>CM076576.1:864616735-865158704 GCA_034641835.2 Pinus albicaulis | reverse complement strand
AAATTTGTTTCCAAGTATGCCATTTTTTAAAGTTGTGTGAATTTTGTGAAAATTTTTTAGATTTTTTTTTTTTAAATGAAAACATAATTTTTTTAGATGTTTCATTAAACAATAAATTAAAAACATAAATTTTTAATTTATTATTTAAGTTGAATTTTTTTTATTTTGTTTTTTTTTTTTTTAATAACAAAATTAAAATAGAAATTTTATTTTGTTATTTTTTTTTTTAACAATACAATGAAAAATCTATATTTTTATTTTTTTAAACTAGAAAAAAAAACAATTTTTTTTTTTTTTTTTTTTTAATCTATTATTATTATTATTATTTAACAACAAAATTAAAAATAAAATTTTTAATTTGTTGATTTTTTTTTATTGTTTTTTTTTTTAAAATAAAGAAATCAACAAATTCTATTAAAAATTAATAAAGAAAATTTCTAAAAATAAACTAACACTAATTTGTTATTTATTTTGAGTTTTTTTTTTTTTTTTTTTTTAAGAAATCAACAAAAACAAACTAATAAAGAAAATTTCTAAAAATAAACTAACACAAAATCCTCTAAAATCAATGAAAAATCTGGCTTTTTGTTTAGAAGATAATGCAAATGCCAAATCTTCTCTAAGATAAGTCAAATCAGATTTTTTATCACTAAATTGAATATAGAGAAGGCTAACGTGTTGCCACAGAATTCGCAGAGGCATGAGGGATATGGGTATTGAAGGCGAAATGGAGGTTTTCTTCGTTGAGGCAGGATATGAACGTATTGCGTTTTCAGTTGATTTCCAGACTGAAGCCGGTGATCCATCCATGAATGTACTTCCATCCTGTCTCCTCTTGGTCATCAGTCGATTCCTCGTCATGAGAATATTTAATGAAGTCATTCTTTAAAACACGCATGAGAATCGTGGCGAGAAATCCAGTCAGAAGAAGAACTGTTACACAAGAATTTATAATGGAGAACCAATGGATTTCCAAATGTTGGGGCAAGGATGAAGACTTTGAATATTTATCCATTCGCCGTTCAAATGGAGTTTGAGTCTCCACCCACTTAACTGAGTATGTGAATTCAACTTCAATCTCCTTGTCCTCAGTAATGTCAACAGTAAAATTTGGATCTAACAGTAATTTCTATGACACGATCATTGTTGTACAGGATTTCGAAGTGGAGATGTTTGTAAAGTATTATTGGATTTGCATTATTTTCTTTATCGGTTTTTCCTATAAAACCCCAGATTGGCAAGTCATCATAATACATTTGAAAATAATAATCCTTCTTCACTGCTTCTCTAAACTTCGCCAAATTCGCCTTAGTTAATTTCTTCCTGCAAAGAAGTTCAAAATTTTTGTCTTCCTGGAAATGAAGCTTATATCGAGCACCAACCATTCGGTCACCATTTAACACTTCTCCAAGATCTTCCCTTTTCTCGGTCACCTTATCTGGAGGGCAGAATGGCAAATCAAAATACCGGTATGTTTCACTGGGGTTGTGAAAGGGCCCAACTTTGTTGGCATAAAGCGGGACATGATCTCCTTTGCTGTATCTGTGATCAGAGGCGCTCCCTTCAACTCCATATCCAAACAAAAGAACTAATGCCAAAGCCAGCACCAGAAACCGCTCCATTGCCATTGAATTTGCTTCCGCGGACCCTCAGGGTTTGTTCAGAAACCCTGAGCTTTATATTCACTGAAAGCCCTAGTTCATTCCACTGTAAATGATCTTTTTGCTTCTGCTTCTCCCGCTCCCATGTTAGACCATGTTTAAGCCACCAAAAACAGAAAGATCGCTTCAGTAAATCGACAAAAGGTGAAATATGATACGGATTCGTACTGCCAAAATCGCAAAGTTTTAACTGATCTGCGTGTGGATTCATCAGGAGATTTTGTTGTTTTATATTACGATGACAAACGCAAATAACACCGTGAATGTTTTGTTGTGTTTTATTATTTTTTATTGCTTTGTTTATTGTGAAAAGAAAAATTATATTAAAAAAAAAAAAATGAAATGTAATCTATATAAAAAAATGCTATTTATTCAAAAGGTTTTTTTTTAATAATAATAATATAATATATATGATATATATATATTATTATTATGTGGGAAATTTTTTTAATTTTTATTTTTTAAACTTAAAAAGAAAACTAATTTTTTTTATCACAAAATTCTTTATTGTCATTTTCTAGCAAGAGTATTTTTATTTGAACAAAATCAACAGATTTTCTGATCTTCCTGATCGCACGAAGCGCAGGAAGAGAGCATACTCATCGCTTGATTTGTTTTTATTTATGCAGGGGGGTGTGTTTTTGAAATGACGAAATTTAAAACTAGCTAAACATTAAAACATCAGAAAATTCAAACTTAAACTCCTTTGTGAAGATCCTGCTGTCACCAGGGTTCACAAATTATTTTGTCTAAAGAAAAATGCTAGTACTAAATTAAATTTCTAATGCCTAATCCCTTAGCACCATCCACGGCAACGGCGCCAAAATGTTGGGCAATTGAACAAATTGCTGCATTAAATTATCGACCAGGGAAACTCGTGAGCTTGTGATGGTGCCAGCAATATATATGCAGGAGTAGGCAACTAACTCTATGTCTAACTAAATTGTTTATGATTCAATATAATATGCAAGGGAAGAGGCTCTTAACTTAGGAGGTCCTGGTTGTCCTTCCCTACAGTATCATAGAGAAATCATTCATAAAACCAGAAACTTGAAATAAAGACAAGAGAATGAACTTTAATTGTTGTTCAGATTCAAAGAGAGAGAAAGACTAACTTAGTCTTTTGATTGTTCTCTCATATACTAATCCAAACTAAACTAAGATCCATTCATAAGCATAAGAAATGAAATGACTTGAAACATAAAAGAAAAAGAATGAATTTCAATTATCATGCAAATCGAATAGAGAGAGAGCCTAACTTAGACCCTTGGATATCCTCTCACATGTTGATAAGATTCTAATTTAAAACTCATTCATCAATCACAAACAAATCCTTAAACATCTAAGCAATGAAATGAAACAAAATCTAATATGAAATAAAATGTTTCTCTCATCCTTTTAGAGTGAGCTCAATTCCCTTAAGAACAAGACAAATTATTCCATATACTACATTAAGGAAACTTATATCTAAAATGACATAAATTCCATAAATTCATATTCTACATTAACACAATTTACATCTAAAACTACATAATGGAAATATATAAAAAATGAGCTTTATTATATTCCATCATTAATTGGATACAATGCTCTAAGAGTCCTCCTCTTGGAATGGAGGAGGTACTCCTATTTATACAATGAGATGAGATAACAAACTCATAATGATGATCCACTAATCTCTCTTTTAGTGCCATACATTTCTCAACCATCTTAGACACATAACCCTATCCTCCATGATCTCCTCCATGATCTTTTCCATGAGGCTTATCTTATCAAATTCGAATTTGATCATTCAAGGCCACATAAAGATGCCCTGGAAGCTTCCTTTGAGCCTACACATGTCAACAAAATCATGCTAATTGTTAGGTATAAGTATAAGCATATTATTTTCTAAGTTTTAGCCATAAATTCACTTTAAAATGTTAAGAATTAATAAACTTTGGAAAAACATAGTTATGACCCAATAATGAAGTGAATGTAATGATATGGAGGTGGAATGGAGGTGACATGAAGGTAAAATGTGAAGATATTGATGAATAATGGATTGAAAATAGGGACTATTTTGAGGCCCAACAAATATACTTCCTCTCTAGTCTGCTGAAGATGGATGGTCTGATTTATTCTCCTGATCATGTCTTTTTCTTCAGTCTGAAACTCTTGAATCAACTTCATAACTGGTACACCAAGGCTGTTAGGAAAAATTGCATCTGTACCATACACAAGCTGGAAAGGTGACATACCAATAGATTTCTTCAAATTTAATCTGTCAGCCCAAAGTGCATGGAACAAATTTATGTGCCAAGACTTTTTTTTGTCCTCCAACAGTTTCTTGATTATGTTCACTAAGCTTTTGTTGGAAGATTCTGCAAGTCCATTACCTTCAGGGTAATAGGTTGTGGAATGCCCAAATGATATCTAATATCTATGACAGAACTCAACCATCTTCTTTGATCCAAATGATGCTGCATTATCAGTGATGATCTTGGTAGGACAACCAAAGCGGAGAGAATGTGAGTCTCCATGAATTTGATGATGACTGAATCATTGGCCTGTCTACAAGGAATGGCTTCTATCCACTTAGTGAAATAGTCTGTGGCAGTAAGAATCCACCTATGCTGGGCAGAAGATGGTGGATGGATTTCTCCTATGAAGTCAAGTCCCCACTATTGAAAAGGAGCTTCAACAGTGATTGGATGCAGAGGAAGGGGTAGAAATTTTCTATTGCCTTCAAACAGTTGGCATTTATGGCAAGTAGTGGTCATCTTGTGTATATCAGGAAAAAGAGTAGGCCAATAGAAACCAGCCCTCAAAATTTTGTTGGCTGTTGACTTCCAGTACAAATAACCGCCACACTCTCCTTCATGGAATTCCTGCTTAACCTTCTCTGCGTCAAACTCAGGAAAACATTTAAGCAGTATACCACTTGCATTTTTCCAATAAAGACATCTATCTATAATGCAATAGCTTACTGCTTTAAGCTTCAAGAACCTTGCCTTTGTTTTTGATAAACCAGGAGGTGTATTTAAATTAAGCAAAACATAATCAATATCAGCATACCAAGAGGAATTCATGAAATGGTTTTCAACAATAGGTGTCGAGATTTCCTCTTGATCATCTAAAGCATTAATCATATGAATATCAAGAACTTCAAAATTTGACTCAGCCATTAATATAGCTAGACCTTGGCCTTTGATGAGATTAGTGGGTTTTATCTCTAAATCATATTCCAGAATAACAGTAATCCACTTAACTCTCTTACCATCTTGGTCCTGTGTTAGAATGTCTTTAATCACTAAATTTGTGACAAAGGAAATGATGTGTGAGTGAAGGATGTACACCCTGAAATCCTTTAGAGCTTTAACCAAAGCAAAAGCTTGCTTTTCCATAATGTTGTAATTCAATGGAGCATCCCTCAATGCCTTACTAAATAATGCAATAGGCTGCTCTTGTCCTTGTGGATTTTTCTGTAAAAGGACATCAGCTATGGTATGTTATGATGCAAATGAAAAGATATAAAAATCTTTTGAGAAGTCAGGACTTATGAGAACCGGTGTTTTGGTCAATGCTTGTTTCACCAGCTCGAAGGATGTCTTTGCTTCTAAGGTCCATTTTACCCCTTGCTCCTCCTTTAACATGTTTGTGATATTCCTAAGGAGCTTAGCTAAGTTAGGGATGAACCTTCTCAAAAAGTTGATCTTTCCAATGAAAGACTGCAACTCTTTGATGTTTCAAGGATGAGAGATTTACAATATGGCCTCTATCCTCTTTGGATCTATCTTTATACCCTCCTTAGAAATAATGTGCCCAAGAAGCTTACCCTCTTGGAGACCAAAAAGAGTTTTCTTAGGATTTAAAGATATCCCAAACCTTTTGTATTTCTCGAAAACCTTTCTTAAATGTTCCAAGTGCTCTTCATCTGTTTTTGAAAATACAGTGACATCATCAAGATAGATAATGATGAAGAAGCCCAATTCTTTCGAGAATGCTATGTCCATGGCTCTTTGAAAGGTTGCTCCAGCGTTTATTAGACCAAAGGGAATTTTCACATACATGAAAGTGCCCCATGGTGTAGTAAAGGCTCTTTTTAATTAATCAGCAGGGTGAACTAAGATCTGGTTATACCCTGAATAGCCATCAAGCAAAGAAATTCTTTTAGACCCCACCACCCTTTGTAAAATATGATCCATATTTGGTAAAGGGTAGTTGTCTTTCAATGAAGCTTTGTTTAAATCTCTGAAATCTATACAAAGTCTGATTTCTCCGGTCTTCTTCCTAACAGACACCAGATTAGATACCCATTCAGAATATCTAATAAGGACAATAATACCAGCATCATACATCTTCATTATTTCCTTCTTAACCAAAGGCAGTTGTACAGGGTTTATTCTGCGCAATTTCTGTTTGAATGGTTTTTGGTTTTCTTTAAGAGGGATTTTGTGCTGTATTATTTCAGTGTCATAGGACTTCAGATCTTAGTAACTCCATGCAAAAACATCAGAAAACTCTTTGAATAGCTCTATGTATTTGATTTTAATGTGAGCCGGCAAGGTTTTGGATAGTTTGATCATTTTGGGTTCTTCCTTACTACCTATTTTGCACTCCTCCACTTCAGTCTCTACAAGTTCCAGTTTAGGTTTTTTGGCCACATCATTAAAATCAAACAACTCTTCCAAAGGTGTTAGACCACTTGGAAAACTTTCATTTTTAGAATGCAGAGTTTCTAATTCCTCTGTTTCTGATTCTTGACTCAATTCTGTTTCACTTCTAAGTTTGCAGGTCTGAAGGTTAACAGTGGCAAGCTCAGGAGAAGGTTCTTCTTCACCAAGAAAATTTTCTTCACTGTAGTCTGTATCATAATCTGAATCTGAACTATGTAGTTCAAATTCATTTCTGAATTGCATGAAGTCTTTTATTTGTTTATCTCTGTCAAACACCTACCAATATTTTTTATTATCAGGCACAACTGGTCTAAATTTTATCTGAGTTGAGCAATCTTCGGTCTCATATGGTGTTAGACATGTCCTAGCTGCGGAGGCTAAATTGTGGGCTATAAGATTTCTTTTTCTCGGGACAAAAATCAGTGTGGATTCCTAAAATGTTTTCAAAAGATCCATGACATCATTCCGATAGGCCCTAAGTCTGGAATGATTTGCATTATACTCCCCATTGACTTGCCTAATTATTAACTCCGAATCCCCATACATAGTTATTTTCTTGGCTCCTAACTTTTTCAGCAACTGTAAGCCTAAGAGTAGGGATTCGTACTCCGCTATGTTGTTGGAACACTGAAAGTTTAATTTGCAAGAAATGCATTCGGTGTGCTTGCTTTTAGTGTTATTAATCCAGACACCTGCACCAGCATTTGTTCTAGTGCATGACCCATCAAAATACATACTCCAGAGAGGATCATTTTCGGTTTTATTAGTTTGGTGAATGTCCTCTATATGATTTGACTCCTCAAGTTTCTCATCGGGTTGAGGATTGTTCTCTTGACTGTCAAGATTTGAGTTTAATGGATTGATGACTTGTAGTTCAAGGCCTGTGTTTGGTTTGCCAAGGTTTTCAAATGTAGCAAATTGTTCTAACACTTCATTGCTGAGCTCCTCTTCCTCCGTTTCGGCCATTGATCTTGGTAAAGTGACTTGTTCAGTGAGGGTTTCATCATTAAACATGATAAAAGAATCAAGGCTTGTACTTATCGAATAGAGTGGGGAGTTTTGAGGCCTGTCTTGACTTGTAACTGTGTATCGCATATGAGATTCCCTATAGAGTCTTATAGTCTCATTGAAAACAGGGATAGTCACATAGGTCATGTCCATTTGCATAGTCCCCTGTAACTTAGCCCCCCAGGATCTTGATAAAAGCATTCCATACTTTGGGGGTATATCAGCCACAACAACATCCATAACTAAGAATTTGGCTGGAATCTGGGCTAAGTTAACACAAAGGTCTTTGATCAATCCGAAACACTTGACTTTGCTTGAGTCGAAAGAGTAAAGATCTTTATAAGGTCTGGTGATTTCAAGACCCAGGCTCTCCATTACAGCTTTTGGCATTAAATTATGAGAAGCGCCTGAGTCATGCATAGCGTTGTGTAGAATTTTGTCATGAACGTTCAAACTTACATAAAAGGGAGGGACAGGTCCCTCTTGAAACTTACCTTCAATCTTTGGACCAAAAATAAGCTCTGGCTGGTCGTCATTAAGATTGAGTGTATCTTCATTTTCTTCTATGTTCAAAGCCTTCAAAATTTTGGATCTATATACATGTTGGGCAGCTAACTTAGTCAAAGGGACAAAAATTTTAATCTTTGAGATTTCCTGTTCCAGGCTGAAATGGATTTGATTCTTTAAGGTGTTGGTTTCAGCCTTGTTTACTGCCACTCTATCAGCAACAACAACTCGCTGATTTGTTTCATCTACAGTTGACATAACGGTTGAATAAGGAGTACTAGCTGAAGTGTTAGTACTAATAATGTTTGCACTCTGTTCTTAGATATCTTGAGTGTCTTCTCCTTTACCTTTACCAGAAATAACATCCACTGTTTTGTCCTTTTGTTTGACTATTTTAGGTTTGGTTACAGTGGTGTTTTGAGGAGATTTGTCAGAGGTTTTGGTGTTGGGGGTTTGTCGACTAGATTTACTTTTGAGTTCATATTCCCTTTGAGGTTCGGTGACAACATTTTCCATGTTTTGATAATAATCTTCATTATCATCTCTTTTGTCGCCGTAAGGTGTATAAAGACCTTGTTTCCTATCATAATGAACCTCAACGTCATCATCATCTACCCCAAATAGGTTAATATCATTTCCCTCTATCATTTCATCTGTTTCCTCAACCTCATTCACATAGTTTTGATGAAAGGGGGGAGCGATCTGTTGATCGTCTTCCCTAGATCTGTTTGGAGGCTGGTTTCTTCTTACATTCTGATTCTGGTTTTGGTTTCTGTTTTGTGGAGCAGTTTGGTTTTGACTTGCTTGTGCTCTCTCAAGAATGCTCATTTTCTTCATCATTTCTTCCATCATTCTTTCCATATTTGAGCTTGAGGTAGTAGGTGTGGATTCCTCTCTAAAATATACTCTCTTTTCAACTTTCATCCTTGCCCTATTCTCCATTAGGTTGACTTCCACAGAAAGAGCACCTCTTTGCATGTCTTCAAGGGTTGAAAAATCTCTCTCTCTGAGTGAATAGGTCATGTCAGCGTCAAACCCTTCAGGAAACTTGTTTAAGGCTGAGCCTTGTGGAGGTTTTAATTCTGGGGAAAGTGCATTATACATACTGTTAAATCTAGTACAATAGGCTTGTACACTTTCCCCGGGGTTTCTATGGAGATTGTTGTAGTCAGCAAGAACTTGGAGAGGATTCTTCCTTACTTCCCATTTGTTTAAGAATGTTTGATGGAAGCCTTTGAGATTGTTGATACTGTGGGGGGCTAGGGCTTTAAACCATTTCCTTACTTCTCCCCCTAAACTCTGAGCAAACAATCTGAGTTTGACAGAATCGTCATCAATTTCATTTATGTCAAAGTAGTCATTCATCTTGTCCACATGTTGTGATGCTGTTGTAGCGTTGCTAGCATCATATAATGGAATTTTGGACTGATAGTTCCGTGGAAGATTGACTAATGGTGCAGGCAGGACTAAGGGAGCATACCATGCTGCCATGATATGTGGTGGAGGTGGATTGACAAGAGGGGGTGTAGGCTGAAGTGAAGTGGTTTGAGCGAAGAATGAGGGATGAAAAGAAGTGGATGGGACTGCAGTAGATTACTGAGCTGACCTTGGATGAGAGACACCTAGATTGTAAAGGAAATGCAAATTAGGAGGTGTTGTTTCTCTATTCCCAAGATGTTCACTTGTTTCAGGAGATGAATGTGAAGAATCGGAATCTAGCTGATCTAAATCACCAAATGAGCTAGTTCTAAATGGATTTAATAGGTCAGCTTGTGATTGTTGTAGAGCTGAAAGATTTTTGGGGACTGAATTAGCTCTTAGGGGTAGTCTTAAAACAGTTGAAGATTCTATCTTAGGAGACTTCCTAAGGATTCTTTATGGGTTATCAACTATCTCAGGTGGGTCAAGGTCAAGATGGGCTCTAGTGTGAATCTTTCTAGGAGCCACTATGCTATGTTTTAGACCCAAATAAACAAGAAAATTTCAACCAAGTATGACAATCTTTGAGAGGTCAACTAATCTGTTTTCACAATTTTCATCCTACATCCCTCTAACTGAGTTTGAAAGATATTATAATGATAAGGGTTCGTCCCAGTGGAGTCTTAAGGTCTGTTCAGGATTGTAGAGTCGCCAGGTAGAAAGTTTAGAATGTTTTCAAACAGATACACTGTCCACCATAGTGCTTGTGAAACATCCCTTTCCAAGGATATCCCAAAACACAACAAACTCTAACCAGAGATTGACTGGGAGGGCGTTTACCAGATATGTCACCTCTTAAAAGAGGATGAGATCCGGAGGCTACCTGGCCCTTTCCAAAATCTGTCTAAGAGTATAAGGTAAAACACAACAAAAGGTAAGTGAAATGTAAGAGCAAGTGTTTTACTACCAATCTAAAATGTTTTTGCTATTTTCTGAGTTATTTTTATTTGTGTGGTTTCTAAGAATGTCCTAAATTTGCTTCAAAACTTAGCTACGGTTGTGAGACAAAGACAGTCTACTCTTATGGCTAAGCTGGCTGTTTTTTCAAGGTTAGATGAAGACTTATCAGAATCCTAGGGTTGACCTAGTTTTTCACTGATTCAAACAAGTCTCATCATAATTACCACTTCTTGGTAGTGCTTGAAAAGGCTGCTTTTTAATCTCAAGGTTTTATGAAGATTCTAGGTTCGGTTTCCCAGCGGAGTCGCCAAAAATGTTGGGATTCTGTAATTTATTAGCAAGATTGGCAGATTCCAATTACAGAAACAACATCGTTTCAACCAACTTTGGGATTCTAGGATCTAGCCCTCCTGAATCCGGAGAGGGATCTCTCCAATAAGTACAAAGATAGATTTGTCTTTGAAGTTTGGGATAACGATATTAGGCTCGTTATGAAGTCCAAGGGTTTTGTTTGTTTTTGGATGGTTGAACATGATTGCTGTTAGAGGTGAAAAGTCTTAAAGGTAAAGAGGTTCAAAAGTGAGAAGTTGCAAGCTAAAGAGTAAGTTTCGATCAAGAAGATAGATGATCATGTTTTCAGTCCATTGGGCTATGGAGTCATAAGAGGATTTAATTGGGACGTCAAGAGGCAAGAGTGGTCTATGGGGCAAGTCATCTATGCCTAAGGATCTCTTTAAGGTTTGATTTATGGAATGGAATGATACATCAAGAAGGGGAAATAAACAGATGCAGAACAAAGAGCAGCCCAGGATCTGGTAAGTACTTTGAAACTAGCCAACCTTTGACCAGGCACTTAAGAAAGACACGAAAGCAAACTAGGATCTGGTAAGTACTTTGAAACTATCCAGACTTTGATACACTTCCAATAGAAAACATACAAAAACTAAGGGAAACCTGAAGGCAACCTTTGGAGTAGAAACTAGTGGGTCGGGCTCACCACAAATCCTCTCCTAGCTCTTCTTTACTTGGCCACTTCCAAGACAATCACAGAGATAACACAGAATGGCCTAAGATCTGGTAAGTACTTTGAAACTATCCAGCTTTTAACACATTCTAAGGGATACAATCAAACAGTTATGCAAACAAGACTAGGACCAGGGCTCACCATAATTTCCTCAGTTCATCTTCACACAACATATACTGAAAGTAACATTCTAAAATAATGTTTAGCTAAGACAATAAGATGAGGGAACACCAACATTCCTATGCTTAAACTAAATTAAATCATTTCCAAATAATACATTTGAAAGAAAACATTTAAATAAATATTTTTTCAGCCAGAGAAGGTTACTAGTGGACAGTAGGTCCTAACACTGTTTAAACTGTTCTTTACAGAAGAATATGAAACATAATGAAAATAGAAAAAAAATCACAAGTTACAATGAGAATAACATCACCGTCAACATAGACCAGGATCCCATAAATCAGCTTGTATTGATGCTCCAAACCAGTTACAATCTTCAAGTCCAGTGTGTTAATTCATCCTTCTTTCACAACCTAACTTATTTGTTACAAGCAGAGCTCCAAGAGCCAGTGAATCACTATTTACAATCAGGAGTCTTCAGCTCAATTACATTACAATGCTTCAGAAATCACATCAACAACCAACCCCTCACTCATCTTCTACTGAAGTATATATAGAAGGATGAGGAGGTGAGATCTGATTAATGATCTCAAAATACAATTAATACATAGTTAGTGTTTTCTTGGCCCTTGGTAGGCTCAATGAAGAAACTGTACAGGTGTTCCACTATATTAATTGGTTTACACTTATGAATTAAGCTTGGTGGGAGCTTTTGTTGACCTTTGAGGCTCTCGGTGATGCTAGGGCTACTCTGCAAACATTATTTCAATAAATTCCTGGCAGAAGTAACTCTTCAGCTGCGCCTAGGTAAAATATCTACTTCCGATCAATAAATTATGTTCCTGATTGAATACTTTTGAGGCACAGGTGGCACTGTAGTCGCTGGGAGGAATTAATTTGCCTCCATCTATGGCGGTGGAGGGTTTCCCTGATAAAACACTTTAGGTTTTTTATTTAAACTGTGTGTTAGATTGTGGATTAGGCTCTTGATAATTGTCTTAATCGTAATCCCACTAATTTTTCCATCAATCCTCTGCTCTGGTCGACTGTACTCGTTCCATATTTTTCTTGCTGTCGTGTCGGTCTGCGCAGGGTCGTAAGGCATCAATGCCTAAGAGATCATCAGCGAAACATGTAATTTAACCCTGCGGATGAATTTCTTGATGTTTTTGAAGGCCGGAGGATCGTCATCCTTGGCCGACGAAATTTCTTCATTTAAGCGAAAAAAACTTAAAATCTGCAACAAACAAACGAATGTTACAAAAATCCTGCGTTTATAGGGAAATCTACATTGGAGGATGTGCGGACGAAGCTGGACCATTGGATGGCATCATCCAACGGTTGGGATTTAATCTCGGAATGGTCGAAGAAGCATGGGGGAAGGAGGATCAAATCTGAACCGTTGATCGCGCGTGATCGACGGTCGGGAGAGGGCAATGGAAAGTCAGCGGCGGGGAAAATGTTGACTGGGCAACAGAATCGAGTGACGCAATATGGGCCGTCAATCTGCAGATCAGATCGACGGCGGGGATTGATTGGCGGCTGTAAAAGGACTTGTTTATTGCGCGAGAATTTTGGTTAATCATCGGACATCTTTGGCGATCGACCACCGTTGGATGAGTGGGCCCAGATCGGACGGCGGAGATCCATTTCGCTAGGTGTCTTGGTCCGGACTTTAATGCACGGGGGAAAACTTTAATGCACGAGGATGGCGGTTTCGGAGAAGGTACGGAGGACACGCGGCGCACAACGTATGGGATCACTGGCCAACGGTAAAAAACAGCTTTGGGCCTGAAAGTGGTGCGAAAAATACTGCCGGTTTTGGGCAAACATCGCACGGGAGGCGGGGACCACATGGTAAGTCGGGATCCGCACCGTCCGATCTGCGGAGCAGATCGACGGTCGAGAATTCTCCATAATTCAATTGGGAAAACTTTGGAAATGAATAAAAATCCAAAAAATACGATTTCACAAAGGTTTTTAATGGTTTGGCGGAGAAATATTATTGGAGAGGATAAGCGCCTGATGGGTTCGGCATTTGGTTGTGGCGCTCGGGCGTATGGAAGAAAAAGGTTTGGAGGTTTAGCCCATGGGGGCTTAAGCGTAGAATATAGAAAATATGGGTTTTCTATGGTTCTTCAAAGGAAATGAAAGTTGTGGTAAGGTTAAAAAATGGGTTTTTAACCTTATATAATGAACTTTGATGAGGGGAAAAAGGAGAAACATGGAAATGAGGGATTTTCATGAGGAAGGGAGGAATAGAAGAAGGAGGTTAGTTTTGAGGGGAAGGAAGGGGAAAGGGATGTTTGTAGCAGTATTGGACTTTGTATTTTTGTAGGATTTCAGAGGTTTTTGAGATGAAAACAACAGTATGGGAAACTGGACAGAGGCATGAGGCCTTTAAGAGTCTTCAAGAGCCAACAATTTTTGATAGGGAAAAATTGTTCCTTGAAGGCTCCAAACAAATTTAGCCACCTTTGGTATAATCAAAGTTTTACAGGTGGCTAACAACTTCAACCATTCCACATACATATTCAAAGACTAGAAGATATATCAATAGACTTTATTACAGGGTTACTGAAATATAAAGGTAAGTATTACATTTTTGTGGTCATTTATGTAGACAAATTTTGTATATTTTTTTGGTAGAGCTCAAAGTACATAAAGAACAAGCCAAGTGGCAGAAGTGTCCATGAAAGAAATTCATAGTCTTCATGGTTTTCCTAAAGTAATAGTAACAAAAAACTTTTGGAAATAATTATTTCATATGAGTGGAGAAACACTAGCTTCCATGAGTTCTACATATCAAACACAATCAAATGGTCAAACAAAAATAGTTAACAAATGTTTTTAAGGTTATCTACAATGTTACTCCTTAGAAAAGAAATCTTAATGGATGAAGTGGGTTCATCAAGGAAGAATGGTAATATGATACTACCTATCATACATCTACTAAAATTTCCCCATTTAAGGCCCTTTATGGATATCCAACTCCTAGTATCTCATACTTTTTGCAAGATAAGTCCAAAGTATAGGAAACCGAGTCACATATGGAAAATACTAAAGAAAATTTGAAAATTATTATGGAAAACCTTCAAATGACATGAAACATGATAAAACAACAAGGGGAACAACATTGAAGTGAAAGATAATTTGAGGAGGGTAATTGGGTATTTTTTAGATTATAGCATTATAAGAAATCTTCATTCAAGAAAAAGAAGAATAAATAATTGGCTCAAAAATGTTATGGCCCTAAATAATTATTCATAGGATTGCACAAGTGGTATAGAAGTTATATTTTCCTTCTTCTTGCATTCATAAGGTTTTTCATGTATCTTGCCTAAAAAAGGTTTTGGGAAAAAATATGCCAATGTAAATAGAACTTCCAAAATTAGATGAAGAATGAAAATTGATTCTTGAACCACAAAAAGTTATAGATAAACATTATGTATCTCTTTGATATATAACCATTATGAAGTACCTAATCAAGTGGAAGAATATTCCTCTAGAAGAAGGTACATGGTAAAATGATAAATTTGTGATGAAATACCCACGGCTAAAGGGTTCGTTTGAAGTTTTGATAAAGGTTTTGTTATATGTTTTATATAACGCACGACGAAATAGTTTTATTGTTTGTTAAGGTCCCACACAGTGATCAAATTTGAAGGGCAGGTCCGAATTTCAATTAGAAGGGCATATATCTATGTCTCCCTTCCATAATGAAAAGCTTTTAAAAAAAAAAAAATCAATTGACCACAATAAATTATTTTTACATTTCATTTTCAGAAAGACAAAGCCATCAATCTTTATATTAATAAAAGACTGTTACATACACAACAATGAAGAAGGCTCCATCTTTCATTGCTTAAATATCTCATTGGAAATGTCAACATAAGTCTTGAAGACACTATTATAAGAATTTGGATACATACCACCGGGATATAGGAGATTCTTATGTGTCAGATTGTGTAATGCAATTTTGACTTTGTCTCACAAGGAGCAGTAGCATGGAGGTCTGGATTTTTCTTATAGAACTTTATTATTATTATTTGAAACATTGTTTATAGATATGAAGACAACAATGAAATTATGAGAATGGTGGACAATTAGTCAAGCTCATGATGCCAAACCATGATTATGTAAGTTTGGAATTTAACATTTTTACATGTTAAAGACAAATAGTCAAAATCACTAACAACTTAGTATGCCATAATTATTAATCATTCCCTGTTCACTTTTGTTAATAGGTTTATGTCACACGATGATCTCTCTTCTCTGGCATTTACTTGTATTGAAGATCACTATTCTAGGAATAGGGAGTTATTTTCTCCAAAAATAACC
Organism: Pinus albicaulis; assembly: GCA_034641835.2. NCBI lineage: Eukaryota > Viridiplantae > Streptophyta > Pinopsida > Pinales > Pinaceae > Pinus > Pinus albicaulis. Next base: position 865,143,006 of record CM076576.1, on the reverse strand, counting down.
CTAGCCAAACATTGACAATGCATCAAGGATATCTTTCTATGCTTCATAAGTACATATGCTCTACTTATAAATCATGTCTTGGAAGTGGTTTTTTTGCTGGAAATTATTCACTAGTTGGTTTCATACCAAAGTCTTTTTCTCATTTTCAGCATCCAATACATGAAAAAGATAATGGTTTAAAACAACATAAATATTTGAAATTTTGCAAGAATTGTCTGGCACACTTTGAATATGAATTTTTAAGTCAAGTGCATGATGCTGTATAGGATCAAGTGTCATTTTGAATGCAAAATGTTTCACAAGAAACTTCTCAACATGCTACCCTACAGTAAGGATTAAATGACAATATTGCATCAATTATTTCCATAATAAAAGTGCACCTCGGCCATAATACTAAACAACTACAAATGTTGTAGATCTAACAAGACCACACAATCAAATGTATTCCACAAGGCCAATACTGTATGAAAAATGAAAACGAGTTTGCAACCAAAAATACCTTAGGCAAATAATTCAATTAGATACACCAAACCATCAGCAAAAAGGAAAACCAACCTACTCAAATGGCAAGCGTTTACCTCCTTTGACAAAATTTTGAGTTCTGAAACAATGGCCTTTATTGTCTTGTCAATACCCCTAGTAATTTGAACGGGGTTTTCACCTGCTGCAACAACCTAAACAAAAAGGTTTTATTTCAAATTATTTTCCACAAATTTAAGATACAACCATTGTCAGTTTTGTATTTCCTAACAAGCTCATAAATTTTGACAAAAGAACCAAAATTTTTTAATACCTGATAGCAATTTTTCCACTCAAAAACTATCTTAGACTCAATAAGCCCAACCCAAAACTAAAAAACCAAACACCATAAGACTCTACAAAAATGAATTGATGATCTTAATCTAGTACTATCGACAAAAAGTTACCTTTACACCCTCACTTATTAAACCCTGTGCTGTTGAATTTTAACTTCAACTGCTGCAGCAGAAGGACGGATGCAGCAACAACATTTTTTTTGGAGGTTGCTTGCACGCCATCCAGAAATTTAATTCAACATTTAAAATTCCTGCAAGTTTTTTTTGTAGACGGCCGCAACCATATTTCTGTACAGGATTGTATTTAAACACAACAACCAGCATTAACACAATTCACCAACCAGAAATTAAACAAACAGAAATTTACCCGACAGTTTTGGAAATTCAAAAGGAGGACACGTGGAGCATTAATATTGGATCGCATGAAATTGAAGGGAATCTAAAAACCTGAAAACCGAACCCGAATTTTTTATAGGGCACATTGGATTGAGAATTCGAGTTAAAATTAGGCAGACGTCAGCATCCCATTTTGGAACGCGAATTTGGTTTGAAATTCAATCTATTCAAACTTTTGAAGTCCGATGGAAAGGGTTCTTTAATGTTTTGATAGTTTAATTTTATGTATGCTTTAATATATACATATGTTTTAAACATATGTTATATATATATCATATGTGAAATGAAAGGTGGGCCATAGAATTTAGTTTTAATTTTATTATTTTAAAAATAGGGTTTATTATAATATGTTTTATATGTTACGGCATATAAAAATAAAAAGGACAAAAAAGCTTGGTAGTTTTTTTTATAGACAGTAGGTAAATTTTTTATTACATAGCAGTGTGTAAAAAGTGAAAGACTGAGTGTAACTTTTTAAGTGTGTATGCAAAGCAGTGCGAAAGTGAAAAACACAGCAGAGTGTTTTAGAGACAGAGTATGTTTGTTTTGAACAGACAGTGAGTTGGTTTTATGCACTGCGTTTTGTAGCAGTCATAATTTTTTAATCCCTCTCAGTGAGGAAGAAGTGTAATAGTTTTTTTTTGAGTTATTGAAGGGAATATAAGTTTGTTTTCAACGTATTGAAACTCTATCTCCTGTCAAAGAAATTTTTGTTTTCTCTGTGTTAGAGGAAGGGAGATTTATTCTCCATTCATTGTTCTGGAATTTTTCAATATTCCAACATGTGCAAGAACAACAAATGTTGCGGTTCCATCCCCAGCTAAATCATTTGTCTTTGCTGAAACTTGCCTTACCAACTTGGCCCCAATATTTTCAACTGGGTCCTCTATTTCAACCAATAAAAAGGCTAAAACTATAGCATTGAGATACATTTCATTACACTGTCAATAACAATAAAATTTGACTCAGCCATAACCCTTTCCTTTTGTTGTTGTGAAAATATGTATGCATTACTCTAATGTGGCTAGTCCATAGGCCAAGTAGACCACTGGGTAACAAATATGTTTCCTTTCACCTTTGAGTTTTCAAATTATGCCTACCAAATCCAAGACATTTAAGAGGGGGAAATAATACAACGTTAAAAAGAAAACCAGAGCACACATCTACAAATTACCTCCTTAGCTACTATCACACCATCATTAACTATTTTCAGAGAACCATGCTTTCTCTCCAAGACAACATTTTTCCCTTCACCCCAAGGGTGACTCCAACAAGATCAGCAAGTTTGTTCACAACGCCTGCAAGACAAATTGACAATGCTTTCAGTAAGTGTGCAATTGAATTCCATACCATATGCCAAAACAACCCTCCATGAAAAATTAAAATAACACATTAAAATCGAATATAAGTGGACAAGGAAAGATCCACCGCAGTGAAATTTCATGTGCAGGTGACCTTCCTTTAAACATAATTTTTTCTCTGACCTGTTTTTTTTTGTCACTGAGCCATCCTTGTTGAAGTAAAACTCCTTTTCCATAGCTCTTGTATTAACTACCTTCTCTCTGTCTCGTAATCTCAGATTCCCTCTTCTTCTTGAGCGATTAAAGGAAATGGGTGAAAAAACTGAAAGAGAAGACAATTGTCTGCCATAATTATCAGACATTGCACCCAACTTCTTCCCCTTTCCATTGTTACCCAATGAGGTAGATGTGGAAATTGTTGTCATACTACCCAAAGCAAAGGCCATCTTCTCTTATGCTGAATATAGAATTACAATATCTTCATATTAGTATGAACCTTAAAAAACATGACTCCCATTGCTAAAAACCACTTTTAAGTTGTAACAGGAAAAATAAACAACTATCGCAACTTTTAGCAACTTCTGGAGCATTAAGAGAGAAACAACCAAAGAGAAATACAACCACAATCCTCATTTTAATGAGACCGGAATATATATTTGCATTAAGATAATAGAAAGAAATCACGACTATATTAAGGCCAACAAAAAACAATCTCTAACCAGTGTCTCTCGCAGCCTTCAGGTTGCCATGCTAGAGGTTGCATATTTCTAATTTAAATTCTTGACCTCTCATGCCCATCTATGAGTGCATCCAATGGGATATCTACATCAAATTCTCCTTTATATCCCCCAAAACAAATTCCCTACTACAAGAGCACCAGTATTGATGGATCACACCACAACATCCCACCCACTAGAAATGGTGAAAAAGGAAACTCGAGAAAACTTCTGAAATATCTCAAGATGACTATATGGGTGGTTCTTATGAATCAACCAACCATTCAGAACATGCTCATCAATCCAAACCATGAGTATTATGTGACGATATTCAAGCAGGCACTGAATCGGATTTCTGAAGCTATGTTGGAGAAACCCTAAACTCTCACTGAAAATAGGTGAAATGTGGCACCACTCAGAGATTGACATGTGCCAATTGGTACAAGTGGTAGACAATTGGCATGCTCAAACAACGAGGTGATGCAGGAGTGACATGAGGGAGAAAATATCAGAAAATCCCAAAATCTGGAGAACTAAAGCTCATCACCAACTTGAGATTGACAACTTTACATGATGTAACCTATGAAATCGTAAATGGAGAAATCATAGTAACAATAAAGTAACCTATGTAACAATAAAGTCAGATTCATCCTATGAGTAGTAATGGGAGAAATCATAGTGAACAACAGGAAACATGCAGAGTTGCTTACAATCAAATAGATGAAAAAACACATACAAAAAACCTAGATAATAATCATGAACAAGCTTAATATTGAATTATGAACTGTAAATGAACTTACCAAATGTGACATTACGAACCTGGTCAAACGCACAAGCAAAAATATCCTAGACATGACCCTGGTTGACGACAAGTTTTATTGCTCATGATGCAAGAGGATTTGTACCTGCACTGCCAAGTCAATCAAAATCCATCATTATCTATACAATAAATACAAGTAATTGATGTAGTATTTTTTACTCTAAGATGCATTCTTATGATAATGTTAGAACATATGTTGAAAATGTCAAAACATACATGAATAAGCTCCTCTTCATTTCAAGAACAATTTATTGGAGTCGTATGAACTTGGAACAAGCCTCCCACGATCTGAAAGAGTAGCAACTAAGTCAACGGTGACTTTTTTGTTGCTACGCTGGATCGAGGGAGGTTTGCTCCAAGATTAAATCGCTCCAATAAATTATTCTCTACTAAACAGGGCCAACCACGTGAAGGTGGAAGCTCTTATGGCCCCTCCCCCCCCCCCACATCACTCTCAATTCCCCAATACCCAATCTATATTTCATTTTTTACTTTCATGAGCATAAAAAAAATATTCAATAACTAATAAAAAAAATTCAACAAAAAGTACGCAAGGAAACATTGCAATTAATGCTTGACATAAAAATAGTATGATAAATGAGTTTTTTATATAACGCAAAAAATGTTCCAAGTATGGTAACGTTTGTCTTATAATAATACAATATTTTACGTTATCAAATTTTATTTTTCTTCTTCCTATATCTAAAGCTCCTAATTACATCATCAATATCATTGTGCTTTGCTCCTGTTTCGTTCCTTTCGACCCGCACTGCTGACCTAGTTGCGTAGTCACGATGTCTGGTCTCATCCTTTGACGGGGCATCGCCTACAAAAACATATAATATTAAATTTTAATTGTTAGTTTTTAAATATCATTGAACTAGTTCGGTAATATTAATAAAAAAAATTGCAATGAGATTATTTACCTGGTGCACCAGTTGTCGCCACCAAATTAGTTGCATAGTCACGATGTCTGGTCTCATCGAGTGACGGGGCATCGCCTACAAAAACAGATAATATTAAATTTTAATTGTCATTTTTTAAATATCATTGAACTAGTTTGGTAATATTAATAAAAAAAATTGCAATGAGATTATTTACCTGGTGCACTAGTTGTCGTCGCTGACCTAGTTGCGTAGTCACGATGTCTAGTCTCATCCAGTGACGGGGCATTGCCTACAAAAACAAATAATATTAAATTTTAATTGTCAGTTTTTAAATATCATTGAACTAGTTCGGTAATATTAGTAAAAAAAATTGCAATGAGATTATTTACCTGGTGCACCAGTTGTCGCCGCTAACCTAGTTGCGTAGTCACGATGTCTGGTCTCATCCAGTGACGGGGCATTGCCTACAAAAACAGATAATATTAAATTTTAATTGTTAGTTTTTAAATATCATTGAACTAGTTCGGTAATATTAATAAAAAAAATTGCAATGAGATTATTTACCTAGTGCACTAGTTGTCGCCGTTGGGACTATTGCCCTGTCTTCCTCTCTAGTGGTAAGATTCTCAAGGGAAACATTCTCTGTCATTTAAACAAAAAAAATTATAAGGAAAACCATCAAGGTATAATTAGAAAAAATTATAAGTGGAAATTAATTACCGTCACGACCCTCACTGATAGTAGCATTTTCGGCCTGGTCCCCACTACAATGATCAGGTTGCACGTGAGGATCATCTACATCTGGCTCTAAAACTGGGTTATTTTCCTCATCGGTAGTGCTTCTCCCCTGATTTAAACAAAGTTGTTAGAAATTAAATTTATGGATGAAAGCAAACATATTGAAAGGTTAATGTTTTACCTTATCAGGCATTCTGGATCTTGGGCTTGCCCCAAGCTTCTGCGACGTTCAACTACGGCTTGATAGCCGAAATGGAAAGTGATATTTTTATCTTCCTCTGTAGTTTCTGTTCCGAAGTCATCACCCTACATTACATATTATTGTGTATTTTTAATCATATTTGATAGGATTACAAAAACATTGGAAGGAAATACAATTAATTATAAGATGTTTAGCTACTTAATTACAATTCTTGCAGCTAATTTCAAGTAGCCGCCCTGGCCTAGCTTGTGATGGCCCTTTTTTTCAATCCTAGCTTTGGTTGCCTTTGAGGTGTTAGGAAACCTAGCATCAAAAGATTGAAGTCAGATATGACGTAGCACACTTTTATTTTAGACATAAAGAAAATTAAAGCTATTGAATTAAAGTTGTAATTTACCTTGCGGGTCCAGTTGGCATTTTTCCTTCTTTCTTTGCCCTTTTCTCTTTTCCGTCATGGATGAGTGCTCTCCACTCACTCTCTGAAACTGCGAGAGGACGCTCATATATCGGGTTAAATTGCAATTGCGTCCTATAGGTGTCCCTGGTATATTTCAAATATTTGCCGGCTACCTGAGCCACCGCTTTTCTGTCAAATGTGCCGACCCCAAAAAGGGCTTCTAGATAATCTAGAAGTTCTTTTTTTAGGTTGGAATTCTGGGAATTCCACCCTGTGCGTATGGTTGGGCCAAAAATTACCAATGCATGGCTCTCCAAAAACCTGTAGAACTCATTGTTTCCTACACAGAAAAAAAAAGATATTATCATTAATTTAAAAATAAAAATCATGATAAATATGTTTTAGATAAAGTACATGAAATAGTTAAATATTAAAATTTACCTGGGAGCTGTACGTGCTTTATAGGGACACCTTCATCGTTCACCAACAATGTGCCATTAATGGTCCCTGTGGAGTTGACACGTGTAGCTCCAAGAAATGTAATAATGTAGTTGGCCATATCAGCCTCATCATTGCCAACACGTTCAGCGGTTGGCTGGGTGTCTGCTTGGGCATGGTGTGTTTCTTGGCTGGCACCTAAAGGAGTAGAAGGTGTACGAGAGGGTTGCTGGGTAATCTCTTGCCCTTCTGTCCCACTACAACCAACACTGGGTTCAGCAAGTGCCAGAAAATGCTACATACAAAAGAAATTTTTGTTAGTTTAGTCAATGTCAAAATTAAAAATCAAACTATCACAATTCATCTCATGCAGAACAAAAAAAATATCCTTTTGACTTTTAATTATTACCTGATATGTTTCTAGCTAGCTCATAAGTTTTTTTATCCTCTCTTCTGTTTCAGGTGTTTGAGGAACGTCTATCAAATTATTAAATTCTGACCTTGCATCTCGTGCCTTTTTTCGCAACAAGAACACTGGAGATGGGGATGAAGAAAGCTCTTCCTCAAAGAGGGAATCATCAGGCGTACCATGGCTAGGTGTCTGCATATTTGAACAAAATTAATATTATTTCAATTATGTAAATAACTAAAATACCTTAAGATAGAGCAATGCTGGCACTTTACATGTTCTTCCGCTGGCCTCTTTCCGCGATCATCCCGTCTTGGGGTTGTTCCTGTACTACCCTGATCAGTCTGCCACATTGCAATAAAATTATAAATGTAAAAACTTGAAAAAAATATCTAACTTGAAAACACAAAATGAAAACTGAAATAATTTCTAATAAGACACCGAAAGATAGAGTTAGAGTTTCAAATATGCCTTGCATTGAATTTAGTCCTGGAAGCATGTCATTGCACATTAAGGCACCCAAACAAGAGATGAGTTGACAATGAAGACCTTATTGAATATATTGTTGGAGAAACTTCTAGTAAACTTGTTGTGAAGACCTTGAGGACATTTTTGGAGCAACATTGTTGAAGCTGATGGTATAGCATTGTTGGAGACGATCTTGAAGGGCCTTGAAGTGAAGATTTTGGAGCAACTATTGAAAAATCCTTAGAGCATCTAAGTAAGGCACTTTCTATCTTCCATAACCTTTTTCCTTTCAATATCCTTTAAACAATTTTGTTGATATTTAATGTTTGAAACTATGTTGCTAGGAAACGTGGGGTCGCGGACAAGGACGGGGACAGGGACGACATTTTTTGAAACCGGGTGCGTGGGTTCGTCTGGGTATTTTTATATTAATATATATTATAATTTATATATCATATATAATACTATATTTTCTAAATTATAATTTATAAATTATAAATTTAATGACACTAATATAGTAATTTGTAAATTATTAATAATTTATAAACTTTAAACTTTAAATATTTAAACATGCACATCATTCAACATTCAAGTTTCAACATTCACATGTGACATTTGTCATTGAAATTTCAAAATTTCTAGTTTGATAATATCATGATTCATATATGATATCAAGGGAAAATTGGATCTCAGTTTACATATTAATAACTTATAAGAAATTAGAATCATGATTCAAAATTTCAAAATATATGTCCATTGTCATACTAAATTCAAAATTTGCCTCAAGTCATCTCCAAATGGAAAACTGTAAACATGAACTAGGAAATTTTGATATACTAAAATAAAAATAGCTAAAGCCTAATAGTGAGCAATGGCTTCCTCAAGCCATATCATCAGCATCCATGTCATAAGCATCACTTAGATCTTCACTTAGCATGCTCTCCAAGTAGGAATCACTCTCACCTTGAGGCTCTGGCTCATCCATAGAAATTTGAGGATGGATGTTTGCGGTAGGTCTATGCTTTCGCTGGGTAAGTTATGAATTTATGATTCATGGATAGGTAGGTATGTTTTAAGGTTTAATTTTTTTTTTTTTTTTTAAGTTTTAACTTCCCCCTTTATAATTGACTATAGCCTATGGGGTTGGATAGGCTACTTTGTCCTCCCTTGGGAAATTTAATTATAAGAGAACATTACAATTGGAATACTGTTCACTTCCACTGTTGTTTTGTATAATATTTCATAGTAGTCCCAAGGCAGAAAATTCATAGAATTAAGATCCAGGAAACCTCTGGTTAAGAGATTAAATTTCTGTTACATTTAAAGTCAAAGCTAGCAGAAATTTCTTCACCAGTAACTACTCTGTCTAAGCAATGCCTAGTATGATAGATATGCTATTTGTCCAGTTTTGCATCATAGTCATAGTAGCTACAACACCTTTGGTGTGAACAAATAATCCCTCTTGGAAATTAGGTTGTGTATGTCCAGATTGTATTTGATCAACCCCATGCCAATAAACCCGTAGGAAGCATTTTATACATCTACTATAACATAGCTGTAACTTTAATGTCTAAGAATTCCTTACCATTAAAAAATACACACGTTTATTTTTGAGGTTTGATCTTTCTAAATATGCTAGACCAATTCATCCAAATAGCATACCAATTCATTTGAATCATTTAAGTTTTAACTCTTAAGTTTTAAAATTTAATTGTAATTTGTATGTTTTAAAAAATAGTTAGAAACAATACCATTTAAAAAATAGGGTTCTCAGTCCTTGGCATTCCTTCACCTGGGCCTGGGGGCACACTAGAATAATTTCACACTAAACCATGCAAACTTAAAAGTAACTTAATAGATCCATAAAGTAATAATAATCATAATTCCTAATTTCCTATTGTACGATATGATGCAAATTATTCAAACATGAAGCAATGAAGACGTGCAATGTCTGAATTTCAAGATTGATGAACCAATACAAGAAGTTAGAAAATAAAACTTTGATTCAATACTCTGTGTCCTAACTCCAGGAAGGAATCTAGTTGGTAGTACAGAACATGCACAGTGTATTATCAATTCTTAATTAACAACAACTAAAGGACATCTACCTCATCAATTCCTTCCCATTTTGTGTTTTTATGTTATATTCCTTATAAAAGTGTCAAATTTCTCTCAAAGTAAGAAACCACTGAATAAAATAAAAAATAGTTGAGATATGATTGAGAAATGGTCATTTATATCTTGAAAGGATCTTCACAATTTATTTGGTTGTTTTTCATCTCAAGAAACAAGAAATGACCTAAGAAACTATCGTGATGTAATATAAGAAACAACACGATGCAATGGCCATTTTCAAAGCCAAATGATGTCCATTGAGGACATGGCCTTTATTTGGTTCCTATTTCATAGGAGTTTCAGGTAGAAATGGAACTTTGTTGTACCATTTCTAGTAGTAAAAAGGGAAAACCTTCTTTTTCCATGGGAAATAATTTACCTTTCCTTTTTCAAGATAATCTAAATCACAAAAAATATGAACTATACTACACACATTCTTGGATAATGTGAAAGTGGAAAAGGAATACCCTACACAAGTGATGTACACATGTACATTTGAACACTAATAGATTTTTGTAGTTGAAATGCAATGCTTGTTTTCATTTAAATGTAGGGTTTTTAAAGCAGGGAGAAATAATGGCTGCCAAATTAATAAGCGTTTCTTTGGGGAAAATTTAAATCTTGTATTGGGTGATGAAGATAATAGAGGGTATTGAATCTTGATTCTTGACATCTAGAGAGAACCCTACAGCCTAACACAATCCAATGGAATTGACCAAAAAAACCCAAATAGAGTCAACCCTACTATAGGAGGAAGGGCCTGCAGTAAGAACTTACCATTTTGCATGAGCTGAGGGTGAATGCCTGCAAGAGCTGAGGGCGAACGCTGAGGGCGAATGTAGGGTGAATGTTGTTCTGCAATAGCTCAAGGCGAATGCTGAGGGCGAATGCTGAGGGCAAATGTTGTTCTGCAAGAGCTCAGGGTGAATGCTGAGGGCGAATGCTGTTCTGCAAGAGCTGAGGGAAAATGCTGAGGACGAATGCTGTTCTGCAAGAGCTGAGGGCGAATGATGAGGGAAAATGTTGTTCTGCAAGAGCTGAGGGTGAATGCTGAGGGAAAATGTTGTTCTGCAAGAGCGGAGGGCGAATGCACGTGTGATATCAGACGTTAATGTAGCTATTGTGATGAATATAAGTTTTGTATTTTTAATAAAATCATTTTTATGTAGCACGCATATAAGTTTCGTATTTTTTGTAGCACACATATAAGTGTTGTTATACCGATGGCAGAAAAAGCGTCACTGTTGCAACGGATGCCTCCAAACGTCGCAATTGCGACACTTAGACATTGTGTTGCACTTGTGATGTTTGGAGGCATCCGTCGCAATAGTGACGCTTTGGGGCATAGTGTCACAATTGCGACGTATTCCTCCAAACGTCGCAACTGCGACACGTTGTCTAAGTGTTGGTATTGCGACACTTTTCTATAAACGTCAATATAGTGGCAGTTTCGGGCAGGATTGAAAAAATTTGGGGAAATTTCCGACATTTGGTCAAAAGCGTCGGAACCAAGCGTCGGAATTTCCCCCAAATGTACTAGTGATCATTTCCCTCCTCCTCATCACAATCAGAGAAGACTTCAATATAGTGTGCTCTTCCAGCAGTACATCTATGTCCCAGTACCCATGGGTCTTGACAAGTGAAAAATAACTTCTTTTTCCTCAACTCCCTCCGAAGATCATTGTCAAGAAGCTTTTTCTGTGATCTCTCCTTGGGTGGAGCAACTTTCCCCTCCTTCCCTTTAGAAGAGTGAGTGGCTTTGCTTGGGAAGGTTTCCTTTGCCCTTGGCAAGGCATCTTGGAGATCTCTTGTTCTTTCAATGGCATCATGCTAAGTGGTGGGCTTGGTAGACTTGACCAACCCATGCAAAGGTTCTTCCAAGCCATCAATGAACATATAGACTCTCCTTGCAACTGAAAGATCAGGAACCATTACAGACAGGCTAAAAAATTCAAATATATAGGCTTCAACATCTCCTGTTTGCTTAAGCTTTTCCAAGCTTATGAAAGGGGCCTCCGGATCCTTCTAATCAAATCTTTCCACTAGTCTCCTAGTGAACTCCACATAAGTGGACACATTGTTGTGCCCCAATGTAGAAATTCCATGAAACCACCAATTGTGGGCTTCTCCATCAAATGGCAGCGCAACAATATTAATGGCTTCTGCTTCAGGAACTTTATTCAACTGGAAATAGATGTCCAAATTTTCCACCCATGCTTTAGTTGAACAAGAGGGTGATCCATATAACTTAGGCAAGAAGAACCTGCCCATGGTGTGGTACCTCCCATGAAGGAAACCTCCATCTCTATACTGCTGCAATGGCCTCCTCCGGTCCTTGAGATGGCAGAATTCTTAAAAGCTCAAGTTATCCTTGAAATTTTGAGTTTTTGAATCATATTATACAAATTATCCTTCCAAATAGGTTGACTTTTGAAGCCCTTCATTCTCTAAAACCAAGAAGGTAGGCATTGTAGAGCGTTGTGAGATCCGTGGAGCTTGTGGCAAGCTCACAGCCGGACCAGTCCCAAACTGAGACATTTCATAACCTTATCCTTGATGGAGTCTTCCAAGGGAATCCCTCATTCTATATATCCTCATCTCATTTATTTCCTTGGACATATCTTGCATAAATTCCAAGAGAGTTTTTGCAAACTCTTATGCCTCCTTATCTTTATCATTCAATTCAGGGGCTTTTCCCTTGTCTTGACCCTTTTCAAGGTCAAAATTAGTATAGTAATACTTTCTATGACTTATATTCTGGTATCTCCTCTCCCTCTCAGAAAGAGGATCTTCATCTTCGGAATTAAGCATGACTAAGGCTCCAATGCTAGCACAGGTTGTGCCAAGAGTGCAGCTCTGATACCACTGTAATATTCCTGTTTGGAGATTCTCAAGATTCTATGTAAGAGATGGAATAAAAATGAATTTATTGTTTATTTCACCTCTAAAAAGAGGGTTATATACAAAGGCTACCTGGCCAACTGTAGACTCTGCCTATAGAACTTGGAATAATCCCTTTGAGGAATCTCAACAAGGTCTTTAATGAAAACGTTGTATAAGAAAATCTGAGCAAGAATAATGTAGATAAGGGTTGGGATCCCCTCATTTATGTTGTATGTGACTCATATAAAAAATTTCATCTGAAACAAATGAGCTTAAGCACATTAAAAAGATCTCCCACAGTTAAGACTAGCTAGAAATCAGCCAAAGAGAAGAGCTGCTACAAGATAAAAACCCCAACTACTAGAATTGCGAAGATTTGACTGAAGCTCAGAGGAGGACAGACAAAGATATGATATTTCAGATATATAACAGTAAATCAGATTTATATTTAATCTTATTTCCTTTACAACAGATTACAAAGTGAACTAGGGCAAAATCCCTTCAGAAATTAGAGCTGCAACTAGGAATAAACTGCAGAAATATATAGACAATGTTATTTTTCAGATGGTTCAGCTTCTGTTCATTACATCTCAGATATATGCCATATCTATGGATAAAACATCAGATCTAATACATATCTGGAAACTATAAGACATTAGGAACAAGATCCAATTAGAATTACATCAAAATATTGCATAACAAGCTATAGATCTGAATTACAAATTGCAGTACTGCAGAAAACCTAGAAATTTTTGAAGTTAAATTTTATTGATGAAAGAGATCAGATCTATAGATACATGGATCAGCTACCCAATCCATGGATCACCAAGGGAAGGCAAGCCTAACACCAAGAGATCTTCCTCTAAACTGATAGCAAATTGAAATAAGAAAGCCCTCTCACAAAATAACACAATATTGAGAAGAAACTGCAAAGAGGGTGAAGGGGACTGAATAAATAGAACAAAATTACAAATATTATACAAAATATGGATCAGATATCTCTTTGGAGGCTGAAGAACACACTCCAATAGAGAAAGCCTCTCAAAACAAGCTAGATCTAAGCAGATCTAGAGCACCACTTGCTACAAAAGATAGCAGCTGCAAAACCCTTAATGGGCTAGCGCTGCTCATGAAAGATAGAGCTTGGTCTCCAACCAGATAGTGGCCAACTTCAGCAAAGAACTCCTCCAGTGATCCTCAAGGGAAGAGATGAAACCCCTAAATAGGAATTCCAATCACAATCCTCCACTAAACAACAGAGAATGGTATTTGTCTAAGCAGACAAATACTTCAGAAATATGATCTATCAACAACCTCTTCATGTTGCTCTCCTACTTCTTTTATAAAATGAGAAAGCCCTTGCAAACCCTAAACCACTTTGATGATTCACCCCTCTTCACATTAGAGGCTTCCTTCTAGAACTGCGCAGTCCCTCTTGGAGATGCATTGAACCTAGACAACGCAGTTGATTTGGTCAAGGTGGACCCAATATTTGGCTCAAACCTCTTTCACACTCACAAATGATTATTTACATAGCATCCCAGGGTGTTAAGGGTGGGCCTAACCTCATCGGAGAATCTGAGGGCAGGGGCCCTTGCGCAGCACCCCTCATTACGCAAACCTAGACACGTGGTTGGGGGCCCTACTGGCACATGATATATTATAGAGGAAATCACCTGAGGAGTCCCAAATTATTCACGATTTGATGATGTTCAACATGCCTACATGAGACATACTGTAGGGGTGCGCAGCTGAATTCACCGCTTGCTGAGGCAGCTTGTACGGGAAGTGACATGTTATCATGAGCACCATGCTGATTAGACACCTAGGTTTTATTTTCATCTGCATATTTTGAGAGACATAATGTCTCAGGATGTAACAGAAGCACACATATTTTTTGAAGTTATGATGCGCACAACTGCAAACATGTGATATATATATATATCTATCTATCTATCTATCTATAGATACATCTTTTTCCTACATGGATCTTTTACATGTGATGATGATTTTACAAATTACACAAATGTCTATCTAATACAATGTTAGCCACTGTATCAGTTAATGTATTCATTCATCTAGGAATATTCTAATATGTAAGAAAATCAAAATTTCCTTATAGCAAATGAATACGTAAATACAATCTCAGAATATGTGGATTTCTAACTGAATAATGACTATTGAGTTGCAAAACAACAAGCTGTGAATCTAGATTTACAAGTAATGCACATATTCCGAGGTTGATTTCTTCGGTTAATAGCTCAACAACAACACTATATTCAGTAACATCGTTGGTAGATCATCCTAGAAAAATACCTTGCAGATCTATCAACTCACCAGCAGGATCATAAATTACCCAGGCTACCAAAGACAAATTCATGGTACTGCGGGAAACACCATCTGCGAAACCGAAGTAAGGGGTAATAGACATCTACACCATAAGCAAGACCCAATAAGTAGGAAAATTCTCACAAAGCACATCAAACCAAAACATGTACAAAAAATGAAAATGACACCTATGTACACCTATTACACATGGATGACTTATGCATAATATTTTTTGAGATACAACCCATTTCCGGGATGTTCAAGAGGATGACCTTCGTAATCAATAAGCTCATAGGCCCCATTTTGCAATACACATTTAATGATTTAGGGCCCATGCCACATAGGTTGAAATTTTCATGCCCCCAGCTTATCATGAACTTGGTCATACAGAAGGACGAGATCTCCTTCAACAAAATAATGAGGGGAAATTGATTGGTCAAAATGAGCCTTGACCCGCTTTTTCTATGCTTCAATAACCAAAGCAGCAAAGCGGCGGGTTTCATCCAGTATTTCTAAATAAAGGAGCCGTTCTTCCTCTGACGAATTATTCAGAAGTAATTCAAAAAATAACTTGAGTGAAGGTATTTCACATTCAATCGGGAGAGTAGCTTCCACGCCATAGACCAATTGGAAGGAGTGAACCCGGTTTCACTCTTAACTAAGGTTCAGTATCCCCAAAGAGCCAAAAATAACATGAGATGCCAATTTGATTTATGGATCCGAATCGTACATTGGAGCATAGTGACAAGAACTTTGTTCACAACTTCAACCTGGCCATTGGCTTGAGGGTAGTACAACATTGAGCTGTCGTGACGCAAACCCAACTTAGAAGTCAACTCCGCCACCATATAATGCCGAAAATGGGAACCATGATTGCTAACGATGGCTTGCAGGACACCAAACCTAGAAATAATGTGATTGAATATGAACTAAGTAGTTGTCTTACCGTCGAAGGCAAGTGTAGTCATTTCTTCAACCCATTTGGTGAAGTAGTCCATGGCTACGATAATATAAACATGCCCCCCCCGGTCGAGTGAGGGTTACACGTCATAAAATCGATGCCCCACTTTGCAAAGGGACCAACAATAATGATAATATGAAGAGAAACAGGTGGTGCACGTGCCCTGTGTTGGTAAATCTAGCAATCATGGCATTTACGAACTGCGACAATGCAGTCTTTGAAAGTAGAAGACCAAAAATAACCAGCACGAAGGATTTTTTGAGCAGTAGCATAACCAGACATGTGACTGCCATAGGTACCACTGTGACAGTCATTCAAGGCTTTCTCAGCCTCCTCGAGAGTTAAACATCGATGAAGTATAAAATCAAATCCAATATGATAGAGTGTATCCCCAGCTATTTGATAAGGTTGTGACTGATGGTAGATGTGTCGACGAGCATCCTTCGTTAACTCAGATCTAGAAGAAAAAGTTTGGAGATAGACGATGATATCACCGTACCAAGGATCAAGGGTGCTAATTAAGAAAAGTGAATCGTCTGGAATGGATTCCTCAGAATGAAAAGGAGCGGAGTTGGAAGGGACAGATCAAAGAAAATTAGAAAAATCTAATGATTTCTTAGACTTGGCAGCAGTAAATTCCAAATCAAAATTTTGAAGGATAACAATCCATTTAGAGTATTTCCCCCCCAGTAATTGTTGAGACAAGATGTAGGTCATGGGGTTGCAATCAAAAATCACCATCACTGTGCATAAGAGAATATAATGACGAAAACGTTGGATTTCTTGAACTGCAGCTAATGCTAACTTCTCAACATGAGCATAATGTGTTTCTGGGTCGAGAAGGTTACGAGACAAGTAATAAATAACATGCTCATGACCGTCATTATTTTCTTGTACCAAAACCATGGCAATCGTGCTGAAAGCGGCAGCCAAATAAAGGAAAAAATCACAATGATAATTTGGAGGGTGAAGTAGAGGAGCATTGACAAGAAATTTCTTCAACGCATCAAAATATTTCTGAGTGATTTCATCCCAACAGAAAGGGATGCCCTGTTTCAACAATTGTGTAAATCCTTTAGCTACTTCGGCATAGTTAGGTATAAAACAACGTAAAAAATTAGCTTTCCCTTGTAAACTCTGCAACTGGTGCAATGAGGAAGGAGAGGGGAGATTAATAATAGCCTCAAATTTGAGAGGATTGAGGCGAATTCCGTATTTGGACACGATAAACCCTAAGAGTCTACCATAATCAATGCAGAAGACACACTTGTGCGAATTAATCTAAATTTTATAATGTCTACAATGAAGAAAAATCTGACGAAGATGGCCAGGGTGATACCAATGCTTAACTGAATGAGATGGAAGGTCATCCAGACAAGGCTACATGATGTGACGAATATCATGAAAGGCGTAGGGCATCTCTCATTGAAATGTGGCCCCAACATTCTTTAAACCAAAAGGAAGCTTCTTATATGCAAAGGTACCCCAAGTATAGATGAATTTGGTCTTATGTTGATCAATCGGGAGAATGTTTGTCTAATTATAACCATAAAAACCGTCCATAAGGGAAAAAATCTCGCTCCCGGCACAGTCGTCAATTATCTGGTCGATGAAAGTAGTAGGCTAATTATCCTTGGGACAAGCTCAATTGATATCACGATAGTCAACACAGAAACGAATAGTGCCATGTTTCTTATCTACAAGAACAATATTAGAGACTCACTATGTCAATGCAATCGGATAAATGAAACCAACTTTGAGAAGCTTTTCTACTTCGACTTTAATGGCAGCAGCTTTCCGAGGATGCATTGGACGAGGATGCTCGCGAATAGGTTTCGAACCGGGGTTAGTAGGAATTTTATGTACCACGATGCTAGGATCAATGCCGGTCATTTCTTCATAGGACCATGCAAATACATCACGAAATTTGCGAAAAAGGCTAGTATAGACTTGTACTTCATCGGAAGAATAGGTGACACCAATATGGATGTTCTCGACAATTCCCGGTTTAATGGAAATGTCTATAGGCATCGTTTGTGTAATGTTACTCAAGTTACCTTCCGAAAAAATTTCATGGATCTAAACAGGCGATTGAAGCGGAGGAGAAGGAACCTCAGAAGAAAAATTCTCAAGACAGGTACCCATGGCCCCGAGACTTGGCAGGAAAGAGGAACAATGATTATTATCATCCCACAGGAGATCTTCGAGAGACATGGTTTCCACGATGGCCTCATCGGAGGGAAACACTTATTTCAAAGGATCCAGCGAATCAAAATCACCAAGCCAAGGGGATTGAGAATAAA
The DNA here is from genome assembly GCA_034641835.2 of Pinus albicaulis. Lineage (NCBI taxonomy): Eukaryota > Viridiplantae > Streptophyta > Pinopsida > Pinales > Pinaceae > Pinus > Pinus albicaulis. The sequence continues at coordinate 865,124,829 of CM076576.1, read as the reverse complement.
TGTCAAGAGACATGCTCAAAGGAGCACAATGAGGGGACAGAATGTCTAACACAGTGATGATTTCACAGTAATCAATTTCAATCAGACTCAATGGCATTGAATCATCGAAAGAATCGATCTGTTCAGGAGAAGGGATAACCCATGGGGCATCGGTGTGAGAAATCATGTTGACCTGAATAGTATTGGTGGTGGAAGAGGGAAAATACCCATGAGGGTAGGATCCTTGAAAAGGCCTGGCCCTACGCTCTCGTAGGGAGTAGGAATATTCTCCACATACAGAACGTTGTTCTCAGAAGAAGAAGTGAAAAAATACAATTGATCGATAGTAATAATATTTCCTTCATGCAGGAATTTAAAAACATGAAAGAGAGTGGATGAAACACATATCATTGCATGAGTCCAACTGTGACCGAGGAGAATATTATAATTGAGTTTAGCATCAATGACTTCAACCGCAACATTGACTATCTTCCCTTCAAATGTGATCGGTAAAATAGCGAGAACACCAAGAGGTTTAGAATCTCTTCCATCAAATGCTTCAAGGGCGTTGGGTGACAAGGTGAGAGCTGGAGAACCAATGGCTTTCCAACAAGTAGATGACATAACATAGGTAGATGCACCCTCTTCCATGACTACTCGGTGAATGTTCAAACCATTTATACCAACTTTAATGATGAGCGCAATCTGGTATGGGAGTTACGGGATGAAATTCTCTAAATCGAAAGCAAGTAAGATAGTATCGGTAGGATCAACCCCACCTATCATGGACAACAATGCTTTCCGTTGTGATGGAAAACTTTGAAGCACTTCTAATGCATACATTGTGGATGGTTCCTGAGCCAAATCCTTAGTAATACTGTAATGCTGAGCGGCACAAGCATTGGGATTGTACGAATACTTGCGGAGCACATATTTGGAAGGTGGTCGCACAAAGGATTCAGTATTAGGCTGTTCAATCTCAAGAGGGCCAGAAACAGGTGAAGGAGGAGTACCATCAGTGATCTCCTTCCCCACTACCTGATGTGAACCAAAATAATATTTCAATCGAGTAGTAATAGAAATGGGTGCATAACCGTTCATCATGAAAACCTGAGAACCAAATGGGGTAGAGGACTGAGGTTTCTCTACCATATGAGTTTGCTGAGTAGGAAAAGGTTCTTTAAGAACAAACAGAGCTCTTCTAGTGCCTTTGAGCAATCGGCTTACTTCGGATTGTCGAGGACTGTCTTTGGTGAAGTTCTCTTCATCACAAATTAAACAAGGATACTTCGGTTTGTGTTTAGAACTATCAGCAGAACGAGGTTTCGACGAATCCTATTTCGAGGTATCAGCTTTGGCCTTACCTTTACCCTTATTCTTACCTTTAGAATCATTATCCGTAGGATTGGCTTGAACAACATTCACTTCTGCGGGTTTGCCAGAATTCAGAATTGGCTGAGAAGTAACATTATTGGAAGAAGTCGACTTCTGCTTCCCAGAATTAGATGGATACTTCTGAGAATTTTGAGATATGGAACCAATAATACCATCAATGGATGGAGTCATTGGTTGTTTAGAAGTTCTAGGTAGAGGAGCATCGGGCAAGATATCATATAAAGCACCGGATTGAGAGTACACAAGATCGAGGTATTGGGCGTAAGCAATGGCTTGTTCCTCGGTTACACATGCCCCCATAGCTATGTCTTTGGCGATCTAATTGACAAAGGAGGTAATGAACCAATGAGTTAGAAGCTGATCAGGAATCTCAAATTTGATCATGCGATGATGTCGCCGCCATTCATGAATATGATCTGAGATATGAGTAGCTCGGTCCTATTTCAATGAAGTGAGGAGGTGCATCCCAATCTCATAGTAGACTGGTAACTGGAAATGTGTAAGGAATGCCATAGCTAAGGAATTGAAATCTTGAAAAAATCCAGGAGATAGCTCAATGTACCACTTCGCAGCGACACCAGTAAGATTTCACTAGAAAATACGGAGCCGAATAGAATCGTCAACCCAAGATTTAGAGGAACACCACAAGTGGTAAGTCATAACATGCGTTTGGGGGTCTTCGCCAAGTTTACCCTAAATTTAGGATAATCACCAGGAATATTGGTTGGAACCGGAGGCGAATACATATGATGAAGAATAGGATCATTTGTCAACTTTGACACATCAGGTAATTCCAACGTAGAAAGAAATGGTAATTGAGTATTAAAAGTCATCGGAGGTCATTGATAAGGACCCGATTGTACATTGCACCTAGTCTGAGCAGGTTTCTGTCCCCATACATTCTGTCCTGAAAGATTCGGATCGTAGGGATTAGAAGCAAGATAATTCGATTGATACTGGGGTTGAAGACCAGGATATTGAGTCAAAGTAAACCACGAAGGTCCTTGCTAAGCAATATAAGGATTCTACTAAGGAATGTAAGCATGACTTTGAGGTTGATGATACACAGGTTGATTTTGAGGGTAACGAATCTGGGATGTGCTATATGCCGGTTCATATGAAACTTGAGGGTAGTAAGAACCCTGCAGTTGAGTAGGTTGAGCAGGCTTCTGAGTAGGGTAAACATGTAGAACTGGCTTCGGAACCGAAGGAATCTATTGGTGGGAAGGTTGAAACAGTGGCTAAGATGGTTGATCTGGCTATTGAAACTGTTGTTGCGGGCCACCAAGTTGTCCTTGTGGGAAAGGTTGGCCTGATGGTTGCGACGGACCAGTTGTCCCTGATAACCAGGTTGACCCAGAGAAGGACCATAGGGTTGTCCTGGTTGCACAATATTTGGGCCATACTGAATGTGCGGCTATGATTGAGGTGCAATAGGTTGTCCCTGTGATGGATAATTTTTCCCCCCAGGACCAAAAGATGGTCCTAGTTGATTCAAAGGTTTACTCGAAAGACCAAAGGGTTGTCCATGTTGGGCCAAAGGCTCCCCTTGCAAAGGTTGGCCTTGTGGACCATATGGTTGTCCCTATGGACCAAAATCAGGGCCCTACTAAGCTAAAGGTTGTCCCATGGAGGGTTGTACTTGCAAGCTAGAGGGTTGCACAGGCAAGCTAGGTCTAAATTGAGAAACGATTTAATGAGGATTAGTAGGAGGCAAATAAACAAGATTACCATGCTCATCATAATAAAGCAGATATGAATAAACAAGGTTACCAACCACATCATAGTGATGAAAAAGAGGGTGGCCAGCAGCCTAACACCACTGAGAACCCTGAGAGCTCTACCGCTGAATAGCCAACAAATACTCCTCAAAAGTAAGGCCGCTAGGAATCACAGGGGTAGCGGAAACACCACTAGAAGCAGGTGTAGCCTCTACAGAGGGAGCGTAATGTTGGTGATTATCCAACATCTGCTCGTCAAAATCATAGGTAGAAACCATAGGAGCGGTAGAGGTAGCCGGAGTTTCCATGTCATGGAGTTGTGATCTACCTGGGCCAACATTAACAGGCCATATAGGGTTGAGAAATATAGACCTGCAAGTGTGAAATGATCCATACGACTAAGATGCAACAACCGGTGTAGACGAAGCTACACAGACAGTAGGCTGGATTGGGACAAACATAACAGTAATCGATGGATCTGATGCCAAAGGTAATGGTCCTAACGAAGGGACGACCGAACTCCGTGGAGGAGTCACCATGCTAGATTGTGCTATGGATGTAACACTAGATATAATCTGACTCAAAGACCTATAGCCAGCTGGAAGTGAGACCGATGGTGGAGAGGATTGGATAGAGGCATAAGAGAGATCTTCAAGAAAGAGTTGATATTCTCCTGTGGAAACAGGCATTCCTTCACTGCCAACAAGACTAGAGGAATCCATATCTAAGTATGTTGTAAGATTTTCAAAAAGACTACGGGGACTAGGAGGTACCACAACTGTTAGTATGAATCCTGATTCGAGGTGTACGAAAAAATACCACTTTCGCTACGCATAACAAACAACCCTAACAACAGAAATGAATGCTAATATCTTCAGATCTGTAGTTAGATGATCAAGATAAATGCTGCAAAAATATAGATCTATGCATTAGAAGACATTAAACAGTAGAAAAATAATATTTACTCCATAGATCCAATAGACAAGACAGGAATATATCCAATGAAATTTTTATTAATGGCACATGGGAGGAAAACAAAAGAGGGTGTTCCCTGTTCTCCTCAATGGGATGGGTTCTTGTAAGTCCTCAACACTTTAGATTTAGAACTCCTCTCTCTTGATGGTGTAGAAAACCCAGAAAAAAATGGAAAAATATGGCTATGATAATGGATCAATAGCCAGATCAAGATTTGAGATCCAGAGTGATCTTTAGGCAACAAAAGATGACAAATGAATGGGAAAACCATTCTATTTATAACAAAATATTGAGTTAGTCTAGAGATTGGTGCATAATTAAAATATTATTAACCAAATCTGGATCCAACTTTTATGGAATATTTTATTATATTTGTTGGAGGGAAAAGGAATTTGACTTGAGTCAAATCCCCTTATTTGTAAATAATAAATGAATAAATGATTTATTTATAATTTTAAGGATGTGATTAAGTAGTAATAAATAAATAGATGATTTATTTATTATTTTAAGGATATGGATGAGTAATAATCAAATAAATAATGATTTATTTAATTATTTAAGGGTGAATTAGTCATATTTAACAAAGAATATTATTTAAATAAGATTTAAACAATTATTCTTAGAAAATAATAAGATAAATAATGATTTATCTAATTAATTTCCTTGTTTTGGGTTAAATATAACCAAAAACATTAATTAAACTATTGTTTAACTAATTATTTCTTAAGGAAAATCAAACAAATGTATATTTATTTAATATTTCCTTATGGGGTTTCCTGTTTAGACCATAAACAACTTAATAAAGGTGGTTTACTAAGTTATTTTTCTTAGTGAATGCGATTTTACTTGGGGTAAAATTGGTCTTACTTGGTGTACTTGGGTCCATCTAATAACAATGGATTAGATGACCAAAAAAATGGTGTAACATATTGCCCCCAGCATGCGAGCGTTAGGAGCTAATGGTATGATTAAAGTACATTGTATGAGCTCAAGCACTAGACAACAAAGGGGAAGTCAAAGAGAGAGAATTATAAGGTAGACCAAAGTGTTGAAAGAACTAGACCCTGAGGAGGTGACTTGCAGGTGCGACAAGTCTTTTTGATGAGTGAGTACCTACTATAGGCGGTGGGGGAGGCATACCTATTCCCGTCAAGGAAATAGTAAAAACAATAAGGCGCCCAGAAAACCACAAAATGCAATAATAAAGCATATGTTGGCGTAAAAATGAGCCAGATAAACAACACGATAATGAATCCCACATACATATTGTGCCTGAGATAATAGCTAGGGCTTGTACAATAATATCTGAGTACATGAGATATAAATACATCCCAGATCCCCTGAACATAGGAGATGGCTCTGAAAATCTGACTGATACATGCAAACAAAAAGGTGCTGCAAGCGGCTGAAGGCCAACATCATCAAATGTATGGAGCTGCATCGAAGGTTGAAATGAAGAGGTCATCTGAGTGTATGGAGGGCTACTTGTAGGGCCACCCCCTCATGAGGGCTGAGACATCTAACACACACCTGAGAATCGTCGATGTCAGTTGCTACACCACAGAACCATCAAGTATACAGATCTTGATGATGCTGAAAAGAGCTAGAGTTGAGAAAAAATCAAGTCAAAGGGCCAGAAGGAGTCCCTTTGCCTGATCCGATCTGAGGCACCGAACAAGAGTGGAAGCTGGAACCAAGGTACACTACCCTCTAGACCTGTCTTCTGGAATTAATGAGCTGATGTCGATAGAAGGAGATCTACCATAGGTGAGGTAACAAGGGATCCTCAACTAAGGCACGAGAGAAAATAGTAGAGTGACTAACAGAATGACACCAATGATGATGATGAAATGGGGGAGACTGAGTAGCGAATGGATGACTTCCCTTGTTAGAGCATAAATGGCATGGATGACTCGGCAGCGACTAACAAAATATTATGAGGGATAGGGAACAGTGGAACTAGAGGTCATAATGTGTGACACGAGAGAGGGACCAAGAAATGAAGGATGAAGGACTATAGCGGGATAGACTCCATGAAAGCTATGATGACTCAACATGGATGCTCTAAACAAGGGTGACTTGATGGTGCTGCCACATAGAAAAGGGGTCCAATGGGGACCCTAAAATCATGAGTACAAGATGGTAGCTCATAACGAAAGTCGACACAAGCATGGAAAAGTATGGAGGCAACATGATGCCCCCGGTATGAGTGTTGCAAGTGAAGAAATTCGGTTTTGAGGAGGGGTGAAGTGGTGCTTCTTGGAAAAAATGTGTCCTGGTGAATTAAAAAATCAAAAAAGATAATAGATACCAATTTGAGGGCTTGGTGAGATCTTTCCAATGGTATATATGGTTCGTCAAACTGAGCTACAGCTAGGTTGCAGTAAGTGAAAGAAAAATAAGGGGTTTTGTTTTAATAAGGAATTTTCCTTCCAGATTCACTTATTTGTCGATGGAGCTGTGGTGAATGTCGTGAGGAGAGGAGGCCTTAAATATTGTGGCAGTTGTAGTGAATAAACCGATCGTTGGAATTTGAGATCTATCAGTTGTAGGTAAGAGGCCTAATCCTACTTTTTCATTTCAGTGGATTGAAAGTTCAGCTTAGGTACCCAGAACTCATGAATAGGTTAGGTCGCACTTTCTTGGGTTCTGATCTGTGACCTGGGTAGGAGGTACTGGGCAGAAAGTTGCTACCTGTCCCAGGGAATGACCTGGAAAGTGTGACCTGTCAGAGAAAGGGGGTTTCAGTGATGTTATGGGCTAAGATCCAGAATTTTATGGTTGAGGGGCATGGGTGCCCCCGGGCATGTTATGGACATGCCAAAATGTATTTATAAAAAGGGAGATCTAAACACATTTTAATGATGTGGTGTGCCATTTGTTTTCAGTATGGTCATGGAGTTTGAGAAAGGAAATATTTGATTACCAATCTTGTTTGGTACTATATGTACGAATCAAATGGACTTTAAGTTTTTGGGTTGGCATACATGGTGTTGCTATCCCAAAGGTAGGGCTTGGGGATAATGAACTAATGTTCTCCCATAAAACTCATAGTTTGGTCAACCATAATGTCTATGAGACTGGGTTGTTGATATAATATGAAGGAATGATGAGGGGTATCATACCTAGTGTGATTTGAAGTGATATGGGACTCTAGAGATTCTTCTAAATGTGGAAGAATAATGGGACTAGATTCGACATGAATAGATTCACTAGGAGAGTTGTGGGGAATTTCTTCTCCTGGTCTCTCAAATATGGGTGCCCCCTTACCCAAATATTGGGTGTCAATGTAATGGCCACAAGGTGCATGTGGTTTGAATGCATGAGTTCTACGTAAGGGTGGATAGATAAAGTCAGGGGTGGTGACCACTTCCACAATGTCGTCATCGTAATAGAGGATGGGGTGACAAGTGAAAAAATACCATCTGACATGGTGAAGCTACCTGACTCATCATCTTGAGAAGAGAGGTTCACATGCACATCATCAGAAACGTTAACAGATGAATAATCAGATAAAGGATCTACTGATGTTGAGCCCAGGGTGATCGTTGAAGGGATGTCAAGTGAAACATCAGGGGAAGTATCCAAGGGGACTTCTACCGAGGGTCTCATGGATGGTGATAGGTCGAAAATGGTGGGCGGAGGCTCTGTCATCTCGACATAATGAGGGGGAATGTAAATGGGAGCATTCATGTCCTCTAGTTTTGCCGAAGCAAAACATGAAAATACGAGAGTGGTGGACTCGTTGCACTTGGCCTCGAATTGGCGAACCGCTTCCAAGGAGGAGCGGTACTCTTCAAGACAGGGATAGAGGTGAGTATAGTGGCCATGGAAATCACACAAAGTGCAAGGGTGATTTGTGCGCAAAGACTTGAGTTCCAGGACTAAATCCAATATAGTGACATATACCTCTGGGATATCAAACTCTGGAAATGTCTCATTGACGATGGAGTTAAGGTAAGGTAACTCTGGACAAGTATGGGTGGCGTGGCCGGTGACATCACATAAATCACACTAGATGGTATGCTTTGTAGGCTGGAAAGGGGCAGGGTTTGTCAGGGCAGCCTTGTCCTTTGATGCCCCCTTGCGAGCTTTGCCCTTCTTACGCGAAGTGGTCACAGCGGGAGGTGGTTCCTGTTGAGGTGAATGAGGCACTGCTGCAGTGGGAGGAGTCATAGGGACAGGATGAACCAGGGTCAAAGAAAGATAAGGTTTTGGTTGACCATGCAGGGTAGCGGTTGGAGGATTGAGGTACCAGACGGGAATCCCAAGGGCCACGTTAGGAAGAGAGAGGGTGGCCATAACAGGTACTGTGTACACTCTTGGTGGGGGAGCTAGGAATGGTATCTGACCAGAGGGGTAATGACCAGGTAGGACAGCTCCAAGATGGTGAGGAATCATTCCAGGAGGGTATAGGGGGTCATGAGTACCAACTGAAGGTGAAGGGCCAAGAGAAGAAGGTTTAGAAGGCTGATTAGAGGACATCATGAGAATCTTGTAATCAGGGGAACTAGATGGAAGAGGCCGAGTGGCCACCTGACTTTTAAATGGTTGGTTAGCCACAAATCCTTGATGTGCATCCACCTGTGCCTGGGGTGGCGGTGACTGCTGTTTCAGGGGTTGAGAAGGAAAGGGAGGTAGATATGTTGACGCTGGAGGAGTTGGAGTGCCAAGCTACGGATACAGATAATAAGGGGGTTGGGTAATAATGTGGTAAACAGGAGGTTATTCCAAAAGAGGAGGCATGTCGTATACTGGATATGTGCTACCAGGAGGGGGAAAAGTGCAAGAGGTGCTGCCCCCCCCGCTAGGAAAACCATAACCCATGGGAGGTTGAGTGTATGGATGAGAGAGAGATCCAACGATACTGTCGGTGGCATGAGGTGCCCCCAGTGCATTGGCACCACCAGGTCTCGGGAGATCAGGTAGAACGGTATAAACATAACGCGTCTGAGCGTAGATCAGGTCATATTTTAATGCCATTTGGAGGGAGGCTTCTTCGGTTTGAGGAAAATGCGATGTGACATATTTCCCAAAAGGAGGAAAGAGAGATATAAGGAACCTGTCCATGTATACATGGTCTTCGAAGGTAGGGGATTGACATAGGTTATTTCATCTCCGCCATTCCCAGAAATGGTCGAACAGGCGGGTCGCAGATGATTGACGGAAAGAAGTCAAAATTTCAATGCCAGTGTCATAACGAAGGGGAATATGGAAGTAAGATAAAAAATCCCAGGAAAGAGTCGCAAAGGTGGTATGAGAAGAAGTGGCTTGATCAACATACCACTTAGAAGCTTCACCAATAGGCATTCGTTGGAACAACCGAAGATGGATAGAGTCATCGGTAATGGAATTAGATGAACAACACATGTGGAAATATCTAACATGATTTGCGAGATATTGTCCAGCAAGACCTTCAAACATTGGGATGTCTGAAGGGAGCTTTGTTGGCATAGCAGGCCAACTAGTGTCATGGTGTATAGGGTCATTTATCAATTGGTCGAAGTAGCGGAGGCTAAGGCCTACCATGAAAGGGAGCAAGGGTGCAGCCAGGGTGGTGTCCGTTGCGGTCCCACAAGTGGTATTCCTAGCGGGAGGGCTGGGGTTACCACCAGTATTAGGTCCTGCACCAGACATTGTGAAGGTGAAAGGGGGAGAATCGAAGGCGGAATGAGAAGGAGAATCCAAAGAACTAGAAGAAGAGTCAGAATGGGGACTCGATTGAGGAATAACTCGAATCCAATGTAGAGGAGTAAGTCTCCCTACCGGAAACTGAGGATGAAGGCAAAGAATTCTTTGGGATAAACACCTTGGTGGTGCAATGGTGATGACACAAACATGGCACAAGGGAAAAAGAGACCAATAAGGACAGCAAGGTGCAAGATCAAATGATTGCAATGTCGAAACAAGGGCAAAGAGGTGCAGGATCAAATTATTTCAATGTTTTTAGAGTCTTTGCTTGGCGGTGTTAACCAAGCCCTTTTTTTCTTAGGGTGTGTGTGTAAAAGTGTGTAAATTTTAATTTTTAAACCTAGATTTTTGTAGAGAAAAAAGAAAAAGTGTGTTGTATAGTTGTAAATAAACCTTCAAATGTCAGTATATAGGCCTGTAAAACAGAAAATAAACAACTGATAATGCACTATTCCAAACCCAAGGAGGCGGGTCTCTCAACAACTAGTCTATAGGTCAGTAAAAAAAATTAATCTAAACACACTAAAAAAGGCTAATAGATCTAGGGTCAAGAGGGACAGAGAACTAAAAGACAAAATCCACTGGAAAGTGGTGCAAAAAACAAAAACAAATCAGAGGAAAATTGCTGTAAAAAATGGTGGCGAAAGGCCATATCCAGGAGGGAATCAAAGTGCCCCCTAAGGGAAAACACAAACAAAGCTAAATGAGGAGATTTGGATGGATAACAAGCTGATCTGAAGTGGATATGAAGATGAGGTATCAGATCTGAAAAAATGGCTGAAGACTCTGAAATTTCAGACAACCTACAACATCAAACACTCTTCCACAAAAACTGGAGGGTAATGAAGCCCTAGGGGTCTAGGTTCCTAGTTATTTGAGTGAAACAGAACAAGTACAAGTCAAAAACGGGTGGAGATGGAGGTCAGACAACCGTGAATAGAGGATAAGAAAAACCTAGAAAACTTTCAGAAAAATCCCTGTAGAAAGTCTAGGTCACAGTGTTTGGCCTGTTTTCAGAAGAGGTCACACTTTTTGGGCTATAAAGTGCGCCCTGGAGGTCCAGTTTGCAGGTTTTGGGCAAAATTTTTTTTTGTCTCAGCTGCAGTTGATGTCTATTACCTGCGCAATGGATCTGAAAACTCGCAAAAGTTAGAATTTTTATCGTTTTAGGGTTTTATGGGTTAAAAACAACCTCAAGAATAAGAAAAACAAGGGGCTGAAGAGAAATCCTAGTGTTTGAAGTAGCTGGATATGCAAGGATCAGAAAAAAGAAAATGGTCGTAATGGTAAACCCATGTGGAGTCGCCAGTTGTTAGTATGAATCTTGATTCGAGGTGTACGAAAAAAATACCACTTTAGCTGCGCATAACAAACAACCCTAACAGCAGAAATGACTGCTAATATCTTCAGATCTGCAGCGAGATGATCAAGATAAATGCTGCAAAAATCTAGATCTATGCATTAGAAGACATTAAACAGTAGAAAAATAATATTTACTCCATAGATCCAATAGACAAGACAAGAATATATCCAATGAAATTTTTATTAATGGCACCTGGGAGGAAAACAAAAGAGGGTGTTTCCTGTTCTCCTCAATGGGATGGTTTCTTGTAATTCCTCAACACTTTAGATTTAGAACTCCTCTCTCTTGATGGTGTAGAAAACCCAGAAAAAAATGGAAAAATATGGCTATGATAATGGATCAATAGCCAGACCAAGAGTTGAGATCCAGAGTGATCTTTAGACAAAAAAAGGTGACAAATGAATGGGAAAACCCTTCTATATATAACAAAATATTGAGTTAGTCTAGAGATTGGTGTATAATTAAAATATTATTAACCAAATCTAGATCCAAATTTTATGGAATATTTTATTATATTTGTTGGAGGGAAAAGTAATTTGACTTGAGTCAAATCCCCTTATTTGTAAATAATAAATAAATAAATGATTTATTTCTCATTTTAAGGATGTGATTAAGTAATAATAAATAGATAAATGATTTATTTATTATTTTAAGGATATGGTTGAGTAATAATCAAATAAATAATGATTTATTTAATTATTTAAGGGTGAATTAGTCATATTTAACAAAGAATATTATTTAAATAAGATTTAAACAATTATTCTTAGAAAATAATAAGATAAATAATGATTTATCTAATTAATTTCCTTGTTTTAGGTTAAATATAACCAGAAATATTAATTAAACTATTGTTTAACTAATTACTTCTTGAGGAAAATCAAACATATGTATATTTATTTAATATTTCCTTATGGGGTTTCCTGTTTAGACCAAAAACAACTTAATAAAGGTGGTTTATTAAGTTATTTTTCATAGTGAATGCGATTCTACTTGGGGGTCAAATTGGTCTTACTTGGTGTACTTGGGTCCATCTACTAACAATGGATTAGATGACCAAAAAATGGTGTAACATATTTCCCCTAGCGTGCGAGCCTTAGGAGCTAATCATATGACCGAAGTACATTGTAAGAGCTCAATCACTAGACAACAAAGGGGAAGTCAAAGAGAGAGAATTATAAGGTAGACCAAAGTGCTGAAAGAACTAGACCCTGAGGAGGTGACTTGCAGGTGTGACAAGTCTTTTTGATGAGTGAGTACCTGCTATAGGCGGCGGGGGAGGCATACCTATGCCCGTCGAGGCAATAGTACAAACAATAAGGTGCCCGAAAACCCATGGAATGCAATAATAAAGCATATGTTGGCATAAACATGAGCCAGATAAAAAACATGATAATGAAACCCACATAAATATTGTGCCTGGGATAATAGCCAGGGCTTGTAAAATAATATATGAGTACATGAGATATCAATACAACCCAGATGCCCCTGAACACAGGAGATGGCTTTGAAAATTTGACTGATACATGCAAAAAAAAAAGGCACTGCAAGCGGCTGAAGGCCAAGATCATCAAATGTATGGAGCTGCATCGAAGGCTGAAATTAAGAGGTCATCCGAGTGTGTGGGGGGCTACCTATAGGGCCACCCCCTCATGAGGGCTGAGACATCTCACACACACCCAAGACTCGTCAATGTCAACACTGAACCATCTAGTATACGGATCTCGATCATGTTGAAAAGAGCTGGAGCTGAGAAAAAATCAAGTCAAAGGGCAAGAAGGAGTCCCTTTGCCTGATCCGAAGCATCGAACAAGAGTGGAAGCTGGAACCAAGGTACACTTCCCTCTAGACTTGTCTTCTGGAATGAATGAGCTGATGTCGACAGAAGGAGATCCACATAGGTGAGGCAATAAGGGATCCTCAACTAAGGCATGAGAGAAAATAGTAGAGTGATTGACATACTGACACCAATGATGATGACGAATTGGGGTGGACTAAGTAGCGAATGAATGACTTCCCTTGTTAGAGCATAAATGGCATGGATGACCTGGCAGCGACTGATGCAATATTATGAGGGATAGGTAACAGTGGAACTGGAGGTCATAATGTGCGACACAAGAGAGGGACCAAGAAATAAAGGATGAAGGACTATAGCGGGATAGACTCCATGAAAGCTATGATGACTCAACTCATATGCTCTAAACAAGGGTGACTCGATGGTGCTGCCACACAGAAAAGAGGTCCAATGGGGACCCTAAAAGCATGAGTACAAGATGGTAGCTCATGATGAAAGTCGACACAAGCGTGAACAAGTATGGAGACAACATGATGCCCCTAGTACGAGTGTTGCAAGTGAAGAAATTCGGTTTTTGAGGAGGGGTGAAGTGGCGCTTCTTGGATAAAATGTGTCCTGGTCAATTATCAAATAAAAAATTATAATAGATATCCATTTGAGGGCTTGGTGAGATCTTTCCAATGGTATATACGGTTCGTCAAAATGAGCTACAATTTGGTCGCAGTAAGCAAAAGAAAAATCAGGGGTTTTATTTTAATAAGGTATTTTCCTTCCAGATTCACTTATTTTCCGGTGGAGCTGTGGTGAATGTCGTGAGGAGAGGAGGCCTTAAATCTTGTGGCAATTGTAGTAGATAAACCGACCGTTGGAATTTGAGATCTATCAATTGTAGGTAAGAGGCCTAATCCTACTCTTTCATTTTAGTGGATTGAAAGTTTAGCTTAGGTACCCAGAACTCATGAACAGGTCAGGTCGCACTTTCTTGGGGTTTGATCTACGACCTGGGTAGGAGGTACTAGGCAGAAAGTTGCTACCTGTCCCAGGGAATGACCTGGAAAGTGTGACTTGTTAGAGAAAGGGGGTTTCAGTGCTGTTATGGGCTGAGATGCAGGATTTTATGGTTGAGGGGCATGGGTGCCCCCAGGCATGTTATGGACATGCCAAAATGTAATTATAAATAGGGAGATCTAAACACATTTTAATGATGTGGTGTGCCACTTATTTTCGTTATGGTTAGGTAGTTTGAGAATGGAAATAGACGATTAAAGATCTCTTTTGAAACTACATATATGAATCAAATGGACTTTAAGTTTCTGGAATGGCATACATGGTGTTGCTATCCTAAAGGTAGGGCTTATGGATAATGAACTGATGTTCTCCCATAAAACTCATAGTTTGGTCAACCACAATGTCTATGAGACTAGGTTGCTGATGTAATATGAAGGAATGATGAGGGGTATCATACCTAGAGTGATTTGAAGTGATATACGACTCTAGAGATTCTTAGAAATGTGGAAGAATAATGGGACTAGAGTTGACACGACTAGATTCACTAAGAGAGTTGTGGGGAATTGCTTCTCTTGGTCTCTCAAATATGGGTGCCCCCTTACCCAAATATTGGGTGTCAATGTAATGGCCACAAGGTGCATGTGGTTTGAATGCATGAGTTCGATGTAAGTGGGGATAGATAAAGTCAGGGGTGGTGACCGCTTCCACAATGTCATCATCGTAATAGAGGATGGGGTGACTGGTGAAAGAAATACCATTTGACGTGGTGAAGTTACCTAACTCATCATCTTGAGAAGAGAGGTTCACATGCGCATCGTCACAAATCTTAACAGATGAATAATCAGATAAAGGATCTACTGATGTTGAGCCCAGGGTGATCGTTGAAGGGATGTCAAGTGAAACATCAGGGGAAGTATCCAAGGGGACTTCTACCGAGGGTCTCATGGATGATGATAGGTATAAAATGGTGGGTGAAGGCTCTGTCATCTCGACATTAGGAGGGGGAATGTCAATGGAAGCATTCGTGTCCTCTGGTTTTTCTGAAGCAAAACGCACAAATACGGGAGTGGTGGAATCATTGCGCTTGGCATCGAATTCACGAACCGCTTCCAAGGAGGAGTGGTACTCTTCAAGGTGGGGATAGAGGTGAGTATAGTGGCCATGGAAATCACACAAAGAGCAAGGGTGATTTGTCTACAAAGACTTGAATTTCAAGACTAAATTCGATATAGTGACATATACCTCTGGGATATCAGACTCTGGAAATGTCTCATTGACCATGGACTTAAGGTGAGGCAGCTCCGAAAAAGTATGGGTGGTCTAGCCGGTGACATCACACAAAGCACATTGGATGGTACGCTTTGGAGGCCGAAAAGGGGCATGGTTTTTCAGGGCAGCCTTGTCCTTTAATGCCCCCTTGCGAGCTTTGCCCTTCTTACGCGAAGCGGTCGCAATGGGAGGTGGTTCCTGTTGAGGTGAATGAGGCACTATTGCAGCGGGAGAAGTCATAGGGACCAGTTGGACCAGGGTCAAAACAAGATAAGGTTTTGGTTGACCACGCGGGGTAGCGGTTGGAGGATTGAGGTACCAAATGGGAATCCCAAAGGTCAGGTTAGGAAGAGAGAGGGTCACCATAACAGGTATTTTGTACACTCCTGGTGGGGGAGCTAGGAACAGTATCTGAACAGAGGGGTAATGACCAGGCAGGACAGCTCCAAGATGGTGAGGAATCGTTCCAGGAGGGTATAGGGGGTAATGAGTACCAGCTGAAGGTGAAGGGAAAGGAGAAGAAGGTTCAGAAGGCTTATCAGAGGACATCATGAGAATTTGGTAATCAAGGGAACCAAATGGAAGAGGTTGAGTGGCCACCTGACCTTTAGATGGTTGGGTAGCCACAAATCCCTGTTGTGCATCCATCTGTGCCTGGGGGGTCGGTGATTGCTGTTGCGGGGGTTGAGAAGGCGAGGGAGGTGGAGGTGCTAATGCTAGAGGACCTGAAGCACTAATTTGTGGATACAAATAATAAGGGGGTTGGTAAAAGTGTGGTAAACAGGAGGTTGGGCCAAAATAGGAGGCATTCCGTATCCTAGATACGTGCTACAAGGAGGGGGAAAAGTGCGGGAGGTGCTACCCCCCCCCTGTAGGAAAACCATAACCCATGGGAGGTTGAGTGTATGGATGAGAGAGAGCTCCAACGATACCATCGGTGGCATGAGGTGCCCCTGGTGCGTTGGCACCACCAGGTCTGGGGAGATCAAGTAGAATGGTATAAACATAACCCGTCTGAGCATAGATCAGGTCATATTTTAACACCTTTTGGAGGGCGGCTTCTTTGGTTTGAGGAAAATGCGATGTGACATATTTCCCGATAGGAGGCAAGAGAGATCTAAGGAACCAGTCCATATAGACACAGTCTTCTAAGGTAGGGGATTGACATAGGCTATTTCATCTCCGCCATTCCCGGAAATGATTGGATAGGTGGGTCGCAGATGATTGACGGAAAGAATTCAAAAGTTCGATGCCAGTGTCATAATGAAGGGGAAGATGGAAGTAAGATAAAAAAGATCGGGAAAGAGTCGCAAAGGTGGTATGAGAGGAAGTGACCTGATCAACATACCACTTAGAAGCTTCACCAATAAGTATTCGGTGGAACAACCGAAGATGGACAGAGTCATCGGTAATGGAATTAGACGAACACCACATGTGGAAAGATCTAACATGATTTGAGGGATCTTGTCTAGCAAGGCCTTCATAGTGGACCAACTAGTGTCATGGTGTATAGGGTCTTTTATCAATTGGTCGAAGTTGTGGTGGCTAAGACCTGCCATGAAAGGGAGCAAGGGCATAGCCAGGGTAGTGTCTGTTGCGGTCCCACTAGTGGAATTCCCGGCGGGAAGGCCAGGGTTGCCACCAGTATTAGGTCCTGCACCAGACATGGTGAAGGTGACAGGGGGAGAACAGAAGGTGGAATGAGAAGGAGAACCTAAAGGACCAGAAGAAGAGTTGGAGTGCGGACTCAGTTGAGATCTAACTCGAATCCTATGTGGAGGAATAAGTCTCCCTACCGGAAACTGAGGATGAAGGCCAAGAAGTCTCAGGGATAAATGCCTTGGTGGTGAAATGGTGACGACACAAACACGACACAAGGGAAAAAGAGACCAACAAGGGCAGGAAGGTGCAGGATCAAATGATTACAATGTCGAAACAAGGGCAAAGAGGTGCAGGATCAAATGATTTCAATGTTTTTAGAGTCTTTGCTTGGCGGTGTTAACTAAGCCCTTTTTCAGTTAGGGTGTGTGTGTAAAAGTGTGTAGATTTTAATTTTTAAACCCAGAAGTTTGTAGAGAAAAAATAAAGTGTGTTGTATAGCTGTAAATAAACTTGCAAATGTCAGTATATAGGCTTGCAAAATAGAAAATATATAGTTGATAATGCACTATTCCAAACCCAAAGAGGCAGGTCTCTCAACAACTAGTCTATAGGTGAGTAAAAAAAACTAATCTAAACACACTAAAAAAGGATAATATATCTAGGGTCAAGAGGGACAAAGATCTAAAAGACAAAATTTGTTGGAAAGGGGTGCAGAAAACAACAACAAATCAGAGGAAAATTGCTGTAAAAAATGGTGGCGAAAGGCCATATCCAGGAGGGAAGAAGAGTGCCCCCTAAGAGAAAACCAAAAAAAAGCTAAATAAGGAGATTTGGATCGATAACAAGTTGATCTAAAGTGGATTTGAAGATGTGGTATCAGA
The DNA here is from genome assembly GCA_034641835.2 of Pinus albicaulis. NCBI lineage: Eukaryota > Viridiplantae > Streptophyta > Pinopsida > Pinales > Pinaceae > Pinus > Pinus albicaulis. The sequence continues at coordinate 865,107,153 of CM076576.1, read as the reverse complement.
TCTGAAGAAATGGCTGAAGACTCTAAAATTTCAGACAACCTGCAACAACAAACACTCTTCCACAAAATGTGGAGGGTACTGAAGTCCTAGGGGGCTAGGTTCCCACTTATTTGAGTGAAAAAAAACAAGTACAGGTCCAAAACAGGAGGAGACAGAGGTCAGACAACCCTTAATAGAGGCTTAGGCAAACCCAAAAAACTTTCAGAAAAATCCCTGCAGAAAGTCCAGGTCACGGTTTTTGGCCTGTTTTCAGAAGAGGTCACACTTTTTGGGCTGTAAAGTGCTCCCTTGAGGTCCAGGTCACAGGTTTTGGGTAGAAAAGTGTGACCTGCACTTTCGGCACTCTCGGCGGTAGGTTTTAGAAAAAATTGTCATCTCAGCTGCGGCTGATGTCTGTTACCTACACAATGGGTCCGAAAACACGTAGAAGTTAGAATTTTTATCGTTTTAGGGTTTTATGGTTTAAAAAAACATGAAGAATAAGAAAAACAAGGGGTTGAAGAGAAATCCTAGGGTTTGAAGTAGCTGGATATGCAAAGATCAGAAAAAAGATAGCGGTCGTAATGATAAACCTGTGTGGAGTCGCCAGTTGTTAGTATGAATCTTGATTCGAGGTGTACGAAGAAAGACCACTTTAGCTGCACATAAAAAAAAACCCTAACAAAAGAAATGACTGCTAATATCTTCAAATCTGCAGTTAGATGAGCAAGATAAATGTTGCAAAAATCTAGATCTATGCATTAGAAGACATTAAACAGTAGAAAAATAAGATTTACTCCATGGATCCAATAGACAAGACAAGAATATATCCAATGAAATTTTTATTAATGGCACCTGGGAGGAAAACACAAGAGGGTGTTCCCTGTTCTCCTCAATGGGATGGGTTCTTGTAAGTCCTCACCACTGGGATGAATTTCTCTCTGATGGTGTAGAAAACCCGATAAAAAAATGGAAAATATGGCTATGATAATGGGTCAACAATGGCCTGACCAATATTAGATCCAGAGTGATCTTTAGGCAACAAAAGGTGACAAATGAATGGGAAAACCCTTCATTTTTATAAAAATATTGAGTTATCTAGATTGGTGCATAATTAAAATATTAACCAAATCTATCCAACTTTTATGGAATATTTATTATATTTGTTGGAGGGAAAAGGAATTTGACTTGAGTCAAACTTTATTTGTAAATAATAAATAACAAATTATTTATTTCTCCTTTCTTTTAAGGATGTGATTATGTAATAATAAATAAATAAATGATTTATTTATTATTTTTATGATATGGTTGAGTAATAATCAAATAAATAATGATTTATTTAATTATTTAAGGGTGAATTAGTCATATTTAACAAAGAATATTATTTAAATAAGATTTAAACAATTATTCTTAGAAAATAATAAGATAAATAATGATTTATCGAATTAATTTCCTTGTTTTGGGTTAAATATAATCATAAATATTAATTAAACTATTGTTTAACTAATTATTTCTTGAGGAAAATCAAACATATGTATATTTATTTAATATTTCCTTATGGGGTTTCCTGTTTAGATCATAAAAAACTTAATAAAGGTGGTTTACTAAGTTATTTTTCATAGTGAGTGCGATTTTACTTGGGGTAAAATTGGTCTTACTTGGTGTACTTGGGTCCATCTAATAACAATGGATTAGATGACCAAAAAATAGTGTAACAACAACAGCAACAAAAGGCGATCCTGACGTAAGAGGAGGAAATTCTCCTTCTTCCCCAAAGCCAGACCAAGCACTTGAAGGAGGCCAATTTAACTCAACCAACTCATCAAGTGGAGATCCAGTAGTAAGGTGTTGGACAGATGGAAAAATAGGCTGTGAAAAATCGATAGACCTAGTGCACTAAGGGGTTTCAAAAGAAACGTCCGTAAAAGAACCACCACTAGGAGGCAATGAGGATGACGAAACTAGATGTTCTTCCACTTTGACTATATATTAGAACAGGAAGGAAAAGAGATAACCAATCGAAGGTGCCAAAACAAGAACCAAGGAAATTAATCAGGCCAAGTAATAAACTTTTAATAGGCGTGTGATCGTAGGTGATTAATTTTATAACATTGAAACCAAAATTCATTGTTTCATATTTTAAGAGTTGAGAAATAGGAAAAAGATGAGTCTAGTCACTTTTAATTTGAAACGAGCATGAAAGGAAAAGTGCTCGATGATCTCTTATTTTATTTAAAGAGTCACGAAAAGATCGAAATGACTACCCAGGAATTCTAAGCAAGAGGGTGTACCAGGTTTCCGTGAACTGCCATATACACCTTAGTGATCAAATGAAAGATAAATGACCAAGGGCTTAACGTACATGCTGGTAGTCTCCCCGAATGCTGTGTTCATTATATCACGATTACAAGGCGTTAAAATCGGCTTCCTATGGATAAAGGATTCCAACCTAGAGGGGTATCCCTTTATATACTCGACAATACGGGGAGCACAAGTCCGTACTAGCTCTATCTGAAGCCAACAGGCGAGCGACAGCTACTAGGCTTGAAGACACTGGAACACATCTCTAGCCTAGACCACTAGAAATGTTGTTTTAGGTTTCAATGTTGCCTTAGGTTCATTGAGTAAATTTTAAAGTTAACCTTGGATTATGTTTCAATTTCAAGGCCCTATCAAATTTGGAGCTCAAATTCCTAAATGAAAACTATATGCAAATGAATATCATTTCAGTTTTATGAATGCTAGTTATAAGAAGGATAGAAATCTTTCAAACAATAACAAAAAAAGAAATTACATGAATAAAACTTGTAATGCCTCTAATGCAATAAATAAAAAATGAAACTCCTTCCTAGATTACAAATGCTAGTTATGCAAAGGAATGTTTCAATTTCGATGCAACAAAAGAATTCAAAACATATTTTTTGATTTTTCAATGGAAAAGAGCACACAATGTACTAATTCAAATGGAAAAAAAATAAACACTAGTTTTAGTTTTACGAATGTAGGGACTTAAAATTGAATGAATCAACCGAAGAGAAACAAACACAAAAACATTCAAGCTAATGTAGCAAACTTTCAATCAAATAGAGAGAATTTCCTAGATCGACCCAACACAAGCAATGTAATTGATGCCTGGAGCACTAAGGGGATGGACCAATCGATGAAATGAAAATACCATTCAACCAAAAAAAACACCCAAAAGGATCAAGAAAAATTAGCGCAATGACACAGAACAAAACGAGGCCGACAACAATAAAAGAGACTTGCATTTGAAACATAAGGCTCACTGGACAAGAACACTTAGAAACCCTAAGGCTAAAAAATGACACTGACAGGAAAATGGACAAACAACCAAAAGAAGGAAGTCTATAGTAGTCAACATAGTCACAAAGGCTAAATCACACCCAAAAAATAACCCAGAAGTAAGAAAAATTGACCAAAAGACTCATTAAGGGGGTCAAACCAAAACCTACAGGGGTTGGCGCGACTGTAAGGCTATAATCTGCGCCATACAAGGGTTGGCGTGAGTGAAAAAAGAGCAACCTGCGCCAATTGGCGCGACTGTTTAGACAAAAGATGCGCCAAACTAGATACCTATGGGAAAAAGAGGAAAAACCAAAACTTAATGAGCAGAGACCAATCTTGACACTCTCGAGCTAAATAGAGGATGAAAATTAAGAAAACAAACTAGAAAAAGACAGAGAACAAAATTGTTAATCGAAACTAATGAAAAAGGATGAAATGAAAAACTTGCACTGATCCCCAGCGTAGTCACCAATTTTTTACGTAGGTATATCCTCTCTGCAGAGAGACACGATCCCTCTAGCCCTAGGGTGGGTCTAGAAACAAAGGGACACACTAAAGTGTTGCTTCCTAGTTATGAATGAACAAGAACATGGTAGATAAACCTACCTAGAATCAAATGTTGTCGTCGTTGCAGAAAGAGTAGTAGCCTCTCGCTCCTATCTTGGAAAATCACGATCCATTCACTGTTACGCCCGGATACCTGCACATAGAACAAGAAACAAGAACAACATACGACATCATAGTTTCACTCATAACTATTAACTAGTCAAAGAGGGCTAAAGCTATCGCATTACACAAACATCATAACACAATACTGGAACCAAACAGTAGTTGTGTATATAAATTAATAGAAGGAAGAGTTACAACCGATGATTTGACGTCTCAGTATCCTGCAGCGGGGTTCAGGCGAAGCGCGTCTCATATATTCGTCAGGGAATTTATACAGGATGAAGGCATGGACTCAATCTTTCTCATAAGTAATGGACTCAAGCTTCCTCAATGTAATTCCTTCTTGTTCTATCTTCTCTAGTAATTCAACTATAGTATGTCTAATTCTCCAAGTTTAGCTAGCTTGTACTAAGAGATATAGTTTCTTTTATAGAGGAAAAGGAAGAGGTTGGGATCCCTACAAAGGTGGGAGGGATTCCTATCCTTTACGAGAGTTCTAAGGGAGGTGGAAACTACTAACTAAAGGAGGGATTTTGTGGTTGTTTTAGTTCAACCACTCCCAATGACTCATCCTCGAGGTGGGTGGAATGGAACCTCCACCTCTATTTTTAAAAAATATTCCATAAACAGCTTGGCACGGGTGCTTAACTAGCACAGAGTGCCACCTGGCGTGGGCCCAATGTTAATTTTCTAGCTTGGTGCGGGGGTGTAATTGGCTACTCACGCTGAAGAAAAAACAAGGTTTTTTACAGCTTTTCTCAGGGAATTGTCAACAAAAGGAATATTTCCCTCATGAAAAGGGATGCAATTATGGTCTTTTCAAGGCCTGAAACCTCTTATTGGTCACATAAATGACCCTCCAATGTGCAAGTTAGGGATTGCAAGGACGGTGAAAAAATGTTGTGTAACACCTACATGCCACTACTTCTTGATAACTGGACTTGGGTATTTGTTTTGTTATAGGTGTTTCTTCAGATTTTGTAAATTCTAAATAGAACATAGTCTGTTTGATTGCGTGCAAGGTGTTCGTGACCCATTCATTATCCCCTTTGAAAGAAAAAAATTGTGCAAATATTTCCACTATTGTCTCCCAACTACTTATTTGTATTTTCTTTTCCTCTGTTAGATACCAGGCTTGTGGGACGATGTCCAATGAATGTATGAAACTATGTACCCACAAGGATTTTGGGTAATTCTCTATTTTCCACTTATGTTCACATCATTCTATATGGTTTTGGGGATTTGATATTCCTTTGTACCTTTATTCCATTTACGGTCCTGAAGACTCTTGGAACCTCATTTTCAGAGCCTCCACTACTTGTTCCAAACTATGAAGAGAGTTGCGGTGATTTACCCACCTCCTTAGAGAAGTAGATTGCAATGCTACATCCATTAATAGAACCATTAGGGGAATTCTGAGGTCTAAAATGGGCCTCCTAAGAAAAATGTACAACCAAAATAAACTTTATAAGAACCATTAGGATTCAAAATGATGATGTCAACCATGGGGATTGATTTACCATTTTTGAAGTAAAAAAGTAAAAATAACAAAATTTAATAAAGCAATAAAACTACTTTTTCAACTCATATTTTCAACTTATCTCCTTAACGTTTTACTCAAATTTTGAGTGGGAGTACCTGTTGGATGCAAAATTTAATTCCACATCTAAAGAGTACCCATATTGCATACTTTTGATGGACCATGCTATACCAAAAATGATAAATACATGAAAAAACGTGATTGAAATCACATTTTTCATGTAGCAGGGTCCATCAAAAGTATGAAAAATGGGTACTCCATGGATGAGGAATGAAATTATGCATCCAACGAGTGTTTCCACTCGAAATTTGGGTAAACCCATAGGGATATAAGTTTAAAATACTAGTTGAAAAAATAGTTTTTTATTTTTTCTCTCTAAAATTTGATGATGTAATCTAATCTTATTTTTTTATTTCCATTATTATTTTATTATTTCCTTAGGTGGCCCATTTTAGAGCTCAAAATTCCCCTAATTCTTATGCTACTCTGGCACGTTGTCTTCAAATTTAGTAATGAAAGTGTTCACAATTGTCATATCGGTAAGGGTGGGGTAACTCCTTACCTCTGTGTAGATCCAATTGACTCCTCGAATATCAGTACATCTTCTAGTATTGACATTGTATCCTCCTTGCTACCAATCTTCCCATGCAACTTTGGATCCCACATCATAGCTTTGAATGCTTCACTAGCTTATCGTTCCTCATGTTGTTGGATTGATGTAATCTTCTCTTTTACCTGTGGTCCTTTGATAAAGTTGGCTGAGAAGTTCTGCATCTTCCCTTGTCCCAACGGTCTCTGTATACTGGGGTCCCTGATATAGATCCAATGGTTGCACCAATGTAACTTCACCATCTTCAAATATCATCAACTCCTTCTTCAAATCAATAACTACGTAATTTTCAAAAGCCCAGTCTATCCCTAACAGAGCTCGGTATGGGTCCTTATCTCCCATGATGTCGATTAATTCAAAATAAGTGTAATTTTTCACCCTTGTGACATCTAATTCAACCTCTTATAACCTTCCTACTCGCACAATTCAATATTGGTTCACCATCCTTAGCTGTATAAGGGAATAGGCCAATGTTTCTTTGCCTAATGCCTCCCACATTTTTATAGGCAATATGTTAACATCTGAACCTAGATCCAACATTGTGTCTCTTATCATAAATCTCAAAACTTGTGAATTTATGTGAAATTCCTTTCCAATTCTTCTTTTGTTTCTTTTTACCCTCCTCACGTACCTTTCTGGGAGGTTAGTCTTAATTGGGTTACCAATCTCTATTCCTCCTTTCACTACTACTTTCAAATTTTGTTTTAACAGCTCCAACATCTATCCATCATTACCAATATTCAATAACAACTTGAACCATTCTTCTTTCAACGTTCATGTTTTAGCAACTATTTCCTCCTCTTTAGTTCGTTGCATTAGTTGTAGGTCTTTGAGGTTCTCCAACTTCGACAACATTTCCAGTGCTTCTTTAAAGTAATCTTTATGTTGCTTAGAACCAAAGAACTACTTTGGAGATGCTAGTTTGATTAGTTGATCTAGGTGGATATTGGTGGTCACCTACCTATTCCACTTGGGGCCCCACCATTGTCTCTTTCAGTTTTACAGTTTCGGCACAACTTACTATTTTTAGCAGTTTTTCAGGTCCTGAACTTTCAGAGCCATTTTGAGGCCCTAAACGACGTTTTTTGGGAAAACATGGGGCAACATGGGTCCATAGACCAATGTTTATCACTCAAAATTTTTAGTCATCAAATAGATCTTTCTAACGAGGCATGGTACACGTCAAACGAAGATCGTATGCCAAAGTTACGTCCCCAAGAAGTTGAAACACCAATTTACCCAAATGGGGCCCATAGTTTTGGCACTTCATCTCCTAGGGTTAGGGTTTTGGCTGTTTAGGATTCCCCATTGTTTCTAAATAATAAATAGGCCCTTGAGCCTCATTGTAATGCAGTTCAGAGGCTTGTAGCCACCATATCTCTTCTTAGAGATAACTACTAGCACCCTAGCTAGTTTTATTTCCATTCTGTCTATAAGAAAATTTCAGTTCTTTGATATTAGTGAATTGAAGTGTTATTTCCATTGCATCTTTGTATTTATGGTTATATGTTTATTCTGTTGCATTCGTGCATAAATTCGGATCAGTGGTATCAGAGCGGTCTACTTTTTCTCGATCCTTCTTTGCATATCCCCAACGAGGTCGAGGTATAAGGAGTTAGGGCTTGATCTGGTGGAGCCTTTGCAAGATCAGCCTCGAAAACCCCGACAAACGCCCATGGGGGATGAAAAGAAAGATGAGGGAGGAGGAGATCCTATCAAAATATTGCTCGAGGAGGCCCTCGAAAAAAAAAGGAACGCGATGATGGATAATTTTGCCAAGATCCTTCAACGGCTGCCCACCGGCGGCGCATCTGCATAGCAGCTACTCTGGAGGTGTGACTCCTTTTAAGGTACAAGTAAATTTTTACATTCCCATATTTGATTGTCAAATAGATGCAGATGCCATAGATAGATGGTTGAATCTATTAAAATTATATTTCTCGGTTCATGACTTTTCTGACAGGGAGAAGATTATTTTTGCACTCCTCAAAGCTGCCCCCCATGTCAAGGACTGGTGGGAAACCCACTGTGAGAAAAAGGACGAGATAGAACCCTCTCTGTTCTCAGCCGTAACCACTTGGAATTCTTTCTGAGATACCATCAAGGAATAATACTATCATGTGGGGAGCTATGAGGAGAATTACATACAATGGACCACACTGCGACAACAAAGGGATCAAGATGTGCATGAGCTGACAAATCTGTTCCATACCCTGCACACCAAATTGGGTATCAAAGATTCAAAGAAACATCTGGTGCTAAAATATCACAGTTGTATGCACAGATACATTTAGAAGGAAATGGAGTTCCTCGACATCTCCTCGCTTGGTACGACATACCAGTATGCTGCCACGATTGAGCAGAAATTCAAACAGAAGAAGCGAGACATTGGATCTGCGAATCAAAAGCAAGGGAAAGGTGCTCCCAAACCATAGAACAAAGGACAAAGCCAAGGCATGGCGACTCAAGACAAACTGTCAAAGCCACAGGCAAAGAAAAACACCACAAAGCCAAAGAAGGACATGGGAGAGTGGTGTGAGTTCCATAAGAGCTCCACTCACAACACAAGTGAGTGTCGGGCCAAGCAATCGCTGGTGGTCGAGATGAGGGCTTCTGAGTCAGATGCATTCTCTGACTCTGAATCCGAACCTGACAAGGGGAATGACAAAGGGAAACAGATTATTGATGTGGAGCCCAATGCCACTGTTGCCACTATGAAGATCCAAAAGGAGGAACCGAAAGATCCAGAAGAGGAGAAATGTCTCTTCCACTCCCAGATGTGGGTAAAGGGCTTCTCGATACAGTTCATTTTTGACAATGGGAGCCAAAAGAAACTCATTTCAGAAGATGCCATGAAGCAGTTGGGCTTTCCGACCACAGCTCACCCACATCCATACACCATCAGGTGGCTTCACCAAGGACGAGATCTCCGCGTCAGCCAGCAGTGTCGCCTTCCCTATATCATCAAGCCCTTCATGGATGAGGTATTATGTGACGTTGCCCCTATTGATGTTTCTGATGTATTATTAGGAAAACCATACTTGTGGAAGCGTCATGTTGTGTATGAGTCTCGGCCTCACGCTGTTATTGTTACTTTGGGAAATAAGTTTTACAGGATACCGGAGGTACCACCTCCTGCCACTATCTCTTTGGTTACTTCAAAATAATGCAGTAAGCTCATTTCCCAAACTAGGAATTTTTTTTTCCTGATGATCCACCCCTGGGGCAAGAAGAAGACTGTGGCCATGACCTCTAGACAGGGCTCCTCTACACGACAAAAACAAATAGATAAGGTTGTGGAGGAGTACGGGGACATCTTCACCTTACCCACAGGGGTTCCTCTGCACTGTCAGGTCAAGCACCCAATTGATATGACCCCAAGTGTGCCACTACCCAATGGACCGATCTATTGGCGCTCTGTTCTAGAGAATGATGAAATCAAGAGGTAGATTTAGGAGCTATTGCAGAAATGTCACATCCGACCAAGTTCATCACCCTGTGGGAGCCTGATCGTGTTGGTACAGAAGAAGGATGGGACGTGGAGACTCTGTATTGACTATCGGGCACTGAACAAGATCACTGTTTGGAATAGGTACCCGATCCCATGGATTGATGACCTTCTGGACCAACTAAAAGGTGAAAAATATTTTAGCAAGATCGACTTGAAGTTTGGGTATCACCGGGTACTAATTGAACCCTCCGATGTGTGGAAGACTTCCTTCAAAGCCAAGGAAGGCCTTTTCGAATGGCTGGTCATGCCTTTCAGGTTGAAAAATGCTCCCGCAACCTTCATGAGGTTGATGGATGAAATCTTGCAGCCATTCACCAACTCATTTGTAGTGGTGTACTTGGATGACATTCTAATCTTCAGCCAGACTTGGGAAGAGCACCTTCACCACATCCGACAAGTCCTCCAAACACTGCGGCAACACATGTTATGTGCCAATTTGGAGAAGTGCACTTTTGGCATGACCCAGGTTCAATATCTAGGATAAATTATTGATGAAAGGGGGGTGCATGTGGATCCAACCAAGATCCAAGTCATTCGGGATTGGCCAGCCCCAACCACTATAACAGAGCTTCGCATCTTTCTGGGTCTTGCTAATTTCTACCGTAGGTTCATGTTGGGATTATCTCATATCACTTGGCCCTTGAGTCAAGTCACCAAAGGAGGAGCGAGAGAAAATTTATTTTGGTCAGAACCTCAACAGAAGGCGTTCATAGAATTGAAAAATCACCTCTGTTCTGCCCCCGTGCTCACATTACCAAACTTGAAACAACCATTTGAGATTGAGACAGATGCATCTGACTATGCTATTGGGGAAATTCTTACTCAACAGGGACATCTAGTGGCATATCACAGTGAGACATTGTCTGACACAGTTCACAAGTATACCACTTATGATAAAGAAATGTATTCCATTGTGTAAGCTTGTCGACAATGGAAGCATTACATTTTGGGAAAGGAAACAATAATCCACACAGACCACCAGCCCCTACAGTTCATACAGACATAAGGGAAGTTGCAGAATGATCGCCATCAGAATTGGTCCACATATCTGCAAAAGTTTCATTTGAACATCAAGTACAAGAAGGGTGGCACCAATAATGTTGTAGACTGCCTCAGCTAACCAATGGTCACGAGACTTCTGATTGGCCACTTCTCTACAAGGGCGACCCAGAATTTGGCCACACTTACAAGGTACTCTTGGGGGGTATGCAAGTTCCAAATTTTCACCTCCGAGATGCACTTTAATGTCACCAGGGATACCTTTGTGTTCCTTCAAGTGAGCATGCCAAGATGATATGGGAAGCACACTATAGTCGATTCGTTGGGCATTTCGGGGTCGAGAAAACAGTAGCAGTACTGTAGAAGTATTTCTATTGGCCTAACCTTCTAATGGATGTCGAGAAGCACATCAGATCCTACATTGCTTGTGCCATTGCCAAACTGAACATCAAGAAGCAAGGCCTATATACTTCGCTACCTACCCCTAGTTGACCTTGCGAATCCATCTCCATGGATTACATTTTTGACCTACCTTCTACTAAGCATGGAAATGACTGTGTTTTCGTGGTCATCGACAGATTCTCGAAGATGGCCATTATGGCGGTCTACAAGAAGAATATCACAATAGAAGCCACTGCTAAACTCTTCTTTGAATGAGTGTGGGTGCACTTTGGGATCGCACAGTCTATCATATCAAATCTGGATAGCAAGTTGCTCAGCAAATTTTGGTCCAGCCTCTGGTCAATGCTGGACACCAAGCTCACCAAGTCCACAACTTTCCATCCTCAAACAGATCGCCAGACAGAGGTCATCAACAGAATGATTGTACACATTATGCACATGTACAATTCAAAGCATCCACGCACATGGGACAAGAGCCTCCCCTATGTACAACATAGTTATAATCAGGCTCTCCACAGTTCAATCGCCCATAGCCCATTTCAAGTGGGCTTGGGATTCCAGCCACTATGTCCCATTAACATAGCCATGCCATTTGTGGCTATTCAGGCCAATTCGACTCATTTCTAGTCTGAAGTTGAAAAAGAAAATAGCTTCATCGAGCGCATTCAACACATCTACCAATAGGTTCATGACATATTGGACAGATCCAATGCTAAGTACAAGAAACGCCATGATCAACACTGGGTGCCACACAACTTCCAGGTGGGTGAAAAAGTATGGCTACATTTGCAGAAGGAGCGCCTCACTGGAGCCCACTGCAAGCTTCGCTCGCTTTGATACGGGCCGTACACCATCACCAAGGCTGTAGGGAAAAATTCCTTGGAGCTCAGTATTCCACCATTCCTTGGTCTGCACCCAGTATTCAATGTGGACCGCCTTTGTCCTTACTTCCCATCTCTACTGGACACCTCTGACATTGCAGAACAACTTGTAGCAACAAAGTTAAACCCAGAATGCATGGAACAGGCCACCACAGATTATATCATGGACATGAAAATTAATGGCACTCACCAACAGAAGATCCAACTGTATCGGGTTGTCAAATTTGGCCAACTCCTGCAACAAGGAAAGTGGTTCACCAGGGACCAAGTTTAGCAGAAATTTCCTCATCTCATGGAGGAACTTAACGTAATGGGGAAAATTGCTTCCTAAGGGGGGAGGAATGATCCAGGTGGATATTGGTGGTCACCCACCTATTCCACTTGGGGCCCCACCATTGTCTCTTCCATTTTTTCAGTTTCGGCACAACTTACTATTTTTAGCATTTTTTTCGGGTCCTGAACTTCTGAAGCTATTTTGAGGCCCTAAACGACGCTTTTTGGGAAAACGGGGAGAAACATGGGTCCATGGACTGATGTTGCTCACTCAAAATTTGTAGTCCTCGGATATATATTTCTAACGAGATATGGTACATGTCAAACGAAGATCGTATGCCAAAGTTACGTCCCTGGGAAGTTGAAACACTAATTTACCCAAACGAGGCCCATAGTTTTGGCGCTTCATCTCCTAGGGTTACGGTTTTGGTTGTTTAGGATTTCCCATTGTTTCTAAATAATAAATAGGCCCTTGAGCCTCATTGTAATGCAGTTTAGAAGCCTGTAACCGCCACATCTCTTCTCAGAGATAGCTACCAGCACCCTAGCTAGTTTTATTTCCATTATGTCTATAAGAAAATTTTAGTTCTTTGATATTAATGAAATGAAGTGTTATTTCTGCTACATCTTTGTATTTATGGTTATATGTTTATTCTGTTGCATTCCTACATAAATCCGGATCATTAGTTTTATCGAGTCCATATATCTCGTGTCTTCTCTCATTTTCTTCCCTCCTCAGGTTATTATAGCCACACTTTACAAAGGCTATGTCTCAAGTAATCTTGGGTCTTCATTGACCAAATTGGCTCCCCATTTCCTATTCCTTTGTTCCCATATTTTAATTAGTTCAGGACAATCTTCTCTGGTATGTGCATTCACCCCACACTATGAAAACCATGTTCATCTTGATAGCAGGCATTCTCTCGCTACATGGCCTTCTTGATCAATATTGTAACATATTAAGGGTCCTCTTCCTCCAGTATTTCCTCCTCGCATTCCTAATCCTCCTCATCCCCTTGGAGCTTCATTTAATCTATAGGATGACCTATCCAATCGATCTGCTAATGCATACAGGGATTTACACTGATCTGTGTGATGAGTTGTCGAAGCAGAGAACTCACGATAGACATTATTTGGGACGTTTAAATACTTCTGTAATATTTGGCATAAACGTGGAGGGTGACCAATTCCCTTGCATATTTCACAATATTCTATTGAAATTGAAGTTTGTGGGTTAGGAAAACTCTAGAAATGGGGTTGCGTTTGGTACAATCCTAGAGTATTTACTTGCGCAACTCCTCCCACTGGAAGTGTACCTTAGGCTCCTGTTGCTGATGTCTCGACGGTGTTGCCCTGCAACCTCAAACAATCTGTAACCAAATGACCTTCCAACACACAATGGGTACACCATGTATTGGTTCGTGCTGGTTGAATGTCCTTGAGATTTTTTGTCAAACTTTCTATTTGATGTTGCAATCTCAATATGGAAGGATCATGGGTAGCTACTCCCCCCCTAAATTCCTGTGGATAGGCAACCATTGCTTCTATCTTCATTGCTTGTTCTAGAACACCTTGGAGCGTATCAATATTTTGCTGGGTCAATGGCATTCTTGTAAGGGGTAAAAGTGGTTTAATGAAGCAGTCGTGTTAGTGATTTGAATCAATATGATAACTTAGTTTTGTGATTGCATCTTTGAACCTTCTCATCAGATCCCAGGGAGTTTCTCCTTCTGTCTATTTGATCTCCCATAATTCAGGCAGTCCTTGTTGATTAGTTTGAGGGAGTTTGAACTCTTGTACAAACTCTCTTTTAACATCATCTATAGTAGGATTCTGATGTACTTTTGACCATTTGATAAACCAAGGAAATTCTCTTTTCCTGAGCGTGATTTGGAATTCAATCAATTTAACTGCATCTAGTGTCTGACAAGCTCTCCATATTCCTTCACATAGGTACCAATGTTGTTCTACATCATCATTTCCCTTTCTAGAAAACTCTGAGCATCAGGTAAATGATCTTGCCGTTTGTATTTGTGAGGGTGGAACTAATATAAATTCTCTACTTCCTGGCTGAGAAATTCTTCTACTAGTACTACTGCTAGCAGTTACTTGTATTGTAGACTAAACACTATGCAATATTCTTGACCTCTGCAACTCTATCAAAAACTTATCTGGTGGATTGTAAAGTACCAGTGGAAGGTTAGGAGAAGTGCTACTTGAAACTGGGGGAATAGGATTACCTAGTGTTACGGTCGTCTGTCTTTCTCGGAATATTTTTTCCATCGCAACATGTAGCTCAACATAAAACTCTTACTCGGGGTGAACATCCTCCTTTTCATTGGAGGATGTGCTCCTTTTCATCCCCTTCTCTTCTTGGGATTGGCTCCTATGAGCCTGTCTAACTTCTTTGATGGAATCCTCCATTCCCTTGGGTCCCACTTCATCTTCTCTCATCTTTTTCATTTGCGGCACCTCTTCTTTTCTTTGCTTATTCCTCTTGTGCTTCTCAAACTCCAGTATCACCCTTTCCCTCCAATTCTTAGTGATCATCACCCTCTGATGCGCTATTATATCCCTCAACTTGCTGGAGGTCCTGATGTCCATATCCCTATTCCCCTTTTCCCCTTATTCGTAGCATCTCTCCTTCAGGTCCTTCCCTTAGTACTGGAGGTTTAAGCTTCCATCATGGGACTTTGGAAAGGCATTAGTCCCTCTTCCACCATTAAAGCCTTACTCTATAACGAGATTTATTTCAATAGCTTCGCTCGCAACCCAGATTTAAATATCTTCTACTTTAGTAAAATATTGATAAAATTTAGCTACAAACTCTAACATATATCCCTCTAAGATAGTCTACACCCAAAGGTCTACTTCTCTGGTTAGCTCAGTATCTAGTTTATGCAATGTCATCAGGTTTGTATGCGTCCAACTGCGACAAGATCGAAGAAATTCTCCAGAAAGTGCTTTAATATGGAGTCTTCACAACCAGTTATGGAGCTCTTCAAGTAATTTTCTCGTGAAAATTTTGTACAAATCACTTGCTGAATCAAAAACAGAACTTAATCCTTGAAATTCCTTTCCTTTTGATGTCGGAGCTCCGCCTATTGTGATATTAACTAATATACATGATTGTCCCACCAATTACGCAATTCCCTTTCATAGATATTTGATACCATGTTTTAACTCTCTAGAAAGTTTTCAGGTCCCGGCAACGGAACCATTTGTTGGCGAAAAGGGTGACTTATGTGCAAGACCTAAGTTCCGGCTTGGGGTCAACAAGATTCCACTGTAGTCTAGGACAACACCAACATTTTCACCCTTCTTAAAGAGAGCAAGGAGTCTAACCCGAGGCGTGTCGTGACCTTACTAAGATGAGAGAGCTAGCACCATACTACTGAAGAGAAAGTATATAACAATAATCCAAACAATACATTCATGTAGAAATGATCTCGCTACACATTAATCGGAAGGTAACCTACCATTTAACAATTATATATAAGGATATCTGAAAATTTGAAATCACTGGTCATACACCTAAGAAGCTACTTGTCATACACATATTATGATCCACAACACTTCATTTCTCTATTATATTATATCATTAGCACAGTACATATAATACTCCACAGAGTTCAACATAATACAACATAACACATCTTAGGCTTCACAGTGCTCCGAGGACACAAAACTCAATCTCTTTTTCTGAATAGTTCCACACCCCAAAGATCACCCAGTGAACTCCCTTTTCCCTTACTTATCTACCTCCACGGACTGGCACTGTCACTGTTCGCCCCTTCTTTGCTCGAATGTTCTCATGTGCTCTGCTATTTCCTGTCTTCTTTTCCAGTTGGCTCTACCTCTGGGAGTCTCTCTGTTTCTTCACTGTCCCTTATTCCTACCATCTTTTCTTCTGCCTATCTATGCTCTGCCACCTGTTTGTCTATACTCCATAACCCAAAATGGCTCCTTTCCTTTCATAATGGCTCTCCGCCACCTATTCTTCCTGCAACTTGTTTGTCCCTAACTCAAAAAAAAGGCCCCAAAAAGCCCCAAACCTCCATGCAATCGATTCATCTTCACTGGGATGCACACCCTTCTTCCTAAAAATGCAGAGTCTTTGACTCAAAATTGCACTAAGTTGGGCCATTCCCAATAGGCTCCCAACACTCAAATGTGACTCATCCTGAGTCACTTATCTGGTGGGCCCCAAACCTTATCTGCAATGTTGGCGTAAGTTGTATTCAATGGTTGAATCATCCATGAAAACTTCTTCTCTTCCTAGCGCAAATCTTCTAATAGCTTCTTATTTGTCTGCCCACCGATCTTATAAATCACGTCTTTCTTATTGTGTCACATCTCTTTAAGCTTTCCATCTACTGTATGAGATAGATGGATGACCTCTTCCTACCATGGCTGAGTCTACACAGTGATCAACTACTCATTCCTTTGTATATCCTCGATCTAGCTCTTTAGATTTTTCCCTTTAGTGATATGAGCAAGTCGTTGCATGAGTGATAAAGTCTTGGAAGTTACCCAAATTTCATCTAGATGTGTCTTCTTTGCCTGCATTTCTTCATCGATCCACATAATGTTTGGATCCTCTTGTAGCGAGGTCCAATTCTCTAGTGTATCATCCAACAACTTTCCATAGTCCTTTACAGTGGTGGAGATACCTTCCAAGGTTGTCTTAAGGTCTTCTTCCCTCTTCTCTTGTACCTCTGGTGGTGTGGTTGGTTGCAGCCTCATTTGTAGTTTATTGATTTTCATCTAGTACTTCAACTTGAGCTTCTCCATATTTTTCATTGACTCCTTGATTGCGAGGGTGAGCTTCGCAACCTTCTTGGTTGGGCTTCTTCTGCATGGACCTGGATGTCTAGAATCTCGCTGCAAGTATTGCCAATGGCATCCTCTAGCTGCTTGTTTTGTTGCTGCTCCTCTTTCGTCCCCTTGATTATCTGATCCAAATCCTTCATTATATTTTTGTTTTACTCTCTCACTTCCTCGTTGGATTGGAACATGTGCTATTCTCTACCTTTTAGTTCGTCAATGATCTCTTCATAAAATTCATGTAGTGTTGGGTTGGGGAGCACAACAGGGTTCATGCTAATGCTTCCCAAAATTTTGGCTCTATCTTTGGATGCTTTGAATTAAAGTGCTCCTCCTGCAAAATCCGAACACTAAATGTTGTTTCCAATTGGCACTCTCACTGCACCTGCTGGCTCGCTTGTGCTGATTCAATGGTTGGTTGTTCCCGTGGTCCGATTTGTACCATCATCTTAAGATCCTATATCCCCTGTTGTACCTTTTCCAGTACTTCTTTGTACTGATCTTCAATCTGGTTCCATGTATCTTCTGTTATATGTAGCACCTTATTTCCAACCTCATCGATGTCCCCTTCAGTGAGGGTTATTGGCTCTGCGTGTGTGGATCTATCTGCCTTGTTCTTCTTCCATGCAACTAGCATATATGTTGTAGGGACCCTTCTCTTAACAATAAATGGGGAATCCTCCTGTTCTCTATCACTTGGAGGGTCCTAGTTACCCTGTTCTATGCCTCTAGTTTCTTCGCCATACTTCTATGTTTCTTTTTCTGCGTGTTTTATTGCTTGTGTATCTTGTCCACTAGTTGCTACATGTTTTGTCTTAGTAGCTCCAATGGGTGGAGCCATCTAGTTTATTGGCCAGTTCCTTGTGACTTTCACAATTTCAAGTTCAGTAACCAGGTATGGAAAAGGGTACCATACTTCATCTACATCCTATCACGCCTTGATGTATACTCATGAAAATCAGATTTGAAATATGAAACTCCCTGGTCATCTTCAAACAGAGTAGGTGGAAACCTGGGACGCTGACTCACCACTGTGTGCATATCCATCTCCATTCACACCCTATTTTTTTTTCTCCATTGCACACTTCAGTTCTTTATAAAACTAGAGAGAGGCATACCTCGCAGCTTCACATACCTCTCGGTGCATAGTAGGGAACTGTGACTCTTCTAGTTCCTTCCAAGACATCATTTCAATGATTAGTAGCAACCATACATAATGGAATATATTCCATTCCTCTTGTGATTTGTGGAAATCTTCTAGAAATTCTCTGCAGAAGTAGCCAACCCGGTTATACTGGCCCCTTTAATACACTGTGAGGCCAAAGAGACCACAATTGTTGGTACTTCATTCATGCTACATTTGCACATTATCTTTTCTACGAGGATGTGCACGATGAAGCACACTACTGGATCATTGATGGATCTAATTTCATAGCCCCTTAATTTCTTTAGCAGCACAGTTATTCTTCTAATCAACATGTCAGTGATGGGTACCCTTTCTTCCAGCCAGAGGGACCTATCATGCACCAATGAAAGTTGTTGGTGAACAAAAATAATGTTGATATTACTTCGCCCAAAGTGCAAAACATTCAACATGTTTAGCAACCCTGCTTGTTGTATTCCTACAGCCCACCTGTGTGGCTCCAATATAGTGACGTCGTTCTCTGGGTAATGAACTTGGTGCAAGTATCTACAAGGATCAAATTGGGGATATTTTATTTTTTCGTTAAAATCCTATTCATCCATCCTTAGTTGTGGTACCTTCCCCAATGGTTCACCTTCAAAAGGTACTTCTTCTGGTAGCAATAGTGTACATACACCAAAAATCACAGTATCTAGGACTTTCACTAGTTTAGCCCCTGACACCCATGGTGGTATATATGGAGGTAGCTTAGAGATAGCTTCGAAAACTTCCTCCTCCTCACCTTTTGGTGTCTCTACTTTTGAGGCCAAAATTTTTTCCTCATTGTCTTGAATAAACATTAGTTGCTTCTTCTTACCTAGCCATTGCTTAGTCTGTTGCTCCTTAGTAATTTTCTACCTTGGGGACTATTATCACCCTAATAATTCTAAAGTTGTGAGATTTTAGTTTAAAGTCCAAGAACATTAGAGGTAACCACAGACCAACTTTTAAACTCTAAGATCTAGCCTTCCTAGGTTTCAGAGAGGGCTCTCTCTATAAGATTTAACTTTGTTTTAATTATGTGATATTGGGATAGTTATGATGTGAAAATAAGTTTTGATTTGGTTTGTTTGGTTTGGTTTGGTGGGAAAAAATCACTTAGTGAGATGGATAGTGATAGATCTGTTTTTCCATTACGCTAAGGAGACAAAAGTCAAGAAAATAGGACTAGGATCAAGGTCAAAAAGTAAAATATTTTTAGGCCAAGATAGACAAGTTTTTGAAGATCTTTGAAGGTTGATTGGTGAAGTGATTTGATCGGGATAAAGAGCAACTAAGAATTCTTTGATCCAGATAAGGAAGTAGTAGACAGAGGTCATTCGAAAGAGGGAGCAATTAAGGGTTCCCTACTCTAGAAATCAGTAGAAAACATAGAAATGATAAACAGTTAAAGATGGGATGCTTTTAACAAATCATGTAATAATATTCCTGATTTATCATTCAAATTTAGAACAAATATATGGATGCATGTAAAACATAAGAAGATAAAAAAGGAGAGTAGAAAGTAATTCACTTCAATGGATCATCACATGAATCCTGAAATATGATGCTAGATGATTTGATCCAGTATGCTACTTGAACTTGCTACAAAAAGCCTTCAGGTACAGAAAAATTGACTATAGAAATCTTCAGCAATTTATTCCACAATAATAGTTCAAAATATGAAGTGTATATACAAAAATGTTTAAAAAATATCCTAGAATACTCCTAGGAATTTTCTAAGGAAAATAAAATATCTTTTACAACAAAATAGTGATAGTTTCTTAACAACTTAGCAAGCTATCCTTTATCCAAATAAAATAGAAGAGATGTTTTGGATTGGGTGCAGTTGGCTGCCTTGTTGTCCTCTTTGTTGTCAAAGATATTTCAAATCTGTTTTGAAATATTATCTTCTTTATATAATACTCTTTATTTCTAATACTCTTTAATCACTTATACACTTTAACCACTGTTTGACTGCCTTTACTGCTGTAAAATTCTGTTTTGACTGTGTAAAATCAGCAAAATGTTTTTATCCTCTTCTCGGAAATTTGACTTTTACAGTAATTCAGTGAGTGATTCCCAAGATTCTTCATCAAGAATTTTCATCTTTTTCAGCTTCCTAAAATTCTCATCTGCCTCAGTGCACCTAGCAAATGTTGGTTTTATAACAAATAAGTTTTTTATCTCATTCTGTAGATAAAACAAGTCTTCAAAACTTTTATGTAAAACTCTCCTCTAAGAATTCCTTGTCCTTCTATTTTGTTCACTTACTCTTTTGCATGATCTCTAATCTTCTTGTTACAGTATTCTTGTAGCATGAGTTTATCATTAATAACCAGGATGTTTGCAAACCTCTTTGCCTCAAGATCTCAAATTTAACCATAAAATTGGTTATGGCTATGTTCATGTTTTCACATTCTTCTAGTTACTTCATTAAATTATTATTTGAAATTAATTTCCTTATTTCAAGGATTGTCTCTGTTCTATTAGTAATTTCTATCTCTTCTAATTCTTGCTTGTTCTTGTTGTTGAGAAAATTGATTAGTTCTAGGGCCTGTTCAGGTTTGGCAGCTAGTTCATCCTTTGTTTTCTGAATCTCTTCTTGGGCTGCCTTTAGCAAATCCTTTTGCTCATATATTACTTGGAATGAGGGCCAAACATCATTGATGGATTCAATGATTTTTTTCCATAGCTGATTCCTCACATAGGACATTGGATTTTTCAAGGTTAAATCCTTTTGAAGGTTATTTAACTCAACATTTAACCTATTAGCCCTTTGTTCTTGAGTTTTAGCATTAATTTGGGCTAGCTTCTTTGTGTCTTCAATATTTTCAATCACTTTCTTTAATATATTGATTTCATTGGTTTAAAGTGTCATTTCCTCCATGGCTTTAACTAGTTTACTAGCCTCATCAGAATGTTGAGCTGCTGTGGTAGGTGATTCTGTAGCTGAAGTAGTGGATGAGGTCACTGGCACTGCAGTAGCCAGTGGTACTTTTGGTGCCAACTCTTCTGCCGGAGTTGAAGGCACAACTATAGTAACCATGGGAATTACTGTAGGAGCTTCCCGTGCTTTTGTAATTTCTCTTTCATGGACAAGCCTGTCCATTTGGATTTCCATCTCCTTTATTTGTCCTGTTAATTGAAAAATCAAGTTCATCATATCATCTTTTTGGATTTCCTCTTGTACAATTTCCTTTTCTTGTGGATGTTCTGTTGGTGGAAGCTTGAGTTGTTTCCTTAGTGTTGCAATATCAACATTATTTTTCTTCACTAGTTCTTCTGCGACTTTAACATTGGAAGGATCATATCCAACTTGAATAACCAAATCTTCTAAAGACTTAATCCTAAGATATTTAGCATATGAGGAAGCCTTTTCAACCTTCATTTGATCTCTCAAATTTATTATTGTGTTCTGGAGCTTTTGGACCCTTGTGGCCTTTGTAGTTATGGTAGCATAAAGCATCTCAGAAGTTTACCTATGAAAGTCAATGTGATCTAGTGCATGGATACTTTCTGTAGGCACTTCAAGATCAATTTTTTTTTAATCTGCCACTGTCTTGGGAGTCTTAACTGTTGGTTGAAGCACTAACATAATCAACTTGTTGTTTGAATAATAAGAAGTAGCTAGAAGTCTATTCTGGATATCTGGTGTTTGTTTTAAATACTGAGAATAGATGTCATTTTTTATTTCTTCATTCTTTGTCTTTATTTTCTTATATTTCTCCCTGATGTCAATATCTTTATCTTCTGTTGGCTATGAGGAGGATGCCTCCATGCTTTGCTGCTTCTCTATTACCGGTGTGTTTGAATTATTAGGATTCTCTTCATTTATAATCTTTGTGACTGGTTCATTGTTTTCTCTGGAACATCTGTATCTTCCACTTCTATGGTCTCTTTTTCTTTATCAAATGAATTGAGCTTAGGATTTTTGTTATATCAGAGCTTAAACATAGTCTCTATTGTTGTTCTAGTAGTGTAGGTACCTTCTTCTTTGATTCTTTTAGTAGATTTATCTCCTTGATTTGCAGTTTGTAAGGTGTGACTAGTATCACCTTGTTTAATTGCTTCTACCAAGATATTTTCTAGCCACTTTGTTTGATTGAAAATTGTTCAATCTCTAGTATTTTTTCATGAATATAAGGTTTTAGTTTGCACTTCACCCTCATTTTTCTTAGTATTCCCTGTGGATCATATTTCCATGAGAAGATTTATTCAAATTTGTATTCAAGCAATTATTTTGCTGCTTCTATTCCCGCATCTTTCTGATTACAAATAAAAGGTCCTACTTGATTCTTCAACTTAAATTGGGTCTTCTTTTTGGAAGCTAAGAAGTTTATATAATCTAAATTTAGGATTTCCCTGATGTACTTCAAGGCAAAAACTCTCATTGGAACATACTTAGATAGTTTATAGGGTAAAATATTTGACCCAAAAACTCTGATTTTTGTATGTTTATGATATAAGTACCAATCTCCAGTTCTAGTTTGCTCTGATAGCTGTAGAAATTTCTTAATTTAAAGACTTATCCTTGGTTGTTCTTGATTTGTAAGCATATTAACCAATGGATGAATAAAGTAATCTGTAAATTATGCATAACTGAACACTGTGGACACTTTTATGATCAAAGATGTCCAAACGATGACTGAGAATGGGTTCTCTTCTATATCAGGTTTCTAAAGTGTTATTGGGAACCTGTCTTCTTGGAAGTATAAGAACATATGGAAAATAAAGGAATTATAACTAAATACTCCTTCAGTTGGTAATTTGACAAGCTGATCATGGATATTATTAGCTATGTATTCAACATAATTGAAAATGACAGAAGGAGGTTGTCCTGGTGCAAAGGTAGATAGAAAACCTAGGATTGACTCATATATATGCTCATCTGTAAAATACCCCAGGATAAATGACAACATGGATATAAAATGCCTTGACCCTTCTGGAAATTTTGAAGTAGAATAAGGAGGGTTGATCTGTTGAATTTCAACATGTAAAGGGATGAATAATTGGAAAATTTGAAATATTTTAGGAAATTCAAGACCGATGTACAACTTTGTGAGTGCTTCTATGGATAAAGGAACAACATTGGGATATGGTTTGAGCTGTAGAATCTAGTTTATGGACTCAGTAGCAATTGTGAACAATACTTATTTATTTGCATTTAATATTTCTCTTTGTTCAAGAGAATAATAGGTCTGATACATCCTAATAACTTCTTGACATTGATAAGTGAGTGGAACAACATACTTGGTTAAGTTTGACTTGCAAATATGAACTTCATCAACTTGATCTAATGACTTTTCAAGACTCCAGCAGTGGAGGTCTAACAGATTAAATTCTATCACTACATCTGCTATTTTGTAATCCACATTTTCTAAGGGTGTATGTTCAATGTCTACAATAGGAGGTTGTAGAGGATTCATAACAATTGTGGTTTTGGAAGTCATTGATGGGTTTGATTTTGACATTTTTTGACATTTTGGGTGATTGAAACTCTGTATTTTGGCTTCTTTTTTTTGAACTCTTCTATAAGATTTAATTCTTTATAGAAGTGTTTTTTACTTTAACAGAGGTTATTTAAACATAAATAGGCATAAACTGGCCTTTTCTTGGGTTTGACTCTTCAAATTAGGCTTTAGAATTGATCTTCAAACTCTTACAAGTTCAAGAAATAATAAAACAAGGGTTTTATCTGTTTTTTTGGACAAAATGGACTAAAAATAGTTCAAATTAGGCACATAAGGATTGGGGTTACTTGCAAGGGGTTTTTGGATAAATTCGAAGTCTTTTTAAGGTCTGCAAAGGATAAATATATTTAATTTTTCTTTAAAAACCAGATTGCAGTATAGAAATAGGGGTTTATTAGGATTTTTACAGAGAATTCGTTCTTTTGCAGTCAATTATAGTCTTTCTATGGGTAAATGGGCTTCACTAGGCTTAATTTCTTAGAAATACTCTTTTTCAAATGATAAAGAGGTTGTTTTCTACGAGGAATACATGTTTGTGCAGGTATTTGGTCTTTCAAATAGGTTTCAAGGTGTCAAACAGGTTCTGATGGCTTTTGGAAGTCTTTGGAAGTTGAACTGAAGCTTCTAGTGATCTTAACAGTAGCTGCAATGGCTTTTTGGTTCTTGTTGAGTGTGAAAACAATGTACTATTAAAAAATCATGAGAAATTAGTCAATTAAGACTACCTCCCATGGAAATGGTCATAGATGAATGACTAAATTAACGCAGTTGAATCCCCCAAAATGATATCTAATATAATGCACTGCGGAAACCCCCAATACTTAAAATACTAAGAGTAAAGGGATCCCTTCTTGAATGGTTCATGAGGCACAATAGTTGCTAAGGTTTTGCAAATGGGGTAGCAAGCTAAGTGGGCTTGACTGTGGGGAAAACTCCACAGTTAAGCGCGCTTGAGCCAGAGGAGTTCTAGGATGGGTGACCTCCCGGGAAGTCCTGGTTATCGAGTGCAAGCCCCGGAAGTGATGATTGATGCTATGTGATTCATTTCACTAGTTTCAATCCCACTTCTTCACCCCTGTGAACATCACCCGATGCAATGAGTGCTAAGTGGACTATTCAAAAATCATGAGAAATTAGTCAGTTAAGACTACCTCCCATGGAAATGGTCATAGATGAATGACTAAATTAACGCAGTTGAATCCCCCAAAATGATATCTAATATGATGCACTGTGGAAACCCCTCATACTTAAAATACTAAGAGTAAAGGGATCTCTTCTTGAATGGTTCATGAGGCACAATAGTTGCTAAGGTTTTGCAAATGGGGTAGCAAGCTAAGTGGGCTTGACTGTGGGGAAAATTCCACAGTTAAGCACGCTTGAGCCAGAGGAGTTCTGGGATGGGTGACCTCACGGGAAGTCCTGGTTACCGGGTGCAAGCCCTGGAAGTGATGATTCATGCTATGTGATTCATTTCACTAGTTTCAATCCCACTTCTTCACCCCTGTGAGCATCACCCGAGGTAATGAGTGCTAAGTGGACTATTCAAAAATCATGAGAAATTAGCCAGTTAAGACTACCTCCCATGGAAATGGTCATAGATGAATGACTAAATTAACGCAGTTGAATCCCCCAAAATGATATCTAATATAATGCACTGCGGAAACCCCTCATACCAAGAGCTTTGTTTCTTCAATCGGGAGGATAAGCGCATAGATAACGCAGAAAAGGGTTTAACTACACAGTATGAAGCTTTTATAAAATTTTTAGGTCAAAAAAATATATGCATTTGATGGCGGTCATATCAGAGCATTGTGCTTTTGGTGCCGGAGGCAGAAAACCAGAAGTGGTTATCGCATGGATTTTGGGTGGTCAGTGGTTTCTTGAGATCGAATGTGGTCTAGTTAGATGTTGCCGCGTGGAGGAGAGATAAGGGCACAAAATAACCCATTCTGCAAATCTTGAAATGGTTGTTGATCGCGCAAGATGAAATGCGATATGGCATTATGGTCGTCAGATGTGGAGAGATAAGTGCGAACGGTGGAGATTAGATGAGGGAGTTGCTCGGTGGTGGGGCGTGGGGCCTGGGTCTTGTCATATATAGAAGGGTTAGTTTAACGTTTAAAACATAGTTTTAAACGTAAAACTAATGTTTTATTATAATAGGAGGGTTGTAATATTTGAATAGTAAATAATATATTTACGTATGTTTAACAACCAATGGGGCGGGTTTTATTTATATGATATATTTTTAACCTATGGGGATATGGTGGGGAATATTTAACATGTGGGATAATTAGACCATACATTAACGTAAATAATTCGGTTTTTTGGGATGTTTAAATAAAGGATTTAATAAATATATACGGGAAAGGGGTAGCTTAAATGGATTAATACATTATTTTAAAAATTAATATGAAATAAAATGTAATGAATCAAAAATACAAAAAATAAACTAAGTGTAAAATAGGCATTTTAGCATAATAATTATCCCATTTTGATATTTACACATAAAATTAGGATAAATTATATTTTTTGGGTTTTTGAGTGTTTTTGGATGAAATGAAATTAATTATGAGGGGATTTTACTTTTCTAAGCAAAAAAATGTGTTTTACTTAAGAAAAGGGGTTATATTTTTGGAAGAGGGTGAATATGCTGAGGAAATGGGATTTTATGTAGGGAATCCGATAATTTTAACCAATCATTTATTAAGCCTTGGGTTCAGTCGCAATAGAAGTCAGAGAAATTCTCTAAACCTCTTTAACTGAAGGTTTTGAATACTGGGTCATTGTGGGGGAGGGGAAATTAGTAATTTGCGTGATGATGCTTTATTACATGCCTTGCACAACTGCTTTCTACCTACCCATCATTAGTCTAACATTTTTTACTTCATTTTCATGGGTGCATTTAAGCTTGCAACCCTAAATCCATTTTTCTTTTAAAGCATAAACTATCTAGTTCTAACCTTATTTCATCCTAGGGCTTAGATTAAACTGTTGAGCTCCTCATTTATTCTCTAACTATCTAATGATTTGTCAAGTTTAAATTGTTTGACATATCTTTATTCTCTATCTAAAACATGAAATTCAAAGCATGAAAGGTTAAGATTAAACTATTTAACTGATCATGGATTATGGCATTTTAAACAATCTGCACATAATCATTATTTTTGCAGTAAAAGTAAATAGTAGTGGCATTTTGACTTCCTCACTTTCATGTTTTATTCTTATCTCTTTTTTCTTTTGGGGTCCATTTTTTATTCTTTTTATTTTTTATTTTCAAGTCCTTTGATATTTCTTTTAGGACTGTTACCCTCTTTTCATTTTTTCATTATTTTCAAATATGGGAAAACAACTTGCAGAAAGCAAGGTATGTACATATTTACAAGACTATCAAAGTGAATTCAAAAATTATGAACCCTATTATTATAGGACCCTAACAATGGCTCCACATGGGGATGGCATTCCCTAGTGAAATGTCAAGAACTTTAAGACTAGTAGCCTTTAAATTTTGACTGAGCTGGCCTTGTAAGTGCTATTCGGATCTGCAATTATTAATACTTATGATATTTTACCTTTCAAATCTTAGGGCCTTCTCTCCAGGATTCAACTTTGTTGGGAAAACATCCAATCCAATCTAAAATATTCAATGTTTATGTACAATGGACAAAGTAAACAAAATTAACTATTTGTTATCTCTGAGGAGTAGTAGTGCTTCAACATTCTGCCATTGACTAATCCACCTAGTAGATTTATCCATCCATTTCTTTCAGAAAGAAAGCATTGTTACCTATGTAACCATAAATAACATAAGGTCCTTTCCATAGAAAATCAAATTTTCCATGTTTACCTTTATCTTCTCTTCTTCAATCCCATTTTAATGCTTTGTCTCCAATGTAGAAATCATCTTCTTTACTCTTTTTGTCAAAAAAATTCTTTATCTTATCCTAGATAACTTGAGAATTAAGATAAACCTCTTCTCTTGTTTGTTGAAAGTGAATTGTTTGGTCAATCCTTATTTGAATGTCATTTGTATCCACTTTTAATTCTTGGATTATCTTCATTACTGGTACTCCTAAGGAAGATGGAAAAACAACATCCATTCCACAGAAAAGCTAGTAAGGGGATGTACCAATAGATTTTTTGGTGGTAATTCTATCTACCCATAAGGAATTGACTAGCTTCTTGTTCCAATTCTTTTGTTATCTTCTAGTAACTTTTTGATGATGTTTACAAGGTTCTTATTGGAAGATTTAGCAAGGCCATTACCTTGAGGGTAATATGCGGTAGAATGGCCTAGGGTAATACCGTATTTATGGCCATTATCTTTTTAGATTTGAATGCAACTGCATTATCAGTAATAATATTTTGGGACATCCAAATCTTGAAAGTATTTTTATTTCTAAAAAGGAGATAATGATAGTGTTAGTGGCTTGCCTAGAGGGTATGGCTTCTATCCACTTAATAAAATAATTAGTGGTTGTCAGAATCCACTTGTGTTGGGATGATGATGGAGGGAAAATTTCACCAATGAAGTCAAGACCCCATTGTTGAAATGGCATTTATGTTGAGATAGGCTTTAAGGGTAGCGGTAATAGTTTTTTCTTACCCTCAAATATTTGGCACTTATGAGAGGAGGTCACATACCTTTTTACATCTACAAATAAAGTAGGCCAGTAAAAAATAGTTCTCAGGCTTTTGTCTGTAGTAGTCTTCCAGTAGAGATGTCCTCCATAGTCACCTAGATTCTTCTAAAATTTTGTCAGCTTCTTCTTGTAGCAAAAAATTTAATAAAATTCCACTATGATCTTTCCAAAAAAGTACATTGTCTAAAATACAAAATATTACTACTTTTATCTTTAAGAATCTAGCTTTTGTTCTTGATAATCTAGGAGGAGCTTGTAAGTTTAGTAATACAAATATAATATATGCATACCATGGTGAGTCTGAAAAGGCTTCACTATTCTCTGGAGTCGCCATCTCTTCCTGATCATCTACTTGGGCAATAAAATTTATGTCTAGGGAATGAAAATTTGGTTCAGCCATGAGTTTAGCTAAACCTTGACCTTTTATAAGTTTAGTTGACTTTATCTCTATGTCATATTCCAAAATCGTGGCAATCCACTTGCCTCTTCTACCATCAGGACCATCCTAAGTTAGAATATCTTTTACTACTGCATTTGGAACATAGGAAATGATGTGAGAGTAAAGAATATGCACTCTGAGGTCTTTGATTGCCTTTACCAAATCTAGGGCATCTTTCTCCATGATATTGTACTTCAAAGTGGCATCTCTAAGTGTTATGCTAAAGAAAACTACGGGCTGCTCATAGCCCTGGTCATTTTTTTCCAGTAAAACTACAACAATGGTGTGCTCTGAAGCAAAGGAAAAAATGATGAAATCCTTTTTAAAGTCGGGACTTATAAGGACTGGGGCTTTTGTTAAGGCCTATTTGATAGATTAAAATGATTTCTTGGCCTCAATAGTCCATTTAAGAACTGAGTATTTTTTCATCATATTATTGATTTCTCTAATTATTTTAGCTAAATTGGAGATGAATCTTCTTAAAAAGTTAATTTTACCTGGAAAGGCTTCTAACTCTTTTATGTTTCTAGGAGGACTAATGTTAAGAATTGCTTCTATTCTGGCAGGATCTATTCTAATTCCTTCCTTAGATATAATGTGTCCCAATAACTTATCTTCTTCTAATCCAAATAAGGTTTTCTTGGGATTTAAAGAGATGCCAAAATTTATGCATTTAATAAAGACTTGTCAAAGATTATCTAAGTGTTCATAATCAGTCTTAGAAAATGCAATAATGTCATCTAAGTAAAGCACTAAGAATTCATGAATTTATTTTGCAAAGGCTATATCCGTAGCTCTTTGAAAGGTAGCCCCTACATTCATTAAACCAAAAGGCATTTTTACATACATAAAAGTGCCCCAAGGAGTATTAAAATTTGTTTTGGCTTGATCCTCTGGTTTGACTAAAATTTGGTTGTACCCTAAAAATCCATCTAAAAGTGAAATCCTAGAAGAACCAACTACCCTTTGTAAAATGTGATCCATCTTTGGTAAAGGATAATTATATTTTAAGGATACTTTGTTTAGATTCCTAAAATCAATACATAATCTAATTTCTCCTGTCTTTTTTCTGGTTGGAACTAGGTTAGAAACCCAATCAGAATATCTGTTTGGTGAAATTATATGTGCATCGTACATTCTTTTTACTTATTTTTCAATCAAAGGCATCAAAACACAGTTGATCCTTCTTAACTTTTGTTTAAAAGGCTTTTGGTATTCTTTTATAGGGATTTTATGTTGTATTATGCTGGTACCATAGGATTTTAGGTCCTCATAACTCCAGGAAAAAACATCCTGAAATTCCTTTAAAAGGGCTATGTATTTTTATTTTTCTTGCTGAGGTAAAGATTTGGAAAGTTTACTAATTTTAGGTTTCATCTCTGTGTCAATGTTACATTCCTCAATATTAGATCTAAGTGGCTCCATTTTCAGATTTTTAGCAACATCATTTGAGTCAAATAAATATTCTAAAGGAGTTAAACCTTTTGGTAGGAAATTATCTTTGAGATTTAATACATCAGATTCATCATCAATTATCTCATCAATTTCTACTTTCTCTTTTTCCTATGTCTAATTGACTAAATTTAGTAGGTATAGTAAAATTTACATTATTTACATCTATATTATTCAAATCAATTTCACTATATAAATCCTGATCTGATGCACAGTCTGTGTCTATTTTACAATTATGAAATTCACCCTCATTATTCATAAAATGGTAAATGTGTTGATCTTGTGAGAAAATTTGCCAATATTTGAGATTATCTGGAATTATTGGTGTGTGTTTTACTTCTGCAGTATATTATGATTAGGCTAGAATGGTAAATTACAGGTACTAGCAAATGTTGCTAGGCAGTGAGCCTGTATATTTTGTTTTCTTGGTATGGCAGACAAATTACATTCCAATAGATCATCTATCAAATCTAACATAGTTTCTCTATATCGACCTTATCTAGGATTATAAATAGAATACTCTCCATTTATATATTTTACAATCAACTCCGAGTCTCCCATAATTGCTATTCTTTTGCCTTGTAAGTTTCTGATAATCTGGAGTCCTAAAATGAGGGCTTCATACTAAGCCATAGTGTTGGTGCATTTGAAATTCAATCTGAAAACATGGAATTCTACATGATAATTTTCCATATTAGTTATCGAAACTCCTGCTCCTACTCCTAGTTTATTGACTGATCCATCAAAATCTAGGTGCCACAACGATTCATGTAAGATATTTTCATTGTTATGTGCTTTGTTTTTCTCCGTTAGTTCAATTTTGATTTCATTATCAGTTTCAGAGTTACATAATATGAATGGATCTAAGTTAGTAGGTGTAGTGTAAATTGGGTAATTTTTTTTATTTTTCTACACTACTAACCATATATTTCATCAATGTTTCCCTATAGAGTTTCCTTGGTTGGCCACAAACTAGATCTTCTATTTTGTAATCCACATTTTCTAAGGGTGTATGTACAATGTCTACAACAGGAGGTTGTAGAGGATTCACAACAATTGTGGTTTTGGAAGTCATTTGTGGGTTTGATTTTGACATTTTTTGACCTTCTCGTTGATTGGAACTTTGTATTTTGGCTTCTTCTTTTTGAACTATTCTGTAAGATTGAATTGTTTAAAAAAGTGTTGTTGACTTTAACAGAGGTTCTTTAAACATAAATAGGCATAAACTGGCCTTTTCTTGGGTTCGACTCTTCAAATTAGGCTTTAGAATTGATCTTCAAA
Organism: Pinus albicaulis; assembly: GCA_034641835.2. Classification (NCBI taxonomy): domain Eukaryota; kingdom Viridiplantae; phylum Streptophyta; class Pinopsida; order Pinales; family Pinaceae; genus Pinus; species Pinus albicaulis. The sequence goes on along the minus strand of CM076576.1, from coordinate 865,075,705 downwards.
CTCTTACAAGTTCAAGAAATGATAAAACAAGGGTTTTATCTGCTTTTTTGGACAAACTAGACTAAAAATAGTTCAAATTGGACACAGAAGGATTGGGGTTACTTGCACAGGGTTTCTAGATAAATTCAAAGTCTTTTTAAGGTTAAAAAACGATAAATATATTTAATTTTTCTTTAAAAACTAGATTACAGTATAAAAATAGGGGTTTATCAGCGGATTTACAGAGAATTCATTCTTTTGCAGTCAATTATAGTCTTTCTGTCGGTAAATGGGCTTCACTAGGCTTAATTTCTCAGAAATACTCTTTTTCAAATGATAAACAGGTTGTTTTCTACGAGGAATATGCGTTTGTGTAGGTATTTGGTCTTTCAAATAGGTTTTGAGGTGTCAGACAGGTTTTGATTGCTTTTGGAAGTATTTGGAAGTCAAACTGAAGCTTCCAATGATCTTAACAGTAGCTGCAATGGCTTTTCGATTCTTTTTTAGCGTGAAAACAGTGTACCAGGAGTTTTGTTTCTTCAGTCAAGAGGATAAGAACATAGATAACATAGAAAAGGCTTTAACTGCACAATATGAAGTTTTTATAATTTTTTTAGGTCAAAACAATATATGCATTTAATGACGGTCATATCAGAGCATAGTGGTTTTGGTGCCGGAGGTAGAAAACCAAAAGTGGTTATTGCATGGATTTTGGGTGGTAATTTGTTTCCTAATATCGAATGCAATCCAGTTATATGTTGCCATGTGGAGGAGAGATAAGGGTGCAAAACAACCCATTTGGCAAATCTTGAAATGGTTGTTGATTGCACAAGCTGAAATGCAATATGGAATTATGGTCATTGGATGTGGAGAGATAAGTGCGAAAGGTAGAGATTAGATGAGGGAGCTGCTTGGCAGTGGGGCGTGGGGTCCGAGTCTTGTTATATATAGAAGGGTTATTTTAACCTTTAAAACATAGTTTTAAATGTAAAACTGAAGTTTTATTATAAAAGGTAGGTTGTAATATTTGCATAGTAAATAATATATTTACGTATGTTTAACAACCAATGGGGCGGGTTTTATTTTTATGATATATTTTTAACCTATGGGGATATGGCAGGGAATATTTAACATGTGGGATAATTAGACCATAGGTTAACGTAAATAATTTGGTTTTTTGGGATGTTTAAATAAAGTATTTAATAAATATCTATGGGAAAGGGGTGGTTTAAAAGGATTAATACATTATGTTAAATATTAATATGAAATAAAATGTAATGAAAAGTACAAAAATAACCAAGTAAATTGAAACAGGCATTTTTGGGGTTTTTGTGTGTTTTTGGATGAAATGAAATTAATTATGAGGGGATTTTACTTTTCTAAGCAAAAAAAGGTGTTTTACTTAGGAAAAGGGGTTATATTTTTGGAAGAGGGTGAATATGCTGAGGAAATGGGCTTTTATGTAGGGAATCCAATATTTTTAACCAATCAATTATCAAGCCCTGGGTTCGGTCCCAACAGAAGTCAGAGAAATGTTGTGAGCTTCTTTAACTGAAGGTTTTGAATACTGGATCATTGTGGGGGAGGGGAAATTAGTAATTTGCCTAATGATGCTTTATTACATGCCTTACACAACTGCTTTCTACCTACCCATCATTATTCTAACGTTTTTTACTTCATTTGCATGGGTGCATTTAATCTTGCAACCCTAAATCCAATTTTCTTTTAAAGAATAAACTATCTAGTTCTAACCTTATTTCATCCGAGGGCTCAGATTAAACTGCTGAGCTCCTCATTTATTTTCTAACTATCTAATTATTTTTCAAGTTTAAACTGTTTGACATATCTTTATTCTCTATCCAAAACATGAAATTCAAAGCATGAAAAGTTAAGATTAAACTATTTAACTGATCATGGATTATGGCATTTTAACAATCTACACATAATCATTATTTTTGCAATAAAAGTAAATAGTAGTGGCATTTTAACTTTCTCACTTTCATGTTTTATTCTTATCTCTTTTTTCTTTTGGGGTCCATTTTTTATTCTTTTTATTTTTTCTTTTCAAGTCCTTTAATATTTCTTTTAGGACTTTTACCCTCTTTTCATTTTTTATTATTTTCAAATATGGGAAAACAACTTGCAGAAAGAAAGGTATGTACATATTTACAAGACTATCAAAGTGAATTCAAAAATTATGAACCCTATTATTATAGGATCCTAACAATGGCTCCACATGGGGATGACATTCCCTGGTGAAATGTCAAGAACTTTAAGACTAGTAGCCTTTGAATTTTGACTGAGCTATCCTTGTAAGTGTTATTCGGATCTGAAATTGTTCATACTTATGATGTTTTACCTTTCAAAGCTTAGGGCCTTCTCTCTGGGCTTCAACTTTGTTGGGAAAACATCCAATCCAATCTAAAATCTTCAATGTTTATGTACAATGGAAAATGTAAACAAAATTAACTATTTGTTATCTCTGAGGAGTAGTAGTGCTTCAACATTATGCCATTGACTGATCCACATAGTAGATCGATCCATCCATTTCTTTCAAAAATAAAGCATTGTTACCTCTGTAACGATAAATAACATAAGCTCCTTTCCATAGAATATCAAATTTTCCATGTTTACCTTTCTCTTCTCTTCTTCAATCCCATTTTAACACTTTGTCTCCAATGTAGAAATCATCTTCTTTACTATTTTTCTCAAAAAAAGTATTTATCTTATCCTAGATAACTTGAGACTTAAGATAAACCTCTTCTCTTGTTTGTTGAAAGTGAATTGTTTGGTAAATCCTTATTTGAATTCCATTTGTATCAACTTGTAATTCTTGGATGATCTTCATTACTGGTACTCCTAAGGAAGATGGAAAAATAACATCCATTCCATAGAAAAGCTGGTAAGCGGATGTACCAATACAGTTTTTGGTGGTAAGTCTGTCTGCCCATAAGGCATTGACTAGCTTCTTATTCCAAGTCTTTTTGTTATATTATAGTAGCTTCTTGATGATGTTTACAAGGCTCTTATTGGAAGATTTAGCAAGGCCATTACCTTGAGGGTAATATGCAGTAGAATGACCTAGGGTAATGTGGTATTTATGGAAAAATTCAATCATGTTTTTAAATTTGAATGCAGTTGAATTGTCAGTAATAATATTTTGGGGACATCAAAATATTGAAAGTACATTGCTTTCTAAAAAGGAGATAATGACAGTGTCAGTGGCTTGCCTAGAGGGTATGGCTTCTATCCACTAAGTAAAATAATCAGTGGCTGTCAGAATCCACTTGTGTTGGGCTGATGATGGAGGGTGAATTTCACCAATGAAGTCAAGACACCATTGTTGAAATTGCATGCATGTTGAGATAGGATTTAAGGGTAGGGGTAATAGTTTTTTCTTACCCTCAAATATTTGACACTTATGAGAGGAGCTCACATACCTTTTTTCATCTGCAAACAAAGGAGGCCAGTAAAAACCAGCTCTCAGGATTTTGTCTCCAGTAGTCTTCTAGTAGAGATGTCCTCCATAGTCACCTGCATGAAATTCTTCTAAATTTTTTGACAACTTCTTCTTTTAGCAACCAATTCAATAAAATTCCACTATTATCTTTCCAAAAAATTACATTGTCTAAAATACAAAATCTTACCGCCTTTAGCTTTAAGAATCTAGCTTTTGTTATTGATAATCCAGGAGGAGATTGTAAGTTTAGTAATACAAATATAATATATGCATACCATGGTGATTCTAAAAAGGCTTCACTGTTCTCTAGAGTCATCATCTCTTCCTGATCATCTACTTGGGCAATAAAAATTATGTCTAGGGAATTACAATTTGATTCAACCATGAGTTTGGATAAACGTTGAACTTTTATAAGATTAGTGGGTTTTATCTCTATGTCATATTCCAAAATTGTGGCAATCCACTTGCCTCTTCTACCATCAGGACCATCCTGAGTTATAATATCCTTTACTACTGCATTTGGAACATAGTCAATGATGTGAGAATAAAGAATATACACTCTAAAGTCTTTAATTTCCTTTAACAAAGCTAGGGCCTACTTATCCATGATATTGTACTTCAAAGTGGCATCTCCGAGTGTTCTGCTAAAAAAAGCTATGGGCTGCTCATAGCCCTGGTCATTTTTCTGTAGTAAAACTGCAGCAATGATGTGCTCTGAAGCAAAGGAAAAAATGATGAAATCCTTTTTAAAGTCAGGACTTATAAGGACCGGGGTTTTTGTTAAGGCATGTTTGATAGATTCAAATGATTGCTTGGCCTCAATAATCCATTTAATAACTGAATCTTTTTTCAGCATATTATTGAGTTCTCTAATTATTTCAGCTAAATTGGAGATAAATATTCTTTAAAAGTTAATTTTACCTATAAAGGCTTCTAACTCTTTTATGTTTCTAGGAGGACTAATGTTAAGAATTGCTTCTATTCTGGCAGGATCTATTCTAATTACTTCCTTAGATATAATGTGTCCCAGTAACTTACCCTCTTCTAATCCAAATAATTTTTTCTTTGGATTTAAAGAGATGCCAAAATTTCTACATTTAATAAATACTTGTCTAAGATGATCAAAGTGTTCATAATCTGTCTTAGAAAATACAGTAATGTCATCTAAGTAAATCACTAAGAATTCATGAATTTCTTTTGCAAAGGCTATATCCATAGCTCTTTTAAAGGTAGCCTCCGCATTCATTAAACCAAAAGGCATTTTTACATACATAAAAGTGCCCCAAGGAGTAGTAAAAGCTATTTTGGCTTGATCCTCTGGTTGGACTAAAATTTTCTTGTACCCTGAAAATCCATCTAAAATTGAAATCCTAGAAGAACCAACTACCATTTGTAAAATGTGATCCATCTTTTGTAAAGGATAATTATCTTTTAAGGATACTTTTTTTAGGTTCCTAAAATCAATACATAATCTAATTTATCCTGTCTTTTTTTTCTGGTTGGAACTCGGTTAAAAACCGAATTAGAATATCTGTTTGGTGCAATTATCTATGCATCATACATTCTTTTTACTTCTTTTTCAATCAAAGGCATCAAAATAGGGTTGATCCTTCTTAACTTTTGTTTAAAAGGATTTTGGTCTTCTTTTATAGGGATTTTATGTTGTATTATGCTGGTATCATAGGATTTAGGTCCTCATAACTCCAGGTAAAAACATCCTGAAATTCCTTTAAAAGGGTCATTTATTTTTATTTTTCTTGCTGAGGTAAAGATTTGGAAAGTTTAATCATTTTAGGTTTCATCTCTGTGCCAATTTTACATTCCTCAATATCAGATCTATGTGGCTCCATTTTAGGATTTTTAGCAACATCATTTGAGTCAAATAAATTTCCTAAAGGAGTTAAACCTTTTGGTAAGAAATTATCGTTGAGATTTATACATCAGATTCATCATCAATTATCTCATCAATTTCTACTTTCTCTAATTTTTCTATGTTTGATTGACTAAATTTGGTAGGTCTAGAAAAATTTACATTATTTACATCTATATTATTCAAATCAATTTCACTATCTAAATCTTGATCTAATGTACAGTCTGTGTCTATTTTACAATTCTGAAATTCACCTTCATTATTCATAAAATGGTAAATCTGTTGATCTTGTGAGAAAATTTTCCAATATTTGAGATTATCTGGAATTATTGGTTTGTGTTTTATTTCTGCAGTATATTTATGATTAGGCTAGAATGGTAAATTACAGGTACTAGCAAATGTTGCTAGGCAGTGAGCCTGTATATTTTATTTTCTTGGTATGGCAGACAAATTACATTCCAACAGATCATCTATCAATTCTAACACAGTTTCTCTATATTAGCGTAATCTAGGATTATAAACAGAATACTCTCCATTTATATATTTTACAATCAACTCCAAGTCTCCCATAATTTCTATTATTTTGCCTCTTAAGTTTCTGATAATATGGAGTCCTAAAATGAGGGCTTCATACTTAGCCATAATGTTGGTGCATTTGAAATTTAGTCTGAAAGCATGGCCTTCTGCATGATTATTTTCCATATTAGTTATCCAAACTCCTACTCCTGCTCCTAGTTTATTGACTGATCCATCAAAATCTAGGTGCCACAGTGAGTCATGAAAGACATTTTCATTGTTATTTGCTTTGTTTTTCTCCTTTAGTTTAGTTTTGATTTCATTATTAGTTTCAAAGTTACATAAGATGAATGAATCTAGGTCAGTAGGTGTAGTGTGAATTGGGTAATTTATTGATATTTCTACACTACTCACCATATATTTCATCAATGTTTCCCTATAGAGTTTATTTGGTTGACCAAAAACTGATATAGTAGCATATGACATGTCCAATTGTAGAGATCCCTGTAAATTTTCTCCCCATGAGCGAGATAATAACATTCCATACTTGGGTGGGATATCAGCTACTACAATTTCCATGAGTATACTTTTACCAGGATATTGAACTAATGTGACACAAAAATCTTTAATCAAACCTAGGCATTTAACTTTTCTTGAATCAAATCAAATGAGATCTTTGTAAGGCCTTGTGATGTTTAAATTTAGGGTTTTTGTTATTTCTTTTGGCATTATATTATGTGAAGCTCCCGAATCTAACATTGCATTGTGTAATATTTGGTCATGAATAGTTAATCTAATGTAAAATGGTGGAACTACTCCATATTGATGTTTTCCATTAACATCAGGACCAAAAATCAACTTTGGTTGATCATCATTTAAGTTTATAGAGTCTTCTCCATAACTCGTGTTTAATGTTTCCGTGATAGTTGTTTTATACAAATCATGTTTTGCCAATTCTGTCAAAGGAATTGGTATTTTTATTTTTTCAATTTTATCTTGTATATTGAATGAGGGTTGTGATTTACTAATTTTAATTAAATCTTCCTTAGTAACTATTGTTTCAGTGGGTTTATGTTGTTTTTCTACAACTATATCTTCATTTTCTGTTTGAGTTTCTTGTGTTTTACTACTCCTAGTTTTCTTTTCAGGAATGGTTTGAGAAGTAGTAGATGTTTTTTCAGATTTTGAATAATCAGAAGTTGTTTTTGCAGTGGCAGCTTTTGGATCTGCTGATTTCAGATCAGCAGTGGATTTTTTGGAATCTAAGTTTGTTGTTTTAGCAGAATTAGGTGTTTTTACAGCAGAAAATTTTTGTGAATCTGTTTATGTTTGGGAAACTTCATCTATTATGTCAACAATTTTGGGGTTGGGTGAAATTTTGGGGCTGAAAAATGTTTTGGGTAGAATTAGAGTTTTGCTTGTTTTCCCTAGGGATAATTTACAGAAATTTCATAGTGTGAGCTTCTATTGTTTTCTTATTTTGTATTCGAGCAGTTTTCTTAGTAGAAGGCTCTGTGTTTTTCTTGCTTCTAAGGTTATATTGACTATGTACTTCATTGATAGAAAACTCATAACCTTGTTTGTAGTCGAATGATTCACCTGAATCTAATTGAAGTTGTTGGAGTTCAAATAACTCTTGAGCTTACTGTGTGAGAAAGATAGTGTTACTATCATCTATTCCCATTATATTTATGGTATCTTCATCATCATTATTTTGTTGAGAAATTTTAGCATAGTTTTCTTGAAATGGAGGTCTTATTGTCTAATCAGGAGCTGATTCTTTGGATTTTCACAAGTTTTTATTTTTGCTAAAGTTGGGATTCCTAATTTTCTATTGATTATCCCATTTTGGTCTCCTTTCTATGTTATCTAATCTATCCATCATTCTGTCTAAAGTCTTAGCTAGTTGATCTATTTTTCCATATGAACTAGGTGCTTCTTCTTTCATAGTTACTCTCCTCTCATTCCTTAATCTAGTTTTTTAGCAAAAATATTTACTTCTACACCAACAACATCTGTTTGCATTATTTCTAAAGTTTATGCATTTATCTCTCTTAATTGATAGGCCATGTCTGTGTCAAATCCATCAGGGAATTTGAGTAGGACAAAGTCAGGGGTGCATTTGAGATTTGCAGGAATTGAATTGTAAACAATGTTGTATCTAGTGTAGTAGTCTTGGACTGATTCATTAGGAGATCTTTTCATAGCATCAAATTTAGACAATATTTGGAGTGGATTTTTCTTATTTTCCCATTTATTTAAAAATTATCTATGAAAAATTGCTAAATCAACTATACTACCAGGATTAAGACCTTTAAATCATTTTTTAACCTCTCCAGTTAATATTTGAGAAAAGAGCCATATTTTCACATCAAATTCATTTATTTCATGAAGCTAAAAAATAATTTTTCATTTTACTAATACGTTGCTAAGTAGTATAATGAGTAGTAGCATCAAATTGGGGTATTTTACTTTGGTAATCCTGATGCATATCATGTAACTTTCCTGGAAGGATTAGGGGAGCATACCTAGCATCCATAGCTTGAATTATAGCTTGGCTAGGAGGTGCATTAGAAGTGCTTGGGGAAGAATTGAAAGTACTAGATGATACAGTTAAAGAAGTGGCTGATGAGATTGGAATATAAGATGGTGTACTAGAAAAAGTGGTGGATGAACTAAAATATGAAGTGGAGGTGCTAGAAAATGAAACTGGGATATATATAGAACTACTTGGGAATGAGAATGATGTGTTTGAAATTGTAGAAGGTAAATTATTGGATGAAGTTGATGTGGGAGAGTATGGAAATCGTAGTGTAGGTTGTAAGGGTTGTTTAGGGATGAATGGATCTATAGATTGGAGTGTAGTGGAAATTATAGATGATGTAGTGGTATCTAAATGAGAAATAGAAGGCTTAGATGTATATGCTAATAATTGAGCTAATTCAATAGCTTCATCTATTTCCTTAAGAATAGTAGCATTTATTTCTTCAATTTTATCACGAGCTTTAAATATATTTTATTCAGAATCTACTGAAATATTTTCCTTCTTTGTTTCAAGAAATTAAATAAAACAGGGTCTATATCAACACTATTTAAATTACTTTTAGATTTAGTTCTGAATAAAGAATGTTCAAAATTTAAGTCAAACTCTATGTCTTGTAAACTCACTAATTCTTTCGGTAATGAATTTTCTCTATCTAAGGAAACTTTAATACCTAAATCTTCTACTTGTTTATTCTTTCTCCCAATTCTGTCCGGATTGTCTACTATAATAGCAGGTTTAGGATCCAGGTTTGACCTGGTATAGTAGATTTTTCTAGAAGCCACAATTATAGTTTTTTTATACTCACAACTTATAAAACAGTCTTAAGGTGAAAGGATGATAAAAATGTTTTCCTTTAAGACCTATTTTAAGAAAGAGGATTGGTTAATTCCCTAGTGTAGTCACCAGTATGTTATCACTCTAATAATTCTGAAGTTGTGAGATTTTAGTTTAAAGTCCAAGAACATTAGAGGTAACCACAGAACAAATTTTAAACTCTAGGATCTAGCCTTGCTAGGGTTCAGAGAGGGCTCTCTCTATAAGATTTAACTTTGTTTTAATTATGTGATATTAGGCTAGTTATGATGTGAAAATTGGTTTTGATTTGGTTTGTTTGGTTTGGTTTGGTGAGAAAAAATCACTTAGTGAGATAGATAGTGATAGATATGTTTGTCCATTGGGCTAAGGAGTCAAAATTCAAGCAAACAGGACTAGGATCAAGGTAAAAAATTCAAATATTTTGAGGGCAAGATAGACAAGTCTTTGAAGATCTTGGAAGGTTGAATGGTGAAGTGATTTGATAGGGATAAAGAGAAACTAAGAATTCTTTGATCTGGATAAGGAAGGAGTAGACAGAGGTCATTCGAAAGAGGGAGAAATTAAGGGTTCCCTACTCTGGAAATTAGTAGAAAACATAAAAACGATAAACATCTAAAGACAGAGTGCTTTTAACAAATCCTGTAATAATACTCCTGATTTATCATTCAAATTTAGAACACATATATGGATGCCTGTAAAACATAAGAAGATAAACGAAGATAGTAGAAAGTATTTCACTTCAATGGCTCATCACATGAATCCTGAAATATGATCCTAGATGATTTGATCTAGTCTGCTACTTGAAATTGCTACAAAAAGCCTTCAGGTACAGAAAAACTGACTATAGAAATCTTCAGCAATTTATTCCACAATAATACTTCAAAAGATGAAGTATATATACAAAAATGTTTACAAAATATCCTAGAATACTCCTAGGAATTTTCTAAGGAAAATAAAATATCTTTTACAAAAAAATAGTGACAGTTGCTTAACAACTTAGCAACTTGTCTTATTTATCCAAATAAAATAGAAGTGTTGTTTTGGATTGGGTGCAGTTGGCTGACTTGTTGTCCTCTTTGCTGGTAAAGATATTTCAAATCTGTTTTGAAATATTATCTTCTTTATCTGATACTCTTTATCTTTGGTACTCTTTAATCACTTATACTCTTTAACCATTGTTTAACTACCTTTACTACTGTAAAATTCTTTTTTGACTACATAAAATCAACAAACTATTTTTATCCTCTTCTCGAAAATTTGACTTTACAGTAAGTCAGTGAGTGATTCCCAAGATTCTTCATCAGAAATTTTGATCCTTTTCAGCTTCCTAAAATTCTCACCTACCTCAGTGTACCTAGAAAATGTTTGTTTTATAAAAGAATAGGTGTTTTATCTCATGCTGTAGATAAAACAAGTCTTCAAAACTTCTATCTAAAACCTTTCATGTAGGAATTCCTTGTCCTTATGTTTTGTTCACTTTCTCTTTTGAATGATCTCTAATCTTCTTGTTATAGTATTTTTGTGACATGAGTTTATCATTAATAATGAGGATGTTTGGAAAACCTATTTGCCTCAAGATCTCAAATTTAACCATAAACTTGGTTATGGCTATTTTCATGTTTTCACATTTTTCTTCTAGCTACTTCATTAAATTCTTCTTTGAAATTACTTTCCTTATTTCAAGGATTGTCTCTGTTCTATCAGTAATTTCTATCTCTTCTAATTCTTGCTTGTTCTTGCTATTGAGAAACTTGATTATTTCTAGGGTCTGTTTAGGTTTGGCACCTAGTTCCTCTGTTTTCTAAATCTCTTATTTGGCTGCCTTTAGAAAATCCTTTCACTAATATATTACTTGTATTGAGGGCCACACATCGTTGATGGATTCAATGATTTTTTTCCATAACTGATTCCTCACATAGGACATTGGCTCTTTCAAGTTTAAATCCTTTTGAAGGTTATTTAACTCAAAGTTTAACCTATTAGCCCTTTATTCCTGATTTTTAGCATTAATTTGGGCTAGCTTCTTTGTGTCTTCAAGATTTTTAATCACTTTCCTCAATCTAATGATTTCATTGGTTTGAAGTGTCATTTCATCCATGGATTTAACTAGTTTACTAGCCTCATCAGGATGTTGAGATACTATGGTAAATGATTCTGTAGCTGAAGTAGTGGATGAGGTCATTGGCACTGCAGTAGCCAGTGGCACTTTTGGTGCCAACTCTTCTGCCAGAGTTGAAGGCACAAATGTAGTAACCATGGGAATTACTGTAGGAGCTTCCTGTGCTTTTGTAATTTCTCTTTCATGGAAAATCTTGTCCATATGGATTTCCATGTCTTTTATATGTTATGTTAATTGAAAAATCAAGCTCATCATATCACATTTTTGGCTTTCCTCTTGTACAATTTCCTTGGCTTGTGGATGTTCTGTTGGTGGAAGCTTGAGCTGTGTCCTTAGTGCTACAATATCAACATTCTTTTTCTTCACTAGTTCTTCTGCGACTTTAACATTCACAGGATCATATCTAACTTGAATAACCAACTCTTCTAAAGACTTAACCTTAAGATCTTTATCATATGAGGAAGCCTTTTCAACATTCATTTGATCTCTCATATTTATTATTGTGTTCTAGAGATTTTGGACACTCATGGCCTTTGTAGTTATGGTAGAATAAAGCATGTCAGAAGTTTACCTGTGAAACTCAGTTTGATCTAGTGCATGGATACTTTCTGTAGGCACTTCAAGATCAACCTTTTTGTAGTCTGCCACTGTCTTGGGAGTCTTAACTGTTGGTTGAAGCACTGACATAATCAACTTCTTGTTTGAATAATCAAAAGTAGATAAAAGTCTATTCTGGATACCTGGTGTTTGTTTTAAATACTGAGAATAGATATCTTTTTGATTTATTCATTCTTTGTCTTTATCTGTTTATATTTCTCCCTGATGTCAATATCTTTATCTTCTGCTGGCTGTGAAGAGGATGCCTCCATGCTCTGTTTCTTCTCTATTACCTGTGTGTTTGAATTATCGAGATGCTCTTCATTTATAATCTCTGTGACTAGTTCATTGTTTTTCTCTGGAACATCTGTATCTTCCACTTCTATGGTCTCTTTTTCTTTATCAAATGAATTGAGCTTAGGATTTTTGTTATATCTGAGTTTAAACCTAGTATCTGTTGTTGTTTCCGTAGTGTAGGTACCTTCTTCTCTTCTTATTTTAGTAGCTTTATCTCCTTGATTTGCAGTTTGTAAGGTGTGACTAGTATCACCTTGTTTAACTGCTTCTAACAAGGTGTTTTCTAGCCACTCTGTTTGATTGACAAATTGTTCAATCTCTGCTCTCTTTTCATGAATATAAGGTGTTAGTTTGCACTTCACCCTCATTTTTCTTTGTATTCTCTGTGGATCATAGTTCCATGAGAAGCTTTCTTCAAATTTGTATTCAAGCAATTTTTTTGCTGCTTCTATTCCTTCATCTCTGTGATTACAAATAAAAGGTCCTACTTGATTTTTCAACTTAAATTGGGTCTTCTTTTTGGCAGCTAGGAAGTTGATAGAATCTTAATTTAGGATTTACCTGATGTACTCCAAGGAAAAAATTCTCATTGGCACATACTTAGATAGTTTATAGGGTAAAATATTTGACCCAAAAACTCTGATTTATGTATGTTTATGATATAAGTGCCAATCTCAAGTTCTAGTTTTCTCTGATAGCTGTAGAAATTTTTTAATTTCATGAATTATCCTTGGTTGTTCCTGATTTGTGAGCATATTAACCAATGGATGAATAAAGTAATTTGTAAATTCTGCATAACTGAACTCTGTGGACTCTTTTCTGATCAAAGATGACTGAGAGTGGGTTCTCTTCTATATCAAGTTTCTGAAGTGTTATTGGGAACTTGTTTTCTTGGAAGTATAAGAACATATGGAAAAGAAAGGAAGTATACCTAAATATTCCTTCAATTGGAAATTTGACAAGATGATCATGGATATTATCAGCTATGTATTCAACATAATTGAAAATGATAGAAGCAGGTTGTCCTGGTGCAAAGGCAGATAGAAAACCTAGGATTGACTCATCTATATGCTCATCTATAAAATACCCTAGGATAAATGACAACATGGATATAACATGCCTTGACCCTTTTGGAAATTTTGAAGTAGAATAAGGAGGGTCGATCTGTGGAATTTCAACATGTAAAGGCATGAAAAATTGGAAAATTTGAAATCTTTTAGGAAATTCAATACCAATGTATAACTTTGTGAGTGCTTCTATGGATAAAGGAACACCATTGGGACCTGGTTTGAGCTGTAGCATCTGGTTTATGGACTCAACAGTAATTGTGAACAGTACTTATTTATTTACATTTTCCATTTCTCTTTGTTCAGGAGAATAATAGGTCCGAGACATCCTAATAAATTCTGGACATTGATGAGTGAGTGGAACAACATACTTGGGTAGGTTTGAATCCCATATCTAAACTTCATCAACTTCATCTAATGAATTTTCAAGACTCCAGTAATGGAGGTCTAATAGATTAAATTATATCACTAGATCTGCTATTTTGTAATCCACATCTACTAAGGGTGTATGTTCAATGACTACAATAGGAATTTGTAGATGATTCACAAAAATTGTGGTTTTGGAAGTCATTTTTGGGTTTGATTTTGAAATTTTTTGACCTTCTGGGTGCTTGAAAATCTGTATTTTAGCTTCTTTTTTTTGAACTCTTCTGTAAGATTGAATTGTTTACAAAAGTGTTTTTTAATTTAATAGAGGTTATTTAAACATAAATAGGCATACACTGGCATTTTATTGGGTTAAAATCTTCAAATTAGGCTTTAGAATTGATCTTCAAACTCTTACCGGTTCAAGAAATGATAAACAAGGGTTTTATCTACTTTTTTGGACAAACTGGACTAAAAATGGTTCAAATTGGGTACAAAAGGATTGGGGTTACTTACAAAGGGTTTCTAGATAAATTTGAAGTCTTTTTAAGGTCTGCAAAGGATAAATATATTTAATTTTTCTTTAAAAACCAAATTGTAGTACAGAAACAGGGGTTTATCAGGGTTTTTATAGAGAATTCGTTCTTTTGCAGGAAATTATAGTCTTTCTATGGGTAAATGGGCTTCACTAGGATTAATTTCTCAAAAATAATATTTTTCAAATGACAAACATGTTGCTTTCTATGAGGAATACATGTTTGTGCAGGTATTTGGTCTTTCAAATAGGTTTCAAGGTGTCGTGCAGGTTCTGATGGCTTTTGGAAGTCTTTGGAAGTTGAACTCAAGCTTCTAGTGATCTTAATAGTAGCTACAATGGCTTTCTGGTTCTTTTTTACTGTGAAAATAGAGTACTAGGAGCTTTGTTTCTTTAGTCGAGAGGATAAATGCATAGATAACACAAAAAAGGGTTTAAATGCGCAGTATGAAGCTTTTATAATGTTTTTAGGTCAAAACAATCTATGCATTTAATGGCAGTCATATCAGAGCATAGTGGTTTTGGTGCCATAGGCAGAAAACCAGAAGTGGTTATCGCATGGATTCTGGGTGGTAAGATGTTTCCTGAGATCCAATGTGATCCAATTATATGTTTCCACGTGGAGGAGAGAAAAGGGTGCAAAACAACCCATTTCACAAATATTGAAATAGTTGTTGATCGCGCAAATTGAAATGCGATATGGCATTATGGTCGTCGGATGTGGAGAGATAAGTGAGAACAGTGGAGATTAGATGAGGGAGCTGCTCGGCGGCGGGGCATGGGGCCCGTGCCTTTTTATATATAGAAGGGTTAGTTTAACATTTAAAAAAAGTTTTAAATGTAAAACTAATGCTTTATTATAATAGGAGGGTTGTAATATTTTCATACTAAATAATATATTTACGTATGTTTAGCAACCAATGGGGCGGGTTTTATTTATATGATATATTTTTAACCTATGGGGATATGGCGGGGAATATTTAACATGTGGGATAATTAGACAATAGTTTAACGTAAATACGTGGGTTTTTTGGGATGTTTTAAATAAATTTAATAAATATATACGGGAAAGGGGTAGTTTAAAGGGATTAATACATTAGGTTAAAAATTAATATGAAATAAAATGTAATGAATGAAAAATGAATGAAAAATACAAAATATAAAATAAGTAAAGTGTAAAATAGGCATTTTAGCATAACAATTATCCCATTTTGATATTTACACATAAACTTAGGATAAATTGTATTTTACGGGTTTTTGAGTGTTTTTGGATCAAATGAAACTAATTATCAGGGGATTTTACTTTTCTAAGAAAAAAAAGGTTTTTTAGTTAGGAAAAGGGGTTATATTTTTGGAAGAGGGTGAATATGCTGAGGAAATGGGCTTTTATGTAGGTAATCCAATATTTTTAACCAATCAGTTAATAAGCCTTAGGTTCGTTCCCAACAGAAGTTAGAGAAATGCTCTGAGCCTCTTTAACTAAAGGTTTTGAATACTGGATCATTGCGGGGGAGGGGAAATTAGTAATTTTCTCGATGATGCTTTATTACATGCCTTTCACAATTTCTTTCTACCTACCCATCATTATTCTAACATTTTTACGTCATTTGCATGGGTGCATTTAAGCTTGCAACCCTAAATGCATTTTTCTTTTAAAGCATAAACTATTTAGTTCTAACCTTATTTCATCCGAGGGCTCAAATTAAACTGTTGAGCTCCTCATTTATTCTCTAACTATCTAATGATTTGTCCAGTTTAAACTGTTTGACATATATTTATTTTCTATCTAAAACATGAAATTCAAAGCATGAAAAGTTAAGATTAAACTATTTAACTGATCATGGATTATGGCATTTTGAACAATCTGCACATAATCATTAATTTTGTAGTAAAAGTAAATAGTAGTGGAATTTTGACTTGCTCACTTTCATGTTTTATTATTATCTCTTATTTCTTTTGGGGTCCATTTTTTATTCTTTATAAATTTTCTTTTTTAAGTCCTTTGATATCTCTTTTAGGACTTTTACCCTCTTTTCATTTTTTTATTATTTTCAAATATGGGAAAACAACTTGCAGAAAGCAAGGTATGTACATATTTATAAGACTATCAAATCCAATTAAAAAATTATGAACCCTATAATTATAGGACCCTAATAGGGACTTTCTCACTCTAGAGGACTAATCGAATAGGCCTCGTCGCTACGATTTTGGTGCTATGAATGGGACTCAAATCTGATGTCGTATGAGAAAGATATTGAAGTTTGATGTTGCCCAATAACCTTCAAAACAAGACTTTTGAACGCAAAAATTTGTCATTTTCAAAAACAATTATGTGGAAAAATTTTATTTTTTATATGGTTTTTGGGGCCCTATTATAGGGTTCCACGTGGCCTTCCCAAAGGCTGCCACGTGGCCCTAGGCCTATGGTTCAAGTTTTACTTTAAAAAAATATTAGTGGGCAGACCTGACCCGAGCTGAACGCGTTTGGGTCAGTTGGGCACGACTCGACCTGAACGCATATGGTTCGGGTTGTTGTGAATGTCGATGGGTCATAAAATAATGGGTGAGTCATTTGTTTAAATGGGCAGAGGTCGACCCACCTGAATGAGGATGGGTCAATCGAGTCGCCGTGCTGTTTGATGAACCGGCGGAAACCATGGAGTTTAGCCTTCAGGGCTATAAGCTAAAGCCTCGCGACCAGAAACATAATAGTGTGTTAAACCTTTTTAACGGGTGGTAAATTTTTGGGTTTAGATCCTTTGGGGTTAGCCCTCACCATAGGACCTCCGCTTGTGACCATGGGCGGGTGCTAATCCATTAACCGCAGCGGAACTGTCTGACATTTACGCATGTGAACATGCACCTAACTGAGAGTTAAAATAAATTTCTCCGCCAAATTAGCAGCACAGTTTTTCCTTTTTGACAATTCCGCTAATTCTGGTGGCTTTAACTGGAGTTTATCCAAATTTGGTGGGGTTTCCAAGAGACATTGGGCAGAAAATTGTGGAGGTCATAACTTCTCCAATATTGGAACAATTTGGACGAAATTTTGGTCAATTTTGGGTACTTTGAGCATTTTGGAGTCATTGGGATAGGTTTCAAAGCTAACAGAGGTGTTCTTCAGCCATTTTTTCTTCAGTGAATCTTGGAGAGCCATTAGGTCCATGAGGGAAATGGAGCTACATTGGGCTACACTTCATTATTTGAGGTGAAATAAAAGCCATACTTAGCTTATTTCTGTCTTTTGAATTCATTTTTACATTTTTTTCAGCCTTTTTAGGCCTATTTATCACTATAAAACCAATTTGAGCAACCTAATAGAGCAAGGACATGCCCATTGGGAGCCTTGGACCCAGAAGATGTAGCCCAGGAGGGGTGAACTGCCTCATCATGTTGTTGTGTTGTTATGGTGAAGTTATGCTGCTGTGTATTTCTGATTTAAGATGTTAAACAATAATTTGAATTATCATTCCCTCACACATAAACTCAAAAACTGTTACCAAAAACACTTTGTTTAATTTGCAAGACATGATAAACACTTTGCACACTTAATTAAATAGAAATGGATACTTTGAACAACATATAAAAATATTTTCATTTTCAGATCAGATGGTATCAGAGCTAAGGATTTGAGCCTTAGGAGCAATATTTTTACTCAGCATTTGTTTTTTGCAAAAATATAGTTGATTGTTTGCAAGTTTTGATGCTTACTAGGCTTAAACTCAAGAGAGGTGAAGGACACTTGGTTAGTGCACAAAGTAATTCTCAACCAAGAAGGGCCAGAGAGCCACCTCCAAGAGCCATAGAAGCAGCTTCAAGCATGTCTTCAAGAGAGGGAGAAACTCCTGAATATATGGATCCCAAAGAATAGGAACGGGTGTTCCGAAAGGCTTTCTTGGATATGACGGAGATGGTGAGGATACTCTACCAAGAAAGGAACGATAGGCTTATTAGAGAAGTGATCTAAAAATGAGACTATTTGTATGTGTTGTTAAAAGTATTCATTTCCATTTAATTAAGTGTGCAAAGGGTTTGGTATGTCTTGCAAATTAAACAAAGTGTTTTTGGTAACTGTTTTTTAGTTTATGTGTGAAGGAATGTTAATTAAAATTATTATTTAACATATTGAATCAGAAATACACAGTAGAATAACTTGACCATAACAACACAACAACATGATGAGGCAGTTCACCCCTCCTAGGCTACATCTGCTGGGTCCAAGGCTCCCAATGGGCATGTCCTTGCTATATTATGATGCTCAAATTGGTTTTACAGTGAGAAAGAAGCCTAAACAGGCTAAAAAAACTGTGAAAATGAATTCAGAAGACACAAATAAGCTAAGTATGGCTTTTATTTCACCTCAAACAGTGAAGTGTAGCCCAATGCAGCTCCATTTCCCACATGGCCCTAATGGCTGTCTAAGCTTCCCTGAAGAAAAATCGGCTGAAAAACACCTCTGTTGGCTCTAAAACCTATTCCAATGGCTCCATAATGCTCATAATAATAAAAAATTGGCTAAAATGTTGTCTAATTTGGTCGAATATGGAAGAAGATATGCTCAAAACAAATTTTTGCCTAATTATCCCCAAAACCCTTCTCCAAATATGAAGGAACTCCAGTTAGCGCCCACAAATTAGGCAATTCGGTTGCATTTGAGGGGTCTGCTAGCAGAACTGCAGGAGGAAATGGTTGTTAGGTTTAATGTTTTGGGACGCGTCGTCACATGTGTTGTCCATCGAAACTATCGGCCTTATACAACTACCAACCGTCACATTAATTGTTTGATGTCATGCTGGCCACATTGAACGATTAACTAATCACCTTCCAATCCACCACTGAAACCATAAAAATATAATATGCAAGGGAAGTTCTCAGATAAGCGGGCTCCTAACTTAGGAGGTCCTGGTTGTCCTTCCCTACAGTATCATAGAGAAATCATTCATAAAACCAGAAACTTGAAATAAAGACAAGGCTATTCAAAAGCCGAAAGTAATATATTCTATAACTCTAACTCAATTAGTTTAAAAAGAGGAATAATATTGAAATGGTTCTTGACTCAAGAAATCCACTTTCACCTCAATTACCACTTAATGAATCAGAGATTAAAACCAAGAACTTAAGATGGATAAATTATTAATGAAAGAAGCTCTTAACTTAAGAGACATGTAAAGTATTCCATTATAATTCATTCATCAATCACACACAAATCCTTAAACATCTAAGCAATGAAATGAAACAAAATCTAATATGAAATAAAATGTTTCTCTCATCCTTTTAGAGTGAGCTCAATTCTCTTAAGAACAAGACAAATTATTCCATATACTACATTAAGGAAACTTATATCTAAAACTACATAAATTCCATAAACACAATTTACATCTAAAACTACATAATGGAAATATATGAAAAATGAAGCTTTATTCTATTCCATCATCAATTGGATACAATGCTCTAAGAGTCCTCCCTTTGGAATGGAGGAGGTACTCCTATTTATACAATGAGAGGAGTAACAAACTCATAATGATCATCCACTAATATCTCTAACCATCTAGACACATAACCCTATCCTCCATGATTTCCTCCATGATCTTTTCCATGAGGTTTATCTTCTTAACTTCGAATTTGATCATCCAAGGCCACATAAAGGTGTCTTTGAAGCTTCCTTTGAGCCTACACATGTCAACAAACTCATGCTAATTGTTAGGCATAAGTATAAGCATATTATTTTCTAAGTTTTAGCCATAAATTCACTTTAAAATGTTAAGAATTAATAAACTTTGGAAAAACATAGTTATGACCCAATAATGAGGTGAATGTAATGATATGGAGGTGGAATGGAGGTGACATGAAGGTAAAATGTGAAGATATTGATGAATAATGGAGTGAAAATAAGGACTATTTTGAGGCCCAACATACCCCCAAACTGAAGGTATTGCATGTCCTCATGCAATCTATTACATTACTTTTTGGTACTTGAGCTTTGGCTTAAACTCTGCATGAGATCATTTACTTAACTTTTGCAAAGCGTTATTTTGATGAAATACAACTTGGTTGGTTCTTGTGTTTCAACCATATTTTGTTTGTTGCGTTCATTGTATGATCTTTGCATAATGATAATGTGCTTTTTATGGCAGAGTATTTTTGTTGGAATGCATCATGGTTGGTTCTTGTGTAACAACCATGATTCTATTGGCATCCAATTAACTTTTAAATACTTTAGACAAAGCCATTTGTATGCTCATGTAATAGTAAATATATTTTGAAGGTAAGTGGGTTTAAAATGTGATTTATAACTGTGGATATGAATGTGACAAAGCATGTATGTAAATGTATCCCTCCCATTAAACGGATGGCTTTGGCAATGAAAGGAAAGGAAGTGAAGTGTTTTTTTTTCCAAAAATTATTATTCTAACATTTCAAGGAATTTAATGGTTAAAAGTTAGAAAATAGCATACCTTAACTTACCCTTCCAAAAATAGGTGAGAGTCGTGCATGTGTGACTGCAAACTGTTGTGAAAATGGTGGATGAAAGATGGATCTGTTATTGTCGTATCAGCTGCTGGATCCGCTGCTACTAGATGAAAAATCTGAGGAGTCTGCTGAACATGGCTGAAAGTTGTATCTGCTGCTGGATGATGAATCCGATGAGTTTGCTGAATATGGCTGAAAATCTATAAGGCTTGGAAGGTATACAAAATATAGAAGTTACATTTTCCTCCCAGCCTTAGTTATTGACTTGTCCTCAAGTGAAATACAATGAATACCATGAATGGAAATACAATGAATGGAAATTGGCTTCATCTGCTGCAAAATATGGGTCTTCAAGTCTTCAACGCTCGATGGCACAAATCTTGCTATGTGATTAAATGTGTCGATGTCGAACATAGCAAGAAGTTGTTGACTTAGTGGTCGTTAATGAATGCCCCTAGCCAACACAAGAGCTCCCACCATTGATTCCAATGGGAGTCAGGATGCCTAACACATCTTTGTAGGTACGAATAAATTTGTCGTGGTCGAGTCACCTACAAGATCCAACGAACAAGGGATATTAATGTACTCACATTGTTCATTGGCAAGAGTACTTGCCATTAAGGCATGCAAGCCTCTAGGTGTTTTTCAATGATACTTAGACTCTAGGACTTTGACTCAAGCAGGGTTTTATTGGCGGAAATGAAAAAAAATGGTATGAAAATGGAAATGGAAATGGAAAATGGCTTTTATTGATGAGTTAGGAATAGATGAAAGGAAATGCATGGTGAATGAAGAAGAACTCTTGCTGTGAAAAATGGACATGGAAATGATATGCTTTATGGATTTACAATTGGTGGAATTCAAAATCTTTTCAAAAAGGGAGGTGGAAGGTAATGGTTGTGGAGATGGATTTGTCTTGAGAATTTTTCATGAATTTAGTCTTTGGAAGACTAATTGTCGTCACAATGTAGTCTCCGTAATGATCGCTTTGTCGTCCTGTAACCTGTAAAAAAACTTGACAAAAAGAAACATAAGTGTGTTCAAGAAGGAATGCACATTTCCTTCATGATTCTTACGCAAAAATTTTATACCAAATAAAACAAATTAAGGACAATCAAAGGTGTTGAAATTGACTTAATCATGATATTAAAATCAATCCATTCTTAAAAATAACCATGTAAAATAATACTCCCTGTCAGATAACTCATGAAATGTGCTTCGCAATTCTGTTCTGTAAAGCATACAAGAACCATGTGATGAGTTTATACCATCTTGATGCTATTGAAATAGAATTGAATCCTCCAATTGATTTTTAAAATTTGTTTCCAAGTGTTCCATTATTTATTTTCAAATCTGCGTGAATTTTGTGAAAAGTGTGTTTATTTTTTATTTTTTATTTTCCCCTTGTACCAACTGTTGCGGTTTCATCCAATTCCATTATTCTCTCAATATGCATTTCACCAAAGTTTTTTATGCCAATGTTCTTTACTTTATAAAATGCCAATATTCGCCCCTCAAATCCTTCAAAACAACCACTGTCACAAAACACAATTTTTTTTTTTTTTTTTTTTTTTTTTTTTTTTTAATTAATAAAAATCATAACCTAACAATATATTAATTCAATCATATAACAACAAACATAACAACAATTATATACAACAAATTAAATAAAAAAAAATAATAACAAACTACAACTATAACAATTAATACAATTATATCAATATATAATATATTAATATAATTAATATATTAATACATTAATATATTAATACAAATATAACAAACATTAAATAACAAACATAGACATCAACTTATAACAAATTACAATTAACAAAAGAAAAATAAAAAAATAAAAATTTACAACTATATTAATATAATTATAACAATATATTAATATAATTAATATATTAATATAATTAATATATTAATATATTAATACAATCATAGCAAATCAAATATTAACTATAAAAAGAAATTATAACAAATACAAATCAAAACAAATCAACATTAACTAAAAATATATAAATATGAATCAAAACAAATAAAACATAACATATAACATTAAATACAAAACAAATTAAAAAAATCAAACAAACCAAAAGAAATGGAAAAAAAACGGATCTGGGCGCAATATGTTAAATTGTGATTGAAAGAACCTCAATTTTCTCCTAAACCGCTGCAAATTTCAGGAAATTTCTCACGAGTCACCTAATTACCCCCGTTCTGGAAAAAACCCATGTCTCAGTTTTTTTTAATTCATCTTAGTTTGCTCAGAAAATCCACTTTAAAATCGCGTGTTGAAACTGATGCGATTTCGTGAAGCTTTTGGCAATAGAAATCAATTGCTGTGCATGGTAATGGAGTCCAGCATACAAAGGTAAAGAATTTAAGGAATGAAATAAAGCTTTTGATCTATATTTGATTGTCATTCACGCCAACAACTTGACAATGTGTTTACAATGAAAGAGCAAATTCAGAGTTGTGATTTTTTTTCTGTGAGAACTAATCAACTCTTAAGGCAATTACCCACTATTTACTGCATCCATTCTATTCCACCCAGCTTTTCTTATTGGAGGATTTCAGTCTCCAGTTAAGGTCGGTACGCAGATCAATTTTTCAGCAAGAGTTTTTTTTATTTGAATAAATCAATTGATTTTCTGATCTTCCTGATCGCACGAAGCGCAGGAAGAGAGCATACTCATCGCTTGATTTGTTTTTATTTATGCAGGGGGGTGTTTTTGAAATGACGAAATTTAAAAACTAGCTAAACATTAAAACATCAGAAAATTCAAACTTAAACTCCTTTGCGAAGATCCTGCTGTCACCAGGGTTCACAAATTATTTTGTCTAAAGAAAAATGCTAGTACTAAATTAAATTTCTAATGCCTAATCCCTTAGCACCATCCCCGGCAACGACGCCAAAATGTTGGGCAATTTATTTGAACAAATTGCTGCATTAAATTATCGACCAGGGAAACTCGTGAGTTTGTGATGGTGCCAAGAATATATATGCAAAGAGTAGGCACCAAATCCCTAGTTGTTCACCAAATGTTTATGATTCATGACATAAAAAGGGTTTCTGATAAGCAGTTCTGAACTTAGGAGGTCCCGTTGTCCTTCCCTACAGATCATAGAGAAAATCACCAAGTAAAACCAAACTTGAAATGTTAATAAGGTTGTCTAAAAAATGTAGTAATACATTCTATAACTCTAACTCAATTAGTTTAAAAAGAGGAAGAATATTGAAATGGTTCTTGACTCAAGAAGTCCACTTTCACCTCAATTACCACTTAATGAATCAGAGATTAAAACCAAGAACTATAAGATGGATAAATTATGAAATGAAAGAAGCTCTTAACTTAAGAGACATGTAAAGTGTTCCATTATAATTTATTCATCAATCACACACAAATCCTTAAACATCTAAGCAATGAAATGAAACAATATGAAATAAATGCTTTCCTCTATCCTTTGAGCAGCTCAATTCTCTTAAGAACAAGACAAATTATTCCATATACTACATTTAGGAAACTTTCATAAAACTACGTAAATTCCATAAATTCAATTTACATCTAAAACTACATGGAATATAAGGAAAAATGGAAGCTATTCTATTCCATCAATTGGATACAATGCTCTAAGAGTCCTCCTTTTGGAATGGAGGAGGTACTCCTATTTATACAATGAGAGGAGTAACAAACTCATAATGATCATCCACTAATATCTCTAACCATCTAGACACATAACCCTATCCTCCATGATCTCCTCCATAATCTTTTCCATGAGGCTCCGGATTCAGGAGGGCTAGATCCTAGAATCCCAAAGTTGGTTGAAACGATGTTGTTTGTGTAATTGGACTCTGCCAATCTTGCCAATAAATTACAGACTCCACGAGGATACAGAACCTTCATGATGATGACACCAAGATACAATTAGCCTCATTGAGAATGGATGGAGCAACATTGGTATGGTGGGAAGCCAAGACCAAGGATGAAATTAAAAAACATGGTAAGATCACTTTAATTATGGGCTGAATTTATTACTGCAATTAAAAATCAATTTTATCCATTAGCTCATTTACAAAAGGCTATCATGAACTGGAAAAACTTCAAACAGCTTAAGGGACAAAATGTACAAGACTACACCCAAGAGTTTAGGAGAAGAGCACTCTTATTAGGGGTAGACTTACAAAGTCAAGATACTTTGCTGAAATATATAAGTGGTTTGCACAACTACCTTAAACATACTATCCTTATGTTCAATCCTACTAGTCTAGACGAAGTTTGTGTACAAGCTACGCATTTAGAGGCTAGAGGGAAAAACACTTTTGATGAGGGTAGAAACAAGCCTTTTAAGGGGAAAAACAAAGATAAAACCTTTAAGGGAAAAGGAAAAAAGAATGCATCTGTCAAACAAGAGGGTGAAAAAGTGATATGTAAACAATTTTCAAGGGAAGGCCATGAAGAGAAGAACTGTTGGAAATTACATCCTGAAAAAATAACTCAGTTTAACAAAAACAAACGAAAGAAGAAAACTGCAGCTACTACAACTACACCACAAGACTTAGGTGATGATTCAGGTGACGAAACCAAAATTGCAGCCATGGGTTTGAAAAGTATGAAGGGAAAGGAAACTGAAACTAAGCCAAGCACTAGTACTTCAAACTGTCATGTACAAACTCCAAATGAGGAAGAAAGAATTGAATTGTTCCATGTGAGGGTAGTCTCAAAACATACAAAAATTGACACACTGTTTGACAGTGGGTCACAAGCAAATCTCATATCAGAAGACTTGGTCAAACAACTTAAACTTGAGACCATTCCACATCCAAAGCCTTATCCACTTGGGTGGATATGCAAGGATGCAAACTTACAAGTCTCAAGAAAGTGCATATTGCGATTCACGATTACTACACACTTTATTGACACAGTTGAACTTGATGTAGTACCGCTTAATATATCAGGAATTGTTTTGGGAAGTCCTTACTTATTTGACAGGAAAGAGATCTTTCATCACTGTGAAAATAAGTATCATCTCTTTAAAGATGGAAAGGAGTTCATTGTCAGAGCACATCGCAAGAAGGAAAATATAGCGATGGTAAATGCGGGACAGGTAAAAAGGCTAGTGAATTCTAGTAAGAGTTTTGTACTTCTTATGGTTAAGCCCAAGGTTGATGTGAATCATGATTCATTTGAAAATTGTGATTCCAAGCTTAAATCAGATTTATATGATGTAGTTGATGCACATCATGAGATGTTTCAGGAACCAACAGGTTTACCTCCTAAAAGGGAGATTCAGCATGAAATCCATTTACATCAAGATTTTCCTCTTCCTAACATAGGCATGTACCACATGTCTATCATGGAGAATGCTGAAATCAAGAGGCAAATTAAAGACTTGTTGGACAAAGGATTCATAAGACCAAGCACTTCGCCATGTGGGTCACCGATAGTGTTGATTCCAAAGAAATATGGAACTTGGCGCATGTGTGTGGACTTCAGGGCATTGAACAAGATAACGGTAAAGAATCATTACCCACTCCCAAGGATAGATGATTTGTTAGATCAGCTGAAAGATGCTAAATATTTCACTAAGTTAGACTTACGTAGTGGTTATCATCAAGTTAGAATTGCAGAAAGTGACATTTGGAAGGCAGCATTTAAAACCAAACAGGGACTCTTTGAGTGGCTTGTTATGTTGTTTGGTTTATGCAGTGCACCTGCAACTTTCATGTGGGTAATGGATGATGTCTTAAGTCCTTTTCTTGATGATTTTGTTATTTTCTACTTAGATTACATCTTACTTTTCAGCAAGACTAGAGAAAATCATGTCATGCATGTTAAGAAAGTACTTGATATTTTGAAGAAAAATCAGTTATTTCTTAAAATGTCAAAGTGTGAATTTGGAAAGACTTCTTTGGTTTATTTGGAACACATAATAGGAGGAGGTGCTTTGAGAATTTATCCTTCTAAGGTAGAAGCCATTGTGAATTTTCCTACTCCCAAATCCATTACAGAGGTAAGAAGTTTTTTGGGTGCAGCTCAGTATTAGAGGAAGTTTATTTCTAACTTCTCTTCCATAGCCGCTCCTATGCATGCAGTGACAAGTGTGAAGCGTGCTTTCCAATGGGGAGGCAAGAAACGAAAAGCTTTCGAGTCTTTGAAAGAGAAGATAAGTTCAACTCCAGTCCTTGCATTACCGGACTTGAGACAGCCATTCGATATTCAGACCGATGCTAGTGATTACGCCATGGGTGCAGTTCTCTTATAGCATGGTAAGCCTATCGCATTTCATTCTGAGACATTTAATGGTGCTGTTGTGAATTATCCTAAATATGATAAGGAGTTGTATGCATTGGTACAAAGCGTCAAAAAGTGGAAACACTATTTTATGGGCAAAGAAACAGTTGTTCATACCGACCATTAGCCTTTACAGTACTTGCAGTCGCAAAGTAAATTACAACAGTCACGACATTTCAGATGGATGGGTTTCCAACAACAATTTCACTTGGTAATAAGGTACAAGAAAAGTATTTTCAATAAAGTTTCTGATATTCTTTCAAGGCCTATAATTAGTGCTACTACTTTACTTAAGAATGATTCTATTGTACATGAGAGCTACATAGAACAGTATGCATCAGATGTTGATTTTAAGGATGTGTATGCTAACTTGAGTGAAGGGAATCATGTTGAGGAGAATGATTATAATTTGCATAATAATTTGTTGTTTCATATGGGAAAGTTATGTATACCACAGGGGGAGAGACTAAGCATCATGAGAGAAGCTCATTCTTCTCTTATTGCTGGACATTTCGGGGTAAGCAAAACGGTGGCACATTTATAGAGGTATTGTTATTGGCCTCGCATGGTAGATAGTGTTTCATGTTTCATTAGAGGTTGTTCATTATGTGCTACAAGAAAGCCTAGCAATAGGAAGCTTGGTTTATATACGCCATTTCCGGTACCTTCTAGACCATGGGAAAGTGTTTCTATGGATTTTGTTGGAGGTCTACCATTATCTAGAAAGCAGCATGATTATCTTTATGTAGTAGTTGATAGATTCAGCAAGATGTGTATTCTTATGCCATGTAAGAAATCTATAACTGCTAAACAAACTGCTGATTTATATTTTCAACATGTATGGGTTCATTATGGCTTGCCTACTTCTATTGTTAGTGACAGGGATTCCATATTTGTTGGGAATTTTTGGTCCAATCTATGGAAGATGATGGACACCAAGTTGAAGAAGAGTACTGCTTTCCATCCACAAACAGATGGCCAAACAGAGGTAGTGAATAGAACCATTGTGCATCTTTTAAGAGGTTATTGCAGCAAGCATCCCAAGCTTTGGGATGAGCACTTGCATTACATTCAACATGCTTACAACCGGGCTAAGCACTCTTCTACAAACACTTCACCTTTTGAAGCTTGCTTTGGGTATTTGCCTAAGTCACCTTTAGATTTCATTCTTGAGAAGGATGTGGCCATTGATGGGCATAGTGACATTGACAAAGCTCGCATGTTCATTGAAAGAATTCAGCTCATACATCAGCAGGTTCAAGAACAACTTGAAAAAAGTCAAGGCAAGTACAAGGAGAGGCATGACAAACACAGAGTTGATCATAAGTTTCAAGAAGGAGATGAGGTATGGCTGCATATTAGTAAGGAAAGAATGCAAGGAGAAGGTAAAAAGTTGAAGCCTATTCGTTATGGTCCATTCAAGATCCTTAAACAAGTTGGAAATAATGCTTTTCAACTAGATTTGCCTTCATATATGCAAATGTATTCCGTTGTGAATGTGGAAAATTTACGTTTGTATGAACCTCCTTTAATTGCTAATTATGAAAGTGACATTTAGCTGCCATCCATAGAGTATTTCTCGCCAAATTTTTTGGATGAGATGAAAGAGGATGCTATCCTTGACAGAAGGACATGCACTTCGAGGAGGGGAAATGTTGATTATGTTTGGGTTGGTCTTAAAGGCAACAAACCGAGTAAGGAAAAATGGATGGAGGTGGAAAAGGTGAGGGATCTGTACCCTCATCTTCTTAACAGGTAATTGAAGGCTTTTAGGGTCCAAAATCTTCCCAATGGGGAGGTGTGAGCAGGGGATCATGTCCAAGATGAAAAAAATGCTCAAAAATGGAACTGCTCAGAATTGGTTACAATTTGAACGACTGGATAGGACTCGTCACTGCAATTTTGGCACCGCAAACGGGACTCCAATACGATGTCGTATGTGGAAGATATTGAAGTTTAAAATTGCTAATAACCTTCAAAACATGACTTTTGACTTAATTGATTTTGTCATTTACAAAAAAAAAAATTATATGGAAAAAAATCATTTTTATATGGTTTATTAGAGGCCTATTAGTGGGTGCCACGTGGCCCTAGGCCATTGGTTCAAAGTGCTGGTTAAAAATTGGTTTAAAGTTCATGGACCCGACTCCTGGGGCAGGTCGTGTTGAGTGCACGCAGATTTGGGTCGTTTGATTTTAGAACAGGCGGAGAAATGTGAATAGCCCTCGGGGCTTAAACCTTTTGCCATGTGACCTAATGTTGTAACCGTAGCCTTAACACCTTGTGAACGAAAGGAGGTTATGGGACTAGCCCTCAGGGCTTGGGAACTTCGCAATGTGACCACCTGCTTGGAACCGTGGTCTTAACCATTTTCAAAATGACAGAAAAATTAAGGGCTAGCCCGATTGCATGTGACCCCGCGGTTAGAACCAGAGACTAAAGCCTTATCTGCCAGCAAGACTAACCGTCTGGGAAAATCGCATGTGAACGCGCCCATCATTTGACAGTTACATTTATTTTTTCGCTAATTTTAGCACGCTGTTCCGACATTTTGAGATTCCGCTTTCCGTGGAGCTAACTGGAATTAGCCAAGTTTAGTGGAGGTTTCCTCCGAGGGCCACTCTGGCAAAATACTCGTTGGGATCGTAATCTCTTTCTCCATATTTGAACAATTGGACGAATTTAAAGAATTTTGGGTATTCGAGCATCCATCTCCATTAAACAGGTTGCAAAGCCAACGTAGGTGTTTTTCAGTTTGCCTGTGGAAGCTTGGAGAGCCATCAAACCGTTTAGAATCAGAATTTTAGCAGACAGGAGATTAAACCAGACAACATTGTTTCAACCACTTTGGGATCCTAGATCTAGCCCCCTCCCAACTGGAGGGATCTCTCCAATAAAGTGCAAAGATGGATTTATCTTTTAAAGCTTTTGGGTGATGATATTAGGCTAGTTATGAAGACTGAGGGTTTTTTTTAGTTTTTGGATGGTTGAGCATGATTATTATTTGGGTGAAAAGTTCTAAATGGAAAGAGTTTCAAAGGTGTGAAGTTGCAAGCAATTAGAATAAGATTTTGCTAAAAAGATAGATATAACGTTAGTTTTTAGTCCATCGGGCTATGTGAGCCAATATGGCTTTATTTGTGCAACAATTCAAGAGTGATTCAAGGGGAAAGTCATCTATATCACAATATCTTTGAGACAAAATGATGGAATGGAAACAATAAAAGTGTGAGAGGTGGCAACTGATAATAATTTCAAGGAGGATTTATAATGGCCCAAACAAGAAAGTTTTGCTAAATTGTTTAAAACCAACCAAAGGGCAGTGCTTCACATAAACCCTTTTGGACAAGCTCGCATTAAAGCAAACTCAATAGACAAACAATCCGGCACCACATAATTACCTTCGTAAAGTATGAAAAGTATGTAAACAGATAAGAGAATAAATAAAGTAACTTAAGATCGTATAAAGATACTTTTAAATTCATAGTCTGCCAAAGAAACACTTAGGAAACTTTAATTACCTTTGGAGAATAGAAGCTAGAAACAAGTAAACCATCACTTTTCTAGTCTAACTTTAATAAGTAAATAATGAAAATAACATTCAAGAACAATGTTTAAAGCAAACAGTAGGACGAGGGAATGCTAGCATTCCTAACTGCTTAAACTGTATTGAATCATTCTTCAATAAACAAATTGGAGGAAAACATTGAGATAAATCTTATCGGTCAGAGAAGGGTACTGTAAAGAGTAATTCCTAACTCTATGCTTGTTGTTCTTTATCAGAGAATAGTGGAAAATATGGCATACATGGAAGGAAAAACAATAACAAAGAAAGGGGCACTTCACTAGTGATATAGACCAGGATCCCAAGAAACAGCGTGTATATTGAAGTCAAACCAGTTACATCTTCAAGTCCAATGTTTCAGTTTAGAAATCATCTTCACTTCTCAGCCTAACTTATCTAATCACAAACAAAGCTTCAAGAGACTTTGGACACTATTTACAAGTAGAAGTTTCGAGCACAAGTATATTTCAAAGTTATGCAACCAACGTTTACAATGAACTCCTCAATAAGATTTTATAGAAGGATGAGGAGGTCTAAAGAGAAAAGATCTAAGGGTTCAATTAATACAGATTAATACTTCTTGGCCTTTGAGGGGCTCGATGGAGAAGTTTACATATATTTTCCTGTATTAATTGATTTACATTAAGTATTTAAGCTCGGTGGGATGATTTTTTTGACTTTGAGGCTCCGTGTCATCTCTGTAGTAACTCAGCAGATATTTTTCAATCAATTCTTCGCCTGAATTAATTGTTCGACTGTAGTGAGGAAAATATCCCTTGTTTTGGTCATTACTCGACCTCTGTTTGAATGCTGTGAAGCTACAGGTGTCATTAGGTAGCTGAGAGGAATCAATTACCCTCTGATGTGGCAATGGAGGCATCCTCTGTCTGATAGATATTATTGATTTTCTTTAACAATGCTTAATTTAGTGGATTAGGCTTTTGATTTTCAATCTTAGCCGTAATCCACCCAGAATGTGTAATTAATCATTTAATTCTTCATCTCTGGTTTGATTAGGTCTTCAACACTGATACTCTTTGATTTAATCATGTTTCACTGTGTCTTTTTGATGTGCAGGCGCCACAAAGGATTCATATGGCATCAGTGCCCATAATGCATCGATGAAACTTGGCTTTGAACCCTCCGTAGTAATCTTCCTTTGATAAATGAAAGTCTGGAGGATCGTCATCCTCGTCTTTCATTTTCCTTGATTATAATGGGAAAAACCTTTGAAACCTGCAAAATACACACAAATGTTATAAAATCTTGCGTATTGGGTAAAAAACTGCTTCATAGGTTGCGTATTAGGTCGCAGTCGTTGGATGAGAGCATCCGACGATGGAGATTCGCTTGCGGGGGTCAGATAGAAGGTGGTTGAAGAAATGGTGCATAGGATTAAGTCCGGACCGTAGATCTGTTTTGATCGACGGTCTAGATCAATCAGGGAAAAATAATGTGAAAGGGTCACATTACTATGAAATGGCGGAAAATGTGAAGAAATACAAAGGAAACGGGGAAAAATCCCTTGGCGGAAGAAATCTGTGTTAAAATGGAAATGGGGTTTCCGAACAATCGTAGACCGTCGGATCATATTAGACCCCGGGATCAACGGCAGAGATTGCTCGTTGAAATCCTTTGGTGAAGGCGGAGGGCGATAGTGTAATGGGAGATTAGATCTGAGCCGTTGATCTGCAGATATTAACGGCAGGGAGCGCACGCGATAAAACATAACACAAAATGAGGAAGGCGGTTTCGGGAGGGAAAACCACGGGTTTCACATGGCCAAAAGAGCGATAGGCGGTTTTAGCTTTTTGGACGTGATATGCGTCAAAGGCTGACACATGGAATTTGAATACCACCCATATCGCGTGATTTTCAGGAATTAACAATCGGGCATAAAATTACGCGAAAATGCGCATCTATTGTTAGATCTTGGGTCTTAGATCTGACGGTTGTGGAAAGAGCGCGATAACAAATAAGTGCGCGGGTGATAACAGGTGGGGCAGAGCATGAGTGGTTTTAATCTGGACCGTTGGATCGAAATATAAACGGCGGAGATCAAATCTTGAGGAAGGCAGGACCCACAGGAGTCAGGCCTGTCGGGGTTAATATGAGCCGTGATGGAACAAATCAACGACCCAAATGTGATCTCGTGAGTTGAATGAAACAATACAAAGGTAGAGATAGGGTTGAGAGCCATTTGATCCCAGAGATCAACGAAGATCGAGATTACCAAACATTAAGTGAAGCGGGGCGTATGATTTTTGACCAAAGCTCGTAGAGACGCTCCGATCTGTCCACTGACACGTGGATGACCCGTATGTAATCGGGTGCGTAATCGAAGTGACAACGAACATGGAAGGCCAGCTTATTTGATAGGGCTATCACCCCAGACTGGGATCGATGGTGGAGGATGGATCGTGAATGATTTAAGAGCCGGAGGTGGGCTTTAAGGTTATATGAAGCGGAAATGGGATCGGGGCTTATATACAATGGAGCCAATCGGCATCGGAGGTTTATGAAACAAAAAGTGTTGCGCTCACAGCAAATACTCTGATGCGTTAAGCGCTTTCAGCCTTTAACTCTTAGTCTTTCCATAGAGAACAAGGGATCGGGAGTTATGTATAAGAGGGCCAATCGCATCGAAAGTTTTATAAAGGCCAACAGACTTGCGCGCTCCGATTTTCTCCGATGCGATAAGTGCCGAAAGGGTTTAGCACTTGGTTCTAGCACCAAGGCATATGGTGGGGAAGTGGTTATGACTTAGCCCAAAGGGGCTTAAGCCTATAGTCAAAACACTTATTTTTTATGAAATTTTCAAGATTTTTAGATGGATTCGGGGGTTTCAGCAAAGTTTAAAAAAGAGTTTTAAACCTTGTAAAAGAATTTTTATGAAGGGGAAAAGGAGAATAAATGAAAAATAGAGGAAATTGATGGGGGGGGGGAATGAAGGTTAGTTTTGAGTGGAGGAGGGGGGAAAATGAGATTTTTGCAGCAGTCTTTCTCTATGAAAATAGCAGAATTTCTAAGTTCGAAAGGGAAACAGCAGTGAAGATTTAAACAAAGGGCATGATATCTTCATGAGTCTTCAAGAGATAACATTTTTAGCAATAAAACCTATTTCTTGAAGGCTCCAAAAATTATTTAGCCACCTTTTGATATAACAAATTTTATGGGTGGCTAACAGTGGCTCCACTTGGGGATGGTGCCTTCTTGAAGGCATCAAGAACTTCAGACTTGCATTCTCTAGGAGGATGATCAGTGCCTTATCCATTGGGCTGCCTTTCTTTACTTGGATGATCTTCTTTTGATTTTTTTTAAAAATGTTAGCAGCCATGAAAAACAATGGATCTTCATCAACAAGTTTTCTACCTACCCAATCCTAGTGATCTAACATTTTTTCTTCTTTAGAGTGCACTTGGATTGGCAAACTCTCTTACAACATTTTATTCTTTTGAAAGAAAAAAATTTAATCTATTTCTACTTCTTATTTCTCCATGAACTCAGATTAAACAGTTGAGCTCATATGCTTCTCTACCTAATCTACTAATCTGTTAGGATTAAACAGTCTAACAGATTTTTTATTCACTAATTTATAAAACAAAAATTCAAAAGCATACAAGTCAGGATTAAACAGTCTAACTTGTGCTGATCTATGGCATAAAACAACAAGCTGCACATAGACATTATTTTGCAGAAAATTAAACCAAAATGGAAGGCTTAAGATATGAAAGTTTCTCAGCATGGCCTTCTCTTTTCTATAGCTCTATTTTTGAGTTTATTCGAGTTGTTCTTCCTTGTTCTCTAGTTCATATTTTGAGCTTGTTTGAACCTTTATTTATCTATCTTAATCTACCTAACTGATAAGCCAAGATTAATTTGTTTGGAAAATCGAATTCACTAACCTATCAGCAATAAATTTAAAACTAGTTAGCCATGATTAGGCTGTATGACAAACTAGAAGTGTGGTTTTCAGGAGTGGCATTTAAGCTTGCACACTTTCAAAATTTATTTCTCTTTTTTTGTATGGGGTTGTACCTTTATTGTTTTTTCAATCTGCCCTCTTTCCTTTCTTCTGTTGTTTTTGTATTTTTAATTTTTCCAACTTTGACTGCAATGATGGATGAAACATTTATAATGGAAAAAAGATAAAAAGGATTTTAAAACATGATGGAATCAAGAGAAGTAATGTTTGAGAATCCTGCCATTAACAGGACCCCCAAAAAGTTCAACTCCATTCAACTCTTGCAAGAAATAAACATTATTACCAGCAACAGAATGAATAAGGTAAGGGCCAAGCCATAAGTTATCAAATTTTCCATGCTTGCTTTTGTCTTCTCTTCTTGAATCCCACTTTAAAACTTTGTCCCCAACATTAAAATTGATGGCCTTCGTTCTTCTGTCAAAAATATTTTTGATGCCCTCTTGCTTTTGTAATGCTTTGTTATAAACCTCCTCCTTGGTTTGCTGAAGGTGAATGGTCTGATTTATTCTTCTGATCATGTCATTATCTTCAGTTTGCAACTCTTGAATCAACTTCATAACTGACACACCAAGGCTGGTTGGAAAAATTGCATCAGTACCATACACAAGTTGAAAGGGTGACATACCAATATATTTCTTCAATGTCAATCGGTCAGCCCATAGTGCATGCACTAGCTTTGTGTGCCATGACTTCTTGTTGTCCTCCAATAGCTTCTTGATTATGTTCACCAAACTCTTGTTTGAGGATTCTACTAACCCATTACCTTGAGGGTAATAAGAAGTAGAGTGACCCAATGTTATCTGATATTTGTGACAGAATTCAACCATCTTCTTAGATCCAAATGCAGATGCATTATCAGTGATGATCTTCCTAGGACAGCCAAATCTAGAGAGGATATGAGTCTCTACGAATTTTATGATGACTGAGTCATTGGCTTGCCTAGAAGGGATGGCTTCTATCCATTTGGTGAAGTAGTCTATGGCGGTGAGAATCCATCTATGTTGGGCATATGATAGTGGATGGATCTCTCCTATGAAGTCAAGTCCCCATTGTTGAAATGGAGATTCAACAGTGATTGGATGCAGAGGTAAGGGTAGCAGCTTTCTTTTGCCTTCAAACAGTTGGCATTTATGACAGACAATTATCATCTTATGGACATCTAGAAAGAGAGTGGGCCAATAATAACCAGCCCTTCGGATTTTGTTGGCTATTGTCTTCCAGTAGAGGTGTCCCCCACATTCTCCTTCATGGAATTCGTGCTTAACCTTCTCTGCATCAAACTCAGGCAAACATTTAAGCAATATTCCACTTGCATTTTTCCAATAAAGACATTTATCTATAATGCAGTAGTTTACAGCTTTTAACTTCAAAAACCTTGCCTTTATTTTTGATAAACTGAGAGGTGTATTTAAATTAAGTAAAACAAATAAAATATCAGCATACCAAGAGGAATTTATAAAATGATCTTCAACAATGGGAGTTGAGAATACTTCTTGGTCATCTAAAGAATTAATCATATTAATATCAAGAACTTCAAAATTTGATTCAGCCATTAATCTAGCTAGACCTTGGCCTTTGATAAGTTTAGTGGGCTTGATCTCTAAATCATATTCAAGAATAACCGCAATCCACTTACCTCTCTTACCATCTGGGTCTTGTGTTAGAATGTCTTTCACAACTAATTTGGGACAAAGGAAATGATGTGTGAATGAAGGATGTACATTCTAAATTCTTTCAAAGCTTTGACCAAAGCAAAATCTTGCTTTTCCATAATGTTATACTTCAAAGGAGCATCTCTCAATGCCTTGCTAAAGAATGCAATAGGTTGCTCTTTTCCTTGTGGATTTTTCTGTAAAAGGACAGCAGCTATTGTATGTTCTAATGCGAATGAAAAAATATAAAAATCTTTTGAAAAATTAGGACTTATTAGGACTAGTGTTTTGGTTAACACTTGTTTCACCAGCTCAAAGGACTTCTTTGCTTCCAAGGTACATTTTACCCCTTGCTCCTTTTTCAGCATGTTTGTAATGTTTCTAAGGAGCTCAGCCAAGTTGGGTATGAACCTTCTCAAGAAATTAATCTTTCTAATGAAATATTGGAGTTCCTTGATGTTTCGAGGATGAGATATTTTCAATATGGCCTCAATCCTCTTTGGATCTATCTTAATACCCTCTTCTGAAATAATGTGCCCAAGAAGTTTACCTTCTTGGAGCCCAAACAGCGTTTCCTTAGGGTTCAACGATATCCCAAATTTTCTGCATTTCTCGAAAACCTTTCTCAAATGTTCTAAGTGCTCTTCATTTGTCTTTGAAAACACAATAACATCATCAAGGTAAATAATGATGAAATAGCCCAATTCTTTCGAGAATGCTATGTCCATGGCTCTTTGAAAAGTTGCTCCAACATTCATTAGACCAAAGGGCATTTTCACATACATGAAAGTGCCCCAAGGTGTAGTAAAGGTTTTCTTTAATTGATCATCAAGATGAACTAAAATCTGATTATATCCTGAGTAGCCATCAAGCAAAGAAATTCTTTTGGACCCAACTACCCTTTGTAAAATATGGTCCATCTCAGGTAAAGGGTAGTTTTCCTTGAGTGAAGCTTTGTTTAAATCTCTAAAGTCTATACAAATCCTAATCTCTCATGTTTTCTTCCTAACTGACACCAGATTAGGCACCCACTCAGAATATCTAATAGGGACAATAATACCAGCTTCATACATTTTCTTGATCTCTTTCTCAACCAAAGGTAACTGAACAGGGTTTATTCTGCGCAATTTTTTTTTGAATGGCTTTTGGTTTTCTTTGAGAGGGATTTTGTGCTGAATTATTTCAAATTCATAGGATTTTAGATCTTCGTAACTCCATGCAAAAACATCAGAAAATTCTTTAAGCAGCTCTATGTATTTGAGTTTAATGTGAGCTAGTAAAGTCTTAGACAGTTTAATCATTTTAGGTTTAAGTTCACTGCCTATATTACACTCTTCAACTTCAGTTTCTACAGGCTCTAGTTTTGGCTTCTTGGCCACATCATTGAAATCGAACAACTCTTCCAAAGGAGACAAACCCTTTGGCAAACTTTCATCATTAGACTGCAGAGTTTCTAAGTCCTCTATTTTTATCTCTGCAATTGTTTCTGTTTTGCTTTTAAGTTTTCTTGACAAAATATTTACATCAACAAGCTCAGGAGACAGTTCTTCTTCGCCAAGAAAATTTTCTTCACCAGGGCAGTCTGTTTCATAGTCTGAATCCGAACTTGGTAGTTCGAATTCATTTTTGAACTGCATGAAGTCTTCTATTTGTTTTTCTCCATCGAACACTTGCCAATACTTTTCGTTATCAGGAACAGCTGGTCTGAATTTAATCTGTGTTGTACATTCTTTGGTTTCATATGGCATTAAGCATGTTCTAGCTGCAAAAGCTAAGCTATGGGCCATGATATTCTTTCTTCTTGGGACAAAAATCAATTGGGATTCCTCAAAAGTTTTTAATAGGTCCACGGCATCATTTCGATAGGCCCTAAGTCTGGGGTGATTTGCGTTATATTCCCCATTCACCTACCTAATGATTAATTATGAATCTCCATGCACTTTAATTCTCTGGGCTCCCAATTTTTTTAACAAATGTAAGCCTAAAAGCAGGGATTCATATCCCGCTGTGTTATTCGAACACTGAAAGTTTAATCTACAGGAAAGGCTTTCTGTGTGGTTGTTTTAGTGTTGTGTATCCAGACCCCTACACCAGCATTTCTCCTAGTGCAGGACCCATAAAAGTACATACTCCACAGAGGACTAGTTTCAGGTTCTTTCGTTTGATTACTATCCTCTTCAAAAAGTGTGCTTTCAGCTCTTTCTTGAATATCAACTCTCTGTTGTATTTGTTTTAATTCCTCCGGTTTTTCATTGTATCGAGGAATGATTTCTTGACTCTCAAGGTTAAAAAGCGATGGACGCATGATTTGTAGTTCAAGACCTGTGTTTGGTTTGTTGTGGTTTAAAGGTTCATCAAACTGTTTAGACACTTCTGTGTTGTCTTCCTGCTCCTCTCTATTAGCCATTAACTCTGTTAAGGTGACTTGTTCACTAAGTGTTTCATCGTTAAACAGGATAAAAGAATCGAGGCCTGTATTTACAGAATACAGAGGAGATTTTTGTGGTCTCTCTTGACTAGTAACCATGTACTGCATATGGGACTCCCTGTAAAGTTTTTTTGTCTGATTAAACACAGGAATGGTCACATAGGTCATGTCCATCTGCATAGTTCTTTGTAACTTAGCCCCCCAAGACCTAGATAATAGCATACCATACTTTGGGGGAACTTCAGCCACAAAAGTATCCATGACCAAACATTTGGCTGGAATCTGGGCTAAGTTAACGCAGAAGTCTTTAATTAAACCTAAACATTTTACTCTGCTTGAGTCAAAGGAGTAAAGGTCTTTATAACGTCTGGTAATTTCTAAACCCAAGATCTCCATTACAGCTTTAGGCATTAAATTGTGAGAGGCCCCGGAATCATGCATAGTGTTATGTAAAATCTTGTCATGAACATTTAAACTAACGTAAAAGGGAGGAACAGGTCCCTCTTGATATCTACCTTCAATATTTGGACCAAAAATAAGCTCTGGTTGTTCATCATTAAGATTGACTATGTCATTATTATCCTATATGTTTAAAGCCTTCAAAATTTGGGTTCTATATACATTTTGGGCAGCTAACTCAGTCAGGGGAACAACGATTTTAATTCTTGAAATTTCCTGCTCCAAACTAAAAGGGATCTAATTCTTTGAAGTGCTTGTCTCAGCCTTATTAACTGCCACTCTGTCAGCAAAATCTGTTTGATGATTTGTTCTATTTACATTTGAAAAAATTGTTTTAACAGGAGTACTAGCTGAAGTGTTAGTACTGCTAAGGTCTACACTCTGTTTTGCATTGTTTTGAGTGCTTTTCTCTTTACCTTTATCAGAATTTTTTGTCCTTTTGTTTTACAATTTTGGGTTTATTTACAGTGTTGTTTTGTGAGATTTGTCAGAGGTTTTGTTGTTGGGAGTTTCTAGATTTTTCTTGCTTCTAAGGTCGTTTTCCTTTTGAGGCTCTATGATAACATTTTCCATGTCTTGATAATAACTTTCATCGTCATCTCTTTTTTCATCATAAGGTGTGTATAGACCTTGTTTTCTATCATAATGGACTTTAAAGTCATCATTATCTACTCCCAACATATTGATATCATCATCCTCGACTTGCTCATATGTTTCGTTAA
Source organism: Pinus albicaulis (assembly GCA_034641835.2). Classification (NCBI taxonomy): domain Eukaryota; kingdom Viridiplantae; phylum Streptophyta; class Pinopsida; order Pinales; family Pinaceae; genus Pinus; species Pinus albicaulis. The sequence goes on along the minus strand of CM076576.1, from coordinate 865,035,957 downwards.
CCTCACTTACATAATTTTGATGAAAAGGAGGAGTGATCTGTTGATCATATTCCCTTGGTCTATTTTGACGTTGGTTTCTCCTAAAATTCTGATTCTGGTTTTGATTTATGTTTTGAGGAGCAGTTTGGTTTTGAATTTCTTGTGCTCTCTCAAGAATGCTCATTTTCTTCATCATATCCTTCATCATTCTTTCCATCTTTGAGCTGGAAGTAGAAGGTGTAGTTTCTTCTTTGAAGGACACCCTCTTCTCATTCTTCATTCTTGCTCTTTTCTCCATTAAGTTAACTTCCACAGCAAGAGCCCCTTTTGCATATCTTCAAGAGTTAGAGGGTCTCTTTCTCTCAGCTGATAGGCCATTTTAGGGTCAAACCCTTCAAGAAACTTGTTTAACGTTGAGCCTTGTGGAGGTTTTAAATCTGGGGGAAGGGCATTATACACGTTATTAAATCTAGTGCAGTAAGCTTGTACACTTGCCCCAGTGTTTCTGTGGAGATTCTTGCAATCAAAAAGTATTTGAAGAGGGTTTTTTCTGACTTCCCATTTGTTTAAGAATGTCTGATGGAAGGCTTGGAGATCATTTATACTATGGGGGGTTAAGCCTTTAAACCATTTTCTTACTTCTCCCCCCAAACTCTGAGAAAATAGTCTAATTTTGACAGAATCATCATCAATTTCATTTCTGTCAAAGTATTCATTCATCTTATCCACATGTTGTGATGCAGTTGTAGCATTATTGGCATCATACAATGGTATTTTCGACTGATAGTCCTGTGGAAGATTGACTAAGGGTAAAGGAAGGACTAAGGGAGCATACCATGCTGCCATGATAGGTGGTGGGGGTGGATTTACAAGAGGTGGATTAACAAGAGGGAAAGTGGGCTGAACTGGAGTGGTTTGGACAGTAGATGTAGGATGAACAGATGTGGATGGACCAGCAAGAGTTTTTTGAGTAGATCTAGGATGAGAGAAACCAAAATTATGTAGGAAATGTAAATCTGGTGGTGTAGTTTCTCTGCTACTAGGATACTCACTTCTGTCTTGGGATGAAAGTGGAGATTCAGAGTCTATCTAAATTATATCATCAAGTGACCTAGTTCTAAATGGATTTCTTAAGTCTACTTGTGATTGTTGTAGAGCGGCAAGATTTTTAGGAACTGAATTAGCTCTTAAGGGTGATCTGAAAACTATTAAAAATTTAATCTTAGGAGACTTCATAAGGATACTTTCAGGGTCATCAACTATCTCAAGTGGGTTTGGGTCAGGGTAGGCTCTAGTATGAATCTTTCTAGGAGCCACTATGCTGTGTTTTTCAGACCCAACTAAACAATAAAATTTTAACCTGATATGACAATCTTTAAGAGGTTAACTGATCTTGACATAAGAAAACTTTGATCCTAAAATCCTCTTACTAAGTTTGAATGATGTTATGATGATAATGGGTCTTCCCAGTGGAGTCTTAAGGTCTATTTAGGATTGTGGAGTCGCCAAGTGGAAGTTTTTAGCTCTTTTGGAGGTAAAAGGTTTTATGATCCACTGTCATGTTTATTAAATACCAATCTAAAATATTTTTGGGTTTTTATGAGTTATTTTCAATCCTATGGTTTCTAAAAGTATCCTAAATCTGTTTCAGTACTTAGCTATGGTGATGAGACAAAGAAAGCTTACTCTTATGGCTAAGCTAGCTTATCTTTCAAGGTTTGATAAGCTCTTATAAGAATCCTAAGGTTTCCTTAGTTTGTCACTAATTCAAACAAGTTTTATCATGATTATCGTTCGCTTGGGAGTGCTTGAAGAGGCTGCTTTTACTCACTGCACAATTTTCTTGAACCAAGGGTACTCTGAGGTCTTAAAGGTACCTAGGCTAAAAAACACTCAAAAATTCCCCAGTGGAGTCGCCAGAAATGTTAGTTGTTGGTGGCTTAACTGGCTAACAGATGAATTTCTCTTGAATCAGGTCCTTGGAGATGTATAAGATGTGATTTTAACTCAGAAATCCCCAGTGGAGTTGCCAGAAATGTTAGGAATCTGTAATTTTAGCAGATTGGTGAGACTAAAACTGTAGAGACAACATTGTTTCAACCACTTTGGGATTCTAGGATCTATCCCTCCTAAATCCTGAGAGGGATATCTCCAATAAAGTGCAAAGATTGATTTATCTTTAAGGCTTTTGGGTAATGATATTAGGCTAGTTATGAAGGCCGAGGTTTTTTTTTTGTTTTGGATGGTTGAGCATGATTACTATTTGGGTGGAAAGTCCTAAATGGAAAGAGTTTCAAAGGTGTGAAGTTGCAAGCAATCAGAACAAGCTTTGGCTAAAAAGATAGATATAACGTTGGTTTTTAGTCCATTGGGCTATGGAGTCATAATAGGGCTTTTAGTTGTGCAACAATTCAAGAGTGATCCAAGGGGAAAGTCATCTATATCACAAGATCTTTGAGATAAAATGACGGAATGGAAACAATAAAAGTGTTTGAGGGGTGGAAACTGATAATAATTTCAACAAGGATTTATAGTCAGTCCAAACAAGAAAAAGCCTTTAAGCAACTGTTTAAAACCAACCAAAGGGCAGGGCTCACCATAAACCTCTTTGGACAAGCTCGTATTAAAGAAAAATCAATAGACAAAACAATCTAGTAATCCGCATAATTACCTTTAGAAAGTATGTAAACAGATAAGAGAAACAAAGTGTAACTTAAGATCAGATAAGATACTTTTAAATCTAGTCTGCTTTCAGCAAACACTTAGGGAAACTTTCAGAATTACCTTTGGAAAATAGAAGCTAGAAACAGGGCAAACCATCACTTTTCTAGTCTAACTTTAATAAGTAAATAATGAAAATAACATTCAAGAACAATGTTTAAAGCAAACAGTAGGACGAGGGAATGCTAGCATTCCTAACTGCTTAAACTGTATTGAATCATTCTTCAATAAACAAATTGGAGGAAAACATTGAGATAAATCTTATCGGTCAGAGAAGGGTACTGTAAAGAGTAATTCCTAACTCTATGCTTGTTGTTCTTTATCAGAGAATAGTGGAAAATATGGCATACATGGAAGGAAAAACAATAACAAAGAAAGGGGCACTTCACTAGTGATATAGACCAGGATCCCAAGAAACAGCGTGTATATTGAAGTCAAACCAGTTACATCTTCAAGTCCAATGTTTCAGTTTAGAAATCATCTTCACTTCTCAGCCTAACTTATCTAATCACAAACAAAGCTTCAAGAGACTTTGGACACTATTTACAAGTAGAAGTTTCGAGCACAAGTATATTTCAAAGTTATGCAACCAACGTTTACAATGAACTCCTCAATAAGATTTTATAGAAGGATGAGGAGGTCTAAAGAGAAAAGATCTAAGGGTTCAATTAATACAGATTAATACTTCTTGGCCTTTGAGGGGCTCGATGGAGAAGTTTACATATATTTTCCTGTATTAATTGATTTACATTAAGTATTTAAGCTCGGTGGGATGATTTTTTTGACTTTGAGGCTCCGTGTCATCTCTGTAGTAACTCAGCAGATATTTTTCAATCAATTCTTCGCCTGAATTAATTGTTCGACTGTAGTGAGGAAAATATCCCTTGTTTTGGTCATTACTCGACCTCTGTTTGAATGCTGTGAAGCTACAGGTGTCATTAGGTAGCTGAGAGGAATCAATTACCCTCTGATGTGGCAATGGAGGCATCCTCTGTCTGATAGATATTATTGATTTTCTTTAACAATGCTTAATTTAGTGGATTAGGCTTTTGATTTTCAATCTTAGCCGTAATCCACCCAGAATGTGTAATTAATCATTTAATTCTTCATCTCTGGTTTGATTAGGTCTTCAACACTGATACTCTTTGATTTAATCATGTTTCACTGTGTCTTTTTGATGTGCAGGCGCCACAAAGGATTCATATGGCATCAGTGCCCATAATGCATCGATGAAACTTGGCTTTGAACCCTCCGTAGTAATCTTCCTTTGATAAATGAAAGTCTGGAGGATCGTCATCCTCGTCTTTCATTTTCCTTGATTATAATGGGAAAAACCTTTGAAACCTGCAAAATACACACAAATGTTATAAAATCTTGCGTATTGGGTAAAAAACTGCTTCATAGGTTGCGTATTAGGTCGCAGTCGTTGGATGAGAGCATCCGACGATGGAGATTCGCTTGCGGGGGTCAGATAGAAGGTGGTTGAAGAAATGGTGCATAGGATTAAGTCCGGACCGTAGATCTGTTTTGATCGACGGTCTAGATCAATCAGGGAAAAATAATGTGAAAGGGTCACATTACTATGAAATGGCGGAAAATGTGAAGAAATACAAAGGAAACGGGGAAAAATCCCTTGGCGGAAGAAATCTGTGTTAAAATGGAAATGGGGTTTCCGAACAATCGTAGACCGTCGGATCATATTAGACCCCGGGATCAACGGCAGAGATTGCTCGTTGAAATCCTTTGGTGAAGGCGGAGGGCGATAGTGTAATGGGAGATTAGATCTGAGCCGTTGATCTGCAGATATTAACGGCAGGGAGCGCACGCGATAAAACATAACACAAAATGAGGAAGGCGGTTTCGGGAGGGAAAACCACGGGTTTCACATGGCCAAAAGAGCGATAGGCGGTTTTAGCTTTTTGGACGTGATATGCGTCAAAGGCTGACACATGGAATTTGAATACCACCCATATCGCGTGATTTTCAGGAATTAACAATCGGGCATAAAATTACGCGAAAATGCGCATCTATTGTTAGATCTTGGGTCTTAGATCTGACGGTTGTGGAAAGAGCGCGATAACAAATAAGTGCGCGGGTGATAACAGGTGGGGCAGAGCATGAGTGGTTTTAATCTGGACCGTTGGATCGAAATATAAACGGCGGAGATCAAATCTTGAGGAAGGCAGGACCCACAGGAGTCAGGCCTGTCGGGGTTAATATGAGCCGATAGATGGAACAAATCAACGGCTCAGATGTCATATGTGGGTTGAATGAAATAATACAAAGGCGGAGAGAGGGTTAATAAGGGTCGTTGATCCGCAGAGATCAACGACTGAGATTAGCCGAAAAACATTATGAAGCGGGGCGTATGATTTTTGACCAAAGTCGGGAGATGCATTCTGGACCGTCCGATCTGGACACGTGGACGGCCCAGATGCAATCAGATCTTTCGCAATCGGTGGGGAAATGAAATGGAAGCGTCGAAGCGATTGATTGTGGGTCGTCGATCTACAGATCAGATCGACGGTGGAGGATGGATCGGGGAACCGCCAATCGGAGGTGGGGAAATATTAACGCGCCAAATGAAAAATTCTTGATGCGATACAACGCTAGCCATCAGATTGGCCCAATGATCAACGGTGGAGAAGAGCTCCGACCAATGAACGAGCGGGACCCTTTGTAATATTAAAAAAAAAAACCAAAAATTTATGAAATACAAAGGTTTTCATGGTGTCAGGCGGGTCATATATGAAATGGCGCCCGTCTGCGGGGCCGTTGGTTTATATGAAAAGAAATAGGCCCATGGCTTATTGTTACACAGTAATTTGTCACCGTCCTTACCATTCCCCATCCCGCACAATGGAGGACCCATTCTGTGACCTGTGGACATTGTCATGCCTTGAAAACATCATCAATGCATCCCTCTGAACATGAGCTTTATTTGCCCTTGAGACATCTCCTTGCAAAAGTCATAAAAAACAGCCCTTTTAGCGTTGGCGCGGGCAAGCAGTTCAGTACTCGTGCCAATGGGGAAATTAATGCAAAGAGGTCACGCCACCTGGCGCTCTGTCATAGAGCCGTGGTCGCGCCACCCAATTTGGGAGTTGTTTTTTAAATATGGATGGCGGAAGTTGAATTCTAACAAATTCACAAACCATCACCTATCTTGAGTTGGGAGGTTGGCTACGGGAGTTCTATGGAAGGGAGTGGTTTTGCCACCTCCCATGGAACCTTCTTTTTTGATAGGGCCAATCCCATAATAATAGGGATCCCAACTCCTCCTTCCCCATCTATAAAAGCTTGCTCAAATCAATGGCAAGCTAGTCTTGAAGTGCCTAAGCTCTGAATCTCCATATTTCCAAGAACCTTTGTGTTGTAAAGCACCCTCTCTTTCCCTTAAGGCTGACTCAAGTAAGGAGACCATTGTCACGAGACTCTGGAGAGGTTTTCCCTTTCCTTGGCGAGCTTTGCGAGACGTGGACTACTGGAGACCCGTCCGAAGGAGACCGCGACGTCAGAACTTGGTTGTAATCTTTCTTCGCTAGTTATTTAATAGATGATTATGATTATGGTTCCACTCCGTTTTCCATCATGTTAATGCGAGTAATGTCCTTTCTGACTGATGTTTAGTTACGTATGCTGGTTTCTATGCTTGTATCTGTTCGTTTCTTCCATGTGTAGGTGTTCATCCGCGGAGATCGTGGAGGGATTGTGATCTGCCAAGGCTGAGGAACGGGGACGCTTCTTCTTCAGATCCTAGCGTTGGAATCCAGGTAGGCTTCTATCTCCAGCCTTTTCATTCGTAATTAGGAACCTGCATCATGACATTGTTTGTTTGTTGCTAGACCCCTGCTGGGCTAGTAGGGATCGCCTCTGTCCGCAGAGGGGATTTACCTCCTCAACAAATTGGCGACTCCGCTGGGGATCCAGCTTGTTGTTGATTGTTGTTTGATTTTTAAACTATAGACGGAGTCTGAAGTACAGCCAGATAGCCTTTGAAACGCTTCTGCCTAGCATTAGCGGAGTAGATCAACGCTACTTCAGTCGATCTCCGGTTTGGTTTGCAGACTGAATGACTTGGAGTCTTTGTCTTGCCTTGCCGTTTGTATCTTGTTTTTCCTTGCTTGATGAACCTTCTGGGTTGGATTTTTTGTGTGTTTTTGCTTCTTGGATTTCTTAGCTTGCATTGGTCTGTTTCTGGAGTGGCTTATTTTTAAATTTTTGCTGAGAAACCCGACTGGCGCGGTTTTTAACCCGACAGTCGCGCCACTTGGCGCTTGTTGCCTTTGTACAACCCGCGCCACTCGCCTTCTGGCGCCAGTTTCACTCTTACAGTCGCGCCACCCCTGTAAGTTTTTTGAGATTTCTCATTTCTGAGCTCTCTGAAGTTGACCAGTGTTTCTCTTCTTGATTTTCCGACTGCCTGAGTGTGTTGGAGTCTTGTTTGGCTGGGAATTCACCCCTGTCCTTTGGTCGTTTGCTTTTATCTACCGATTTCACTTTTCAAGCCCTAGGGCATCTAGTGGCTTAGTGCATCGAGCCCTCCTTGGGAGTTTTGGTGTTTGGATTGTCCTGTCAACTATCTGATTGATTCTCCACGTTCTCTGAGTAGTTGTTCATTGTTTTATTGCGATTTTTGGGTGATTGTTCATTTCTTCATTCGAAACTCGTTTGGTCTTACTTTGGACTTGGATCACACGGTCCATTGGAAGCTTTTGAGTCTTTCTCTTGCTTTGAGAGACTTCGGTCGATTTGGGAATCTGATTGCTTGTGTTGGTGAGTGAAGTGTGTTTGTTTCGCTCTCTTGGATATCATTTCTCAAGTTGCTCCATTCATTTTCAAGTTTGATTAGTGCATATTAGCCATTAAACATTGAAAATAAAAAAAAAATCTCTTTGCTTTTGTTAATTAGTGCAAATTGTAATCTTTTCCATATCGCTAGTGATTAGTGTTTTGAATGAAAAGTTGTCAATTGCATTAGTTGCATTATAGAGCTCATTGTTTGGTTCCTTTTCATTTCGTTTGTGTAAAGCTCTCAACTCTTCTCTAATTAGTTTTCATCGAACGAAATGTTGCATTGTGGCATATAGCTTTGCATTTAGGAGACACTACATACGATAGGGCCTGGAAATTGAAACTTAATTGAAGATCAATTGTAAAATTTATTCAATTAACCTAAGCCAGCATTGGAACTTAACGAAACATATTTAGAAGGTCTAGGCTAGAGACGTGTTCCGGCGTCGTTAAACCTAGCAGCTGTCGTTCGCCTGTTGGCTTTAGACAGCGCTAGTACGGACTTGCGCTCCCCGTACCGTCGCGTATATAAAGGGAGACCCCTATAGGTTTCAATCCTTTATCCATAGGAAGCCGAGTCTGCCGCCCTATACCCGTGATACACCGAACACAGCATTCGGGGAGACTACCTGCACGTACGGAAAGTCCTTGGTCGATTTCTGTTTCATTTTTGAAACCAAGGTGTATATTGCGGTTCACGGATATTTGGTACACCCTTTGTGCCTAGTTTTTCCTGAGCAGTCATTTGGTCTTTTCTGACTCCCTAAACTTGAAAAGACCGTCAAGCGCTTGTCCTTTCACGCTTGTGTTAACTCTGAAAGAGATAGAGTCATCTTTTTATCGTTTCTCAACTCTTGAAACATGAAACGGTAGAATTTCTTACTTTCCAATGTGGTAAAATTAATCGCCCACGATTTCACACCTATTTAGACATTGCTTGTTGACCGTTTGATCGTGTGTCTTAGCTCATTTTCAGCCCGTGTGTGTGTGTGCTCTTTTCTTTTAGTCTTTTGCCACGGTGGCGGAACCATCGGTTTCGTCTACTGGTAGTCCTTACACGGACGATTCTTCAGAAGCTTTTGAGCCTTCTGTTGAACCACAATAGCCTGTTGTTTCCGAGTTTCCTGACGGGGGACCGGTTCTCGCCGAGCAACCCTTTGGAGGACCGGTTGAGTTCAATTGGCCCTTTTCGGACCCTGTGTCTGAATTGAGATTAGGAGCTGATTTCCTTTCTCTTACATCGGGTTCACCGTTTATTGCTGCTGTTTTAAATTTCACTCTAGTCTACTTGCCTATTTAGAGTCCAGAGTTGGCGAGATCGACCTTGAGTGGTTTTGTGAGAATTAGGGAGTCACATTATCGTGCTTGTCCCGTAGATTGTTGAGGAGGCAGTTCCCTAGCGCTGCCACATCGTGGGCGGTCCTTCTTGCCACGAGATGCGGTCTCACCGGGTCGAGCCTCATTTCAGCCTCTATGGAATATCATCTCCGTCGGGCAGTTGCCCACTACTGAGGTGTCTCATACGGCCTTACGTCATAATTTAAGTTCGCCCCTTTATTTGTGCTTGTTGCCTCTTCCTGTTGTTAATAGGCATCCGCCACTGAAGTGGGCCAACTCCTGAAGACATTTACCTAGCTACTGCTATACCGGAGAATATCTCTCCGGAGGAGGATCGGTTGTTTTTACAGCAGCCGAACGCCGGAGCTGGACAAGTTCCCCAAGATCCTTATCGATCCTTCTTTTCGCACTATGCACAGGATGGCACTCCCGTGTATATGTTCCCAGGTCAGTTTGACGAGCATGGGGAGATTTTGCGCCTTCCTGCTCCTGAGGCTTATCTGTATGCTCAAGGTTTACCATACAACCAGGCTTACAACCCACAGGGACAACCCTTTCAGGGCCAACTGCCAGACCAGCAGCTGTTGCTTATGACCCACGGGGACGGCTAATCGAAACACCTGCCGGGCGTGAAGACCATTATACAATCCATGAGGACCATGTATAGCCATTTTTAACTGGTCAACTGCTCAACCTTAGCTGGGGGTATCCGCGGCAGGAGGCCTATATGGTGCAGGGGCAAATCCAGTAGTCTTTCTGATCTGTGCATGATGTCCTGTTGTTTCCTAATGTTGCATATCGACCGGACCACCCTATGGATTGCTGCTTAAAGGAGTCAGCCCGGTTTCAAACCAGCACTGAAGTCTGTTCCTCACCAGGGCAACCGGCTCATCCGGTGCGGCCCGTGTTCCGCCTCCGGTCTTGGGTCGACCCGTCGGCGCAGCACAGGGCTCACCACAACCCGGGTCGACCTGTGCCAGCCAACACGCTGGTCCACCAGGAACCCCGGCCCCAGATTTAGGGCCACCCCCTCACTCGGGTCAACCTGTTCATTCAGGGCAGCCCTCTCATTCCGTTCACTACCCGCTCAACGACTTTGTTCATTCGATATCAACGACCAGATCAACGGTGTGCCCTCATTTTCGAACTCATGTTCCACTGTCAATGACTCTCAACAGCAAGTCGTTATTATCCTCATGGTCGATCTCAACCGAACTATAACCACTGCCTGCAAGCTCCCTCGATGTCCTCCTGGCTCCCCGGTTCTACCTCGCTCGTGACCAAATCCAAACGGCACACTTGTCTGAACGGAACCTAATCGGGCAGGAACCACAGTTTATCGAAGCCCCACACAATGGTTACCAGCAACCAAATCAGTCTGGCTATACGAATTATGCCCCTCACGGTCAGAATCCTACGGGACAGAACCCATGGGGGCGGGGATATTCACAACCATCGTGGAGCATGGGTACCGGACCTTATTCTGGGACTGGCATGGGAATTAACCCTCCATTGCCGTTCCTGGCTACCTTGGATCTACCGGACGTTTCGAAGTTGACCAATGATCCGATTGCTCATAATCCATATTGGCCCCCGGTTCCAACCAAGATACCAGGTGACTGTCCCAAGTTTGAGGGCAAAGCTGGAGAAGACCCCCAGGCGCATGTGATGACGTATCACCTCTGGTGCTCGTCTAACTCTTGGACCAACGATTCGGTTCGTCTGCGTCTTTTCCAGCATACTTTAACAGGAGCTGCTGCTAAGTTGTACATAGAGTTGTCCCGTGGTATTTTTCAGGATTTCAACTCGTTAGCTATGGCTTTCCTCACGCATTTCCAGTTACCGGTCCAGTATGAGACCGGGACACACCTCCTGTCTTCCCTGAAGCAGGACTCGGCCACTCACATCTCGGATCACATCCATGAGTGGCGGCGCCGTCGTCGACTGATCAAGTTTCACATACCTGATCAGATTTTGACTCACTGGTTCACCACCTCCTTTGTCAATAAAATCGCTCAGGATATCGTGATGGGAGCGTGTGTGACGGAGGAACAGGCTATCGCGCGTGCCCAGTACCTGGATCTTGTTTATTCGCAATCTGGCACGCTTTATGACATCCTGCCTGATGCTCCACGGCCCGGAGCCAAAAAGACCCCGCCTACCCCTACGGTGGATGGCGTCATTGGTTCCGTCTCTCAAAATTCGAAGAAATCTTCGAATGGGAAGCAGAAGGCTAATTCTTCCAACAATACCTCTGCTAATCCCGCCTCATCCGATTCTGGTAAAACCGCGGAGGTAAATGCCGTTCAGGCCAATCCTGCGGACAAATCCTCCAAGGGGAAGAAGAAGGGCAAAGGCAAATCAAAATATGATGCCCCAAAACCGGAATCTAAATCTCGGTCTGAGGATGGCTCACAACGTGGCAGAATTCTACCCATATATCCTTCAGCCGAAGGTGACCATTACTAAGGATTGTCCCACGACGATGCGGAAATTGGTCAACTTCTTAAAGAGCTCAAAAGGAACCTAAATTGTTTTAAAGAGCTATTCCATCTCGGGCGGACCCCAGGATAATTCGAGACGGGCTCATCATCTGCACCGTTTGGGTCTCAGGTTTTCATGATGAAAACTAATGCACCTATCACTATTGCTACTAGATCGAAGGATTACAATAATCAGCAGCAGGCACCCGGGAAGGCAGTTGCGGATGGACCGCCTCCCCCACCTGTTTCTGGTCCGTTGGAAATCGAGAAGCCGACTCTTGAACCCGTTGTGAAGCCACCTCCCAAGGGTGTTCTTCGGAGATCCTCTTATAATCCAAATGCTCGTGCCGCTCAACATTACAGTATCGTTGAGGATCTGGCACAGGCGCCATGTGCCATGTATGCACTTGAGGTTCTTCAAAGTTGTCCTTCACAACGGAAGGCTTTACTGTCTGCCATCGGTGGTATCGATCCCGCCGACTCGAGCCTTCTCACCTTTGATCTGGAGAATTTTACTCCCCGGCTTCCACATCAAATTGCTTTGGTCATTCAAGTCGGGATTAATGGTCTGAACGTTCATAGAGCCGTCGTAGATGAGGGTGCATCTGCTGTGTTGTGTCTCTTACACTTGGAAGACAGTGGCTCTCAAAGCTTGTGGGTCATCTCAATACCCTTGAGGCATTTGATGGTCGGGAGTCTAAACCCACAGGGTTCTTGAAGTCTTACTGATCATGTGAGGGAGAAAACCGTCAACGTAGGAAGTACAAAGAAGTGGTTGTGTGAGAGACTCCAACTACAACATGCTTCTTGTATTTGGTTGTACCATCTTTCTGGCGCTGACTCTCTTGTCTTCATTCATTAAGTTCCCCATGAGGGCAAAGATTATCACGGTAGATCGGTTGTGGTTTCACCTCTGGCTACGAGAACAACGTACCCATCGTGGATCAAATTCCGAATCCCCCAGACAGCACAGGACCTGGTCTTTTCAAAGACCCTGTTCTCATGGGAATTGATCCAAGTATTGTTGTGCACGAGATTCCAACCTACCCAGGTGCGAAACCCGTGCGCCAACGCTTACGTCCCATGCATCCTCGGAAAGCCGCCGCCATCAAGGCAGAAGTTGAAAAACTTCTGAACGCGGGTTTTATTTATCCTATCCCCCTGACAGAATGGGTGTCCAATATCGTCCCTGTTGATAAAAAGCAGGGTACAATTCGAGTCTGTGTAGATTATCGCGATATCAATCGCGCCTGTCCTAAGGACAATTATCCCACTCCGTTCATCGACCAGATTATCGACGAATGTGCCGGGAGTGAGATCTATTCCTTAATGGACGGTTTCTCAGGCTACAACCAAATCAATATTGCACCTGAGGATCAACATAAGACCACATTCATCTGTCCGTGGGGCACTTTCGCGTACAAAAAACTCCCGTTCGGCTTAAAAAACACTGGCGCCACGTTTCAGCGTGCGATGTCCTACGCTTTTCATGATATTCGCCATATCGTCCAGCCTTATCTGGATGACTTGCCAGGCCATTCGGGTAAGCGAGAGGACCATCCTGAGCATCTCCGCCAGATATTCCTTCGTTGCAGACGCTACAATATCAGGCTCAACCCTCATAAGTGCGTCTTCTGCGTCGATTCTGGCTGTCTTTTAGGCTTTATAGTCTCGAAAGACGGAATTCGCCTTGACCCTCTAAAGGTTGAGGCTATCATAAATCTCCCATCACCCTCCTCCCTGTATCAGTTACATAGTCTACAAGGGAAAGCGAATTTTCTTAGGCGCTTTATCCCGAATTATGCCGAGGTGGCCAAAGGATTCACTCGTTTGTTAAAGCAGAATGTTCCCTTTCACTGGGACGAAATTGCTCAGGAATCCTTTGAGAAGCTGAGGACATTGCTAGTCAATGCTTCGTTGCTTCGTCCTCCGGACTACCACCGCGACTTTACTTTGTATCTAGCCGCCGCATTAAGCACCATCGCCATGGTCTTGGTGCAGGATGACGAGAACGATGACGAACATGTTGTTTATTACCTATCTCGGAACCTTCTCGACCCGGAAACGCGTTATGCACATGTCGAGAAGTTGGCCTTAGCAGCAGTACATGCCGTACAACGCTTTCGCCATTACATCCTTTTGCGTACGATAACAGTGGTTTCAGACTGCAACCCTATGACGTATATTCTTTCTAGACAATTACTAGGGGGCAAGTACTCCAAATGGATCGTCATCCTGCAGGAGTTTGACTTGGAGTTCACCACTGCCAAGTCAACTAAATCACTGGTCTTCGCGGATTTGATATGTTCTCTCCCTACAGACTCTGTTCCTTCACACTCAGAAGATCATATACCGGACGAAACGATGTTTCTTATCGATACTCGCGATCCTTGGTATGGTGACATTATAGTGTATCTTTAGACCGCGACATTTCGGTCTGAGTTGGATAAAACTGCCCGCCGTCGGATTCGGCACCAGTCCCAACCCTACCGTATCGTAGGGGATACCTTATATCGTATTGGAGTAGATTCGGTGCTCCGACGATGCCTTACCTTGGAAGAGGCTGAGAAAGTCTTGAATGACTGCCACAGTGGCGCCTGTGGCGGACACATGTCCGGATATGCTACTGCCCAAAAGATTCTGCGGGCAGGTTATTTCTGGCCTTCCATATTCAAGGATTGTATCACTGCAGTCCGTAAATGCCATCCGTGCCAGATTTTTCAGTGCAAGATGCGCGCGCCGCCATTGCCTTTGCATCCCGTTATTACCGTCGGCCCTTTTGCAAAATGGGGCGTGGATTTTATGACGTGTAACCCTCACTCGGCCGGGGGGCATGCGTATATCATTGTCGCCATCGACTACTTCACTAAGTGGGCCGAGGCGATGCCTACACTAGCTGCTGACGGAAGAACGGCTGCTTCATTTATATTCAACCACGTTATTGCACGATTCGGGGTTCCTCAAGCCATCGTCACTGATCATGGTACTCATTTCCGTGATTACATGATGACGGAGCTGACTTCAGCGTTGGGCTTGCGCCACGACAACTCAACACCATACTACCCTCAAGCGAATGGTCAGGTTGAAGCGGTGAACAAGGTTTTGGTCACCATGCTTCAGCGAACGGTTGGGATTCATAAATCCAGTTGGCATCTCCAACTGTTCTCAGCTCTCTGGGCATACCGAACATCTGCTAAGAGTGCAACCGGGTTCACACCATTCCAATTGGTGTACGGTCTGGAAGCTACTCTGCCGGTTGAATGTGAAATTATTTCGCTTAAATTAGCCGTAGAGCTCTTACCGGATACCTCCCCTGAGGAAGAACGTCTTCTGTATCTCGAACGATTGGATGAAACCCGTCGATCATCGAAGCACAAAAGAAGAGGGTCAAAACTCATTTTGATCAAACTGTTTCTCCTCGTCCTTTCATTGAAGGAGACCTCGTTCTCTTGTATGATCAGGCACATGATAAGCTTGGAGCCGGTAAACTCCAGCCTATGTGGCATGGTCCCTATATAGTAAAACGCGTTTTGAAAAATGGGGCCTACGAGCTTATAGATTACGAAGGAGTTCCGCTAGCGCAGCCCAGAAATGGGTTGTACCTTAAGAAGTACTACGCCTGAAGTGATTTCTTGGTGTGGTGTGTGTACATAGGTGTGTGATTGTCATTTGTGTGCATGGTGTGGTGTGTGTACATAGGTGTGTGATTGTCATTTGTGTGCATGGTGTGGTGTGCTTTGTAAACATATTTCTGCTGATCGGGTCTTCCTGGTTGTGCAGATGTCTATTCATCCATTTGTTGGTTTCGCGGATGGTGCCTCCCGCAGTACCAGGAATCTGTCTTCCGCAGCCTGGGTAATCTACGATCCTGCTGGTGAGTTGATCAACCTGCAAGGTGTGTTTTTAGGACGTACCACGAACAATATCGCGGAGTATAGTGCCGTGTTGGAATTATTAACCGAGGCAGTAAACCTTGGTATCCGTGAATTGCTCGTGTACCTAGATTCACAACTTGTAGTGTTACAACTGAACGGACATTATTCGGTAAGGAACCCATCCATCTTACGTTTGTATTTGCGTATTCGATTACTGGAAAGGAATTTTGACTACATTACATATCATCATATACCCAGACATTTGAATACATTAACAGATGCAGTAGCAAATTTGGTATTAGACAGGCATTTGCGCAATTTATAAATCATCATCACATGTAAAGAAAGACTCATCCAGAAATAGATATGTATATATATAGATGTCGAAATGTTTACATAGTTACGATCCTGCTGGTGAGTTGATTGACCTGCAAGGTGTGTGTTTAGGACGTACCACAAACAATATCGCGGAATATAGCGCCGTGTTGGAATTATTAACCGAGGCAGTAAACCTTGGTATCCGTGAATTGCTCGTGTATCTAGATTCACAACTTGTAGTGTTACAGCTGAACGGACACTATTCGGTAAGGAACCCATCCATCTTACGTCTGTATTTGCGTATTCGATTACTGGAAAGGAATTTTGACTACATTACATATCATCATATACCCAGGCATTTGAATACATTAACAGATGCAGTAGCAAATTTGGTATTAGACAGACATTTGCGCAATTTATAATCATCATCACATGTAAAGGAAGACTCATCCAGAAATAGATATGTATATATATAGATATCGAAATGTTTACATAGAGTGTGTCACATAAAACTCAAAAAATATACATAATTGTCTTAATACATCCTGAGACACTGTGTCTCTCAAAAAATAGGTGTGGCTAAATCCTAGAGACTAATCTGCATGGTGCTCATGATAGCACGTCACTGCACGCACTAGGCGCCTCAGGATTCGGTGGATCCGGTTCGGAACTCCCACCGTATGGCGCTGGTATGCCATCGGTACATCTGATAGTCGGGCCTAGTCTGGGATCCCATGGGCAATCCCCTCGAGGTTCTGGATCAGTTCCTCTCCTCCGGTGCCTTCCCCCTGGATCTCAGGGGCGAGTTGTGTCCTCCGGGAGATTGGAGACATCCCGGCTGGTCTCTCAGGTCCTACATCTGCATGCATATATAATTGTGTTAAGACGAATGTGTATTAACAAAAAAAACATATAAACATAAAATAAAAAATATGAGGTCTTACCCAGCTCCTCGTCCCAATCATCTCCTTCTGGTAATGGGAGATCCGGGTCCCCTGTAAAGTCAGTTCCCGAATAGGGCCAATCTTCCACGACGATCAGCTGGCGCCGTAACCACCTAAAAAACTCTGGCCTCCAGGACATCTGTTGGCCACCTCCAGATCTGGGCATCAGTGCTGCCCAGCGAGCCATTCGTGGCTCTCGTGGTATCGGACTCGCCACCGCGGCCCCTTGGCCCTGGAAGATTGGTATGCGTTCCAGAATGAACGATACCAAGATGGAACCATAACCGAACTGTTTCAGTTTCCCCTGTTTGCACTTTGTGAGCTGCCTTTTCATGTTGATAGTTACTGCTTCTGCCCAGTTGAACAGTAGGGGACCCATGCATTCTGAGGCTAACAAGAGTTGAGTCTTCGTGGCCTCGTGCGGAGCCTGCGACCCAGCAGCCCGCGTAATGGTGTGGAGAACTACTCTCAGTGCTAGATCAGGGATGGTGGAGATGTGTACCTTCTTGCTTCCTGATCCTGTTTGTGCCCCTCGGCACACCCGTGCCATTACCTGTTCCATCTTTTCCCCTGATGGTCTACTCCCAGTCAGTACAGGAATTGGACCTCTACGGGACAATCCAGTAATGAAATAAACATCAGTGACCTCCAATTCTAACACCTGGTCTCGTAGCCTGAACACTTGTTCATTTTCATCCCAGATGCTGATTAGATATTGGAGGAGCTCGGGCCGAGCTCGTAAACATGGCGTGAGGAAGAACTTTTTCAGTCCACAGTCTCTTAGAGCGTTCATGCAAGCTTGGCTTTGCATGGCCTCTTCATCCTCGTCTCCGTGCTCTCGTTCCTTCCATTCGATTGCCATTTTGAGTGGTTATCTGCATTCATATGGTCAAAAACCCCTGATTAGATCTTTGGTGAGCTTCAAATTTCAAGAAATTTGGTGTAAATACCGGAATTTTAGGCGAAAATTAGGTTCGGCCGCTGGCGCGGCTGTTTTGCTAACAGTCGCGCCATGTGGCGCGAGCCCTTTAGTAAAAAGAGCTCAGTGGCGCGGGTCCGTGCCCGATACCCGCGCCAATGGGCCCGGCCCTAAAATTTTAAAAGTGGCCACACAAAGTTGATTTCTAAGGGAAAATCATTAAAAAATGTATGGAAATGAAGAGCAAAGGAGCGCCTCTTACCTGTGACAGACGAGAAGCTGAATGGTTGCCTGGATTGGTCGCGATCACCGTCAGAAGATTCTGCTCCAAAAGGACCACTGTTGCTTTCCACAAGGTAAATAGTAAAAAGTAATTTCATTTTTTACCAATTAGACATATTTATAACTTTTCGACGTTAAAAGAGCTTTAAAAGTTATTTTTGACGAATATTTGCATATGTTATGTCGAAAATGGATTTTACGCTTGCTTGGTATGTGCAGCAGCAGGTTTTTGCGACTTAAAAAGATGGACGCGAGTTGTATTTTATACTTTTTCGGACTCGGTAAATACACGAAAAAGTCACTCTGGAGTCATCTTTCAGCTCTTTTCTGACTCTCTAAATATGAAAAGATCACCGAGGCCCTTGTCGTTTCGATCTCGTTAAAATGGACACGAATCGACATCCACCCAGTATAAGTTTAACCCTTTTTCGGGCTGGGATGGATTGATTACGAAAAAGGAATACCCTAGCCTATCGCGACTAGGAGGTTTTCCCGGATATTGTTTTCTACCTTTTCGGATCCGGGGAACTATTTACGAAAAGGGACCTGTGGAGTTTTCTTTTCCGCTGTCTTTTCAAACTCTCTAAACATGAAAAGACGCCGAGTTCTTCCTTTGTCAGACTCGTTAAACCCTGATGACATTGGATTTAGTCGAAATGACGTTCTCCGAGTTTCTCCTTCCTAGGACTCGTTAAATGCACTGGGATGGATTCGCCCGAAGGGCGGACTTATATCACAAGCATATGCTATCCCCTTCAAGCTTGTTATCAAAAATAATTGGGGTACTCGCCAGAAATGGTGGGGGAAAAAATGGAACCATCGTCGTTGTCGTCGGCAGTATGTCGCTCTTGAACATGGCACTTGTCTGCATTCGTGTCGGGTTGGGGACATCTCATCTCGTCGCTTCACTTTGCCTCCATGGGTTTGGGTAATCTCTTTTGACCTCTCATCTGTTCACTGCCTCGTCGCCATGACCTCTGATCCGTTGATGTCAAATACTGCCAAGTCCATTGTCGTGTCATTCATGTGTTCAAGAGAAGTTGGCCTCTGCAAATATCAACCTTCCTCTGTTTCTCATACGATCCCGATTCACAACAAAACATCATGTTCCTCTGTCTCATGTCGATGATGTGGGAATCATTATGGCCCACCTTCGATCAAGGTCACTTCCTGTCGACTTCAACTCATTATCCAGGAAGTTGGTCTAGAGACTCCTGATGGTACCTTGGAGCCTGCATGCCTCAATGGCAGGTTCGTCGCATTCGACGTGAAGTTTACATCATTGACTTCCGATCGAATGATTCTGCGGGTGTTCGACGTCAACTCATTTATTCGCACGCCGTAGATTGTACCTGTAGTACCTTGAGGACCATTGTCATTATTGGTGGTTTCTCTCGCGTCGGTTAACAACTTTCATCATTGGTTGGTAATCCGACGATGTTCTTGCATGTTCGACTTCAGCTCACATATTCACATGCTTGAACTTGTACTCTGTTGGGTCGAGATGGAGCGCAAGACCCTGGATTGTGTCTGTTGTAATCCAGGCTGCGATTGTGGATTATTATCGTTATGTACATGACTCATTGATTGGATGGCTGCGACCATACCTGAGTCTATTTGTTTGATCTTAGTTGGATGGTTGCGCCCATACCCTGGATCCGGATTATAGCATACTCTGTTTCGGATGGCTGCGTCCATACCACTTATACATCATGTACTTGAGATATCAGTTGTATCTTTCTGCGCAGGTTTTCCGACGGCGGGCTTTCAGTTGAACATGTTCTCGTAAAGAATTTCACCCCTCTCCCTCTCGGGCCTCATACTTTAGGGGGCATCTGTTACACAGTAATTTGTCACCGTCCTTACCATTCCCCATCCCGCACAATGGAGGACCCATTCTGTGACCTGTGGACATTGTCATGCCTTGAAATCATCATCAATGTATCCCTCTGAACATGAGCTTCATTTTCCCTTGAGACATCTCCTTGCAAAAGTCATAAAAAACAGCCCTTTTAGCATTGGCGCGGGCAAGCAGTTCAGTACTCGCGCCAATGGGGAAATTACTGCAAAGGGGTCGCGCCACTTGGCGCTCTGTCATAGAGCCGTAGTCGCGCCACCCAATTTGGGAGTTGTTTTTTAAATAAGGATGGCGGAAGTTGAGTTCTAACAAATTCATAAACCATCACCTATCTTGAGTTGGGAGGTTGGCTACGGGAGTTCTATGGAGGGAAGTGGTTTTGCCACCTCCCATGGAACCTTCCTTGTTGATAGGGCCAATCCCATAATAATAGGGATCCCAACTCCTCCTTTCCCATCTATAAAAGCTTGCTCAAATCAATGGCAAGCTAGTCTTGAAGTGCCTAAGCTCTGAATCTCCATATTCCCAAGAGCCTTTGTGTTGTAAAGCACCCTCTCTTTCCCTTAAGGCTGACTCAAGTAAGGAGACCATTGTCACGAGACTCTGGAGAGGTTTTCCCTTTCCTCGGCGAGCTTTGCGAGACGTGGACTACTGGAAACCCGTCCGAAGGAGACCGCGACGTCAGAACTTGGTTGTAATCTTTCTTCGCTGGTTATTTAATAGATGATTATGATTATGGTTCCACTCCGTTTTCCATCATGTTAATGCGAGTAATGTCCTTTCTGACTGACGTTTAGTTACGTATGCTGGTTTCTACGCTTGTATATGTTCGTTTCTTCCATGTGCAGGTGTTCATCCGCGGAGATCGTGGAGGGATTGTGATCTGCCAAGCTTGAGGAACGGGGACGCTTCTTCTTCAGATCCTAGCGTTGGAATCCAGGTAGGCTCTTATCTGTAATTAGGAACTTGCGTCATGACATTGTTTGTTTGTTGCTAGACCCCTGTCTTTGGGCTAGTAGGGATCGCCATACGTCACGGAGGTTACCTCTAAACCCCTCTTATTCACAAGCCTTTCATCAATGAAATTATGAGTTTCCCCTATATCAATCAAATCAACAACTCCCTGCCCATGTACTACACTTCTTAACTTGAATGTGATTGCCTTTTTCTCACTAGAGAGTTGTGCGATGGCACTATCTTCATGGGTCTCTTCCTCTAAAGTTTCATGCTCATCACTTTTCCATGAATCATATTGTTGATCACATTTTTCCTGATGCAATTTTTTCAACAGAAAAGTACTCTAACTACTTAGCTTTTGGTTTCAAACTACATTTATGTGAGGGGCCCCATGGATCTCTATAATGGAATCACAACTTCTTCCTTTTAAGGCACGATTGAGTAGCTCACTATCTAACCTATTATAATCATTTCATGGTTGTTGTGATTCTCTTTGAATAAATTTTTTTTTTCTATCCATCTTTTGTGGGAACTCTTTGGATTAAAGCCTCCATTTCCATTTATTTTTTTATGGCTTCCTTCAATGTATGTGGATTTAAGGCCTTAATCCTACCTCTCAAAGATTCTATCAAAACATCCATGAATAGTACCATGTGTCTTCTTTCTGAAATACCAATGATTAGCACTACAAACCCCTGAAAATATGAAATATAAGTGTCAATTCAACCCCATTTCTTAAGTTGTGCCAACTCTTTGAAATGCAACTCTGGATCCTTCTTATCAAATCTCTCGATCAACCTCTCTATAAAATCAGCATACGAATTGATCCATTCACATCCCATCATGATCATCCCATGATGCCACCACTCTTGTGATATGCCATCAAGGTGCATAATTGTATATTTGATGGCCTCTTTCTCTACCATTGAGTTGAGTTGGAAATAGGTATCAACCCTCTGAAACAAATCTTGCACTAAAGTCTTGCATGAACCATCATAATATGGGAGAGTCAATTTCCCCATTCTCTTAATTAAATAATGTTGGAAGTAATGCTTCCATGTCATGTGTGTCATGTGTATTACAGGTTGTCAACGCGTATTTTGAGGTGTTATTCTATATGTGGTTGTTTCCCATGTGTATGAGTTCTTGTTGTGTTATGTATGTTGTTGCTGTGTCATATCACAATGGTAGATCCACTTTCTTAGGATCTATATCTGTGGAAGTCAATGACTTACATCCTATATATGTAAGCATGATGATCAATAAAAATATGAAGTGTGATTTGTTGTGTGCAAATTAATATCTCTCAATTTTATAACATAACATGGTATCAGAGTTGGTACTGATTTGACTCCTTCAGCAGAGAGCCAAGAAAATGTAAGCGAGCCTTCAGTGTTATTTCTCTGTATATATATTAAGATGGAACGTGTGAATTTTTTTTGGTTCTATATACCAGTGTGTTTTGTGTGGATCGTTAATCTGTGTAGAGACGCAAAGTGATTTCCAGGTGAAATCTTCATAGAATCGGTGGCTACACATTGCTCCTGTCGAACAAAGACAAGGACACAACCCAGGAAAAGATGAGGCTATTGTACACGGTCAAGATGAATGTAACTACCATAATTAAGGCCTACAGTTACGTGTTGGTAAAGGAAGACAACCATGTCCTCTCAAGAGTTTCCCTTGATTCGTCACTCATGGACGTGGAGGGAGACAGGGTAAAGTGATTCCCATTACTGAGCATCTCTATTACGCATACAAGATGATATGCATCATGGCGTTGATGCATTATGATATGCATCATGGCGTTTCAGGCTCGGTTTCCAGCATTTCGGCATTCGTCTTGGTGGTCGAAGAATCTGCAGCTTAGTGATTATGACTTAGAGCCCGTCCCATGGTGCTGCATCACTTCGGGAACACATTTGTCTGCATGATCTGGTATGAAGCGACTTCAATCTAAATCCACGCGTGCATTGTCGTCGAACTCATTGTTGTTGCTCGACTTGATGCACGTCCTCTTCAAGGTCGCCAGGATTTGGCTTTTTATGGATGGATGCACGTCGTGCGTGAAATCAAATATGCTCAGCCAAATTTTTGATGAGGAGTCTGTTGGTTCAAATATTTTTTTATTTTTGTGATCAGATATGACGGTAGAACTTGAGTAGCAGACCCCACGGGTTTGATCCAGAGCGAATTCACAGATATTATTGACAGAGAGGCGGCCAATAGACAATGTATTTATATGGAAAATAATTATGGCAGCTGGTTGATTCAGGAATAATTCTAGAGATAAGAAGCGAAAGGGGCGCAGATATAACAACAGATCTAATGGAAAACACACGTATTTAGAGTTATTGTGTGGTGTGACATTAATATATAGCGTGCACAATTATTAAATTGTATTCAGTTGTTTTTTTAATGGATTTATGAAGCTGAGCGTCTCACATAATTTCATTGTTAGTTTTGTGATATGATCTATATAAAGAACCACAAAGAACAATCTAACTATTTAACAGCTTAATGTGCACATCGTGCTGTGAGTGGATTAGTTTAGTAACAAGTATTTCTTAATAAGGACAAGTTGGTGTGATCCGTTGGGCTCCACATTGTCACAAGTATTTCAATATAGGTTATTTTATATAAGATCAAGATGTAGAATTGTCTCTTGAAGACATTCTGTACCCATCATGTTATCCTAGATAACTAATAAAGGCAGTGGAGGGTCGTGGATTCAAAGAATGGTGGCACTCCCATTGGATGGTTCAGTACGGATATTGACCCGTTGCGCTCCGGGAGGTTGAGAAGAGTCAATTCTGCAAAGCACATTAACGATGGTCTGAAGCAGTTATGTCTTAAATGGATCAAGTGGGAAGCTCGAAAGTGTGGTGAAGAAAAGAGAGCAAACTGTGAGATTTTAGAGTGGATATGAGTGCTAGTGATCCTATATCAGATAAATGTGGCAGATTCATTTATTATTGTAATATGTGTTTTTATATTTGTTACATGTAAGCATTAATGGAGGGTGTTAGAAGTAATGCTTCCATGTCATGTGTATCATGTGTATTACAAGTTGTTAGTGAGTAGTTTCGGGTGTTATTCTAGATGTGGTTGTTTCCCATGTGTATGGGTTTGTGTCATGTCACAATCATAGATCCACTTTATTAGGATCTATATCTGTGGAAGTCAATGATTTACATCCTATATATGTAAGTGTGATGATCAATAAAAATATGAAGTGTGATTTGTTGTGTGCAAACCGATCTCTTTCAATTTTCTAACAAATAATAATTCTCTGCTCTATCACCTATGTGGGGTATATGTTTCATCCTGGCATCAATATAATCTCTAAGTGATATAGCATCTTGAAACTTTGTGCCATTATTTTTCCAATCCCGCATAAAAAAATTCTGTAAATCGATGGTTTGTGGCTCAATTTCAACTAGTGTTGGTGCTCTAGGTGGGAAAGCAAGCACATTATCCCTCGAACTAATGGTTCTAATTAGCTTATTTTTATTTCCCCCATGAACAAAGTTCTCTCCCTAACCATTATTTCCTCCATTGTTGTCTCCATTATTTACATTGTTACCACCAATACCAAGTACCAATTATCTAACCATCAACTATGTCAAAAGGTCCAAATGTTGATTATGTGCTTGGGCTCTTTGCTCAGCAGTTTATTTCCCTCTAACCAAGGCAACCACAAAATTCATAAAACATTCTTTAGGTATTTTATAGCTTGTATTACTTGTGTTTTTTCCCTTATCTGCCCTCTATTTTCTGCACCCAAATTTGCAGCAGACCTATTTATACTAGTATTATAATGGTGTATATAAGTTTGCTAGTCAAATCCTGACTTATTAGTATATGCACCATTTTGATACCACTATAACATACACCACCCTTTTTTTACTGACAACAATAAAATAACTTGAAAATAACAATATTTAGGAAAACTCACAAACTGATATAAATCGAATGTATTTTTAGAGTTGGGATTACGATGTATGATCAAAATTAATAATACCTAGATAACCAAAAATTAAATCTACTAGAAATGTACAAGTTTGATTTTTGAATTGAAACATATTGTAGCAAGCTCTAAAACCAACAAAATATCCTCAAATATGCTGTGAAATCACCAATATATTCTCTTGATTATATCTCTAAATAATGTGGAGAATGTTCCACAAATTGTCTTTTATAACTCTCCCAAGAAGTTCAACCCTCTTCATCAAGCCATGTGGTACTAAATAAAATGACTTTTAGTCTCCCAATTAAATACCTCATTTATATTTTATTAAATAAAACATATTGCACTTTATAACTAGCCCTTATAGTCCCTTCATTAAAATTATTTAAACAATGATAAAGTTAATATTTGATTTAACCTAGTAATAACTTATAGTTATCTGAATGTAGGCTTCTGTGAGAAGAATTATTTTGACAAATGTCTTCAGGATCCATCACATGAGAGTTATTTGCCGACGCGTTTCGAACCAACTAATGTGGTTCATCGCCATATTGATAAGATGATGATGATGAACCACATTATTTGGTTCGAAACGCATCGGAAATTAACTCTCATGTGATGGATCCTGAAGAAATTTGTCAAAATAATTCTTCTCACAAAAGCCTACATTCAAATATCTTATCGCCATGATGATGAACCATATTATTTGGTTCAAAATGTGTCAACAAATAACTCTCATGTGATGGGTTCTAAAGACATTTGTCAAAATAACTTACAGTCATTTTATGTTATTTTCTTTAAAACCTTATTTTATGTTATTTTATTTCAAACCACTGAAATATATAAAATGTTGAGATAGTCATCAAAATTGAACCTACAGACAATAGTAAATCTACTAAGTGACCTAGTCTATGCTCAAACTTACTTACTAAAAATAATAAGAAACCTATTCTGAAATCCTTAAAAAAAACAACATGCTCCTAATCCTAATAAAATCTCAATCAAACATCAAATACTAACAAACTATTAGATTAATTGCCTCCAAGGTTCCCTAATCATAACCTAACCTAATACCTCCAAGGTTCCCTAATCATAACTTAATAACCTATAGAAACCAACTGATAGGCTATAGGCTAGAGTTTCGCCAACTCCGTTGGTTAGGAAGCGAACGTTACATTACCTAAAACTTAGGTTTAAAACTTGTGAACAAACAATATAAAAACGTTTTCATATAAATATATGTGTGATATTTATTTATTTTAAAGATTTTAATTACATCCTAATTTTATTTTAGAATTAAGCAACGTGTTTGTTACATATATTTTGGTTAAATGTAAAACAATGCAAATAAGTTAGGGTGAATATATTAGTTTATAAGTTCCCCATGCTTTTTTAGACAATTGTTATCAATGTAATTTTTTTTTTTAATATAAATATTTCCATTTAACTTTAAAAAAAATAAAATATATATATATATATTTTAAAGCTCGACAATGTTTTTAATTGTTTTAAATATTTTTTTGTGATAATTTATTTTTGTTTATATAAATATTTTGTTAAAATGAATTTTTAAATTTTATAGTCTAATTTATACTAAAAATAAAGAAATAAATATACATAATTTTATTATATTTTTAATTTAATATTATTTATATTTAAATAAAATAAATTTACATAATTTTATTCATACTTTTTTTAATTTAATATTATTTATATTTAAATAAAATATTATACATAATTTTATTATATTTTTAATTTAATATTATTTATATTTAAATAAAATATCTATTATGAAAGATGGAAATCCATAAATGCTAAAAATATTTTATCGAATTACATTGAAAAATGGAGTTTAATAAAGGTTAATTGTTATTATTTTATTAAAATTGTATTTTTAAAAATTTAATAATGACATTATAACATGTTTAAAGAATTCATGCGCAATAAGTGATCGCTTCAAGCTTATGTAGATTAAACACAAATAAGAACCTTATAATTAAATAAAAAAGGAAGTTCAATGATTCTTTAACTTAGTATAAAGAACTTTACATCTCTCTTGGTATAAAGTCCGATGCTTTTCACCAACTGGAAATGGGACAATCGGCAGTTTTCTGATGTTGCGTTTCGGGAAGTCCAAAGTGTGTAATTTGACGGGCAATTGTCCAATGTGCATAAAGAATTAATAATTTTTAAGTGTTGTAAGTGTATATTTTCGCAGCAAGTCTCTGGATATATATTTGTTTATTGATATAAGTAATATTTTTTTTATAATTAAAATTTTTAATATTAGATTTAAGATTTTTGTGATTTATAATGTAGATAAATGTTTTTCAGAATAATTATATAATTATAATTTAATTTTAATTATGTGATTACTCCGAAAGATATTTATCTAATTTTTTTAATTTAATCATTTATAGTAAAATAACCTTAAAAATATAGTCTTCTCAATTTAATAAAAAAATTAGAAATTTTATATTTTATAAATTTAAAAATATATTTTTTAATTTAAAAATAAATAAAACTAATATAAAAATTCTTACCTTTATAATTTTTTATACATTTACAAATAATTAATTAAAAATCAAATCTATTTTGAAAGAAATATTTATAATATTGCCTACTAAGTATAATAAAAATATTCAAATTAAATACTTACTAGCAGTTGTCCCAAAAGGTGCAAAGAGAGGCCGATAAAAGTATTATCTTGAAGTATTCACTTGAAGTAATTGTAGTTTGATTTGGAACAATAAACATTATATTAAATCTATACTGTTTTGTGTATTTGCCTTTTTTCTTCTAATTTATAATGTGCAATATTATGAAGCAAGTCAATGATAATTTAATTTCTTACTTAGTGAATGATAGAAAAGAAATGCCCATTTGAAAGGTGGGAAAGGCTTGCATTGTTGCTAATGTAAGCATAAAAATTTTGATTTGAAAAACCTTAAAAAAATAACCATTCTCTGTAGCAATTCCAATGTTTTTAGAGGGTGAAAACCAGTGATTCAAAGTTTGTTGCCCTCGTCCAGTTACAATAAAGATGACATTCTTTGGATCATTGCAAAGGGTGTTTCGCATTGTCAGGACATTTGATTTTGGAGTCTTGTTAATTGATAGCATCATATAAATCTTCCATATTCCACGGATTTAGTATCCAATAATTTCAGACACTACCAATTATCAGATGTGATTCCAAATCTATCATCTATTTCTGTAATACCTTGCTGCAAAGAACGTATTCATACATGATCAAATTCATACCATCCTGGACTGCAGATACAAGACAACATTCTGCTATTGTGTAATATGCAACCCTGTCATACAACAGAACATGTCTCTGTACCAATTCAACAGGTTGATATCTATAGCAAACCCTGGATTTACATAGATGTCATTTCCAAAAATTTGAATGAAGAAACAGACTTATATCTACTGTGTTAAGAAGATAACTCTGTTTTGACAGTTTTTTTAGCTTCGTATATTATTCTGGATAGTTCAGGGAACAATATTTGATATATCGATATCATTAATTTTTTGTAAGAGTGCTCCAAGCACCTTAAGAATGCAGTTTACTTGTGAATGAAATATTCAGTTTTTTTTTCTTGACGATAAAAAGATCCTATCGAGATTAATATGGTGTCTCTAAATTTTTGTTCTTTTGAAAATGCTTCATATATTACTTTAAAGAAAAACTAAGTACAAATGGAATGGTTCTCAAAGTAAACATGAAAAGGCTGCATAACCTCCATTTTCATTTATGTTTTGATAAGCACAAAAATATGACTCCACAGATATAAGTCCCTTACAAGTTGAAAACTTCTACCTCCTATAACTCTATCTACATCTGTATAAAAAGTTTTCGTTTCTGCACATAACATTACAACATAGACTTTCAGTAATCTTCTTTCCCAATAGCATTAGAAGTATTGATTCCATCAAATTGTCAAGATTTTATGCCATATACATTATTTTACGAATAGATAGTCATGTTGAAGAGTTCGGAAGGCAGAGAAAAAGATTGCCAAACTTTGCACATGATTTTAATTTTTGATACAACAACAAATAGATTGTCCTTTTTCAGCAACAATATTATACATACCATATACAGTGAACCCCTCCTCCATACAAATAGAACAATGGAGAGGCTCAGTATCATTTTTGTTCATTTCATGTAATCATATTTCAAGAATAGATGTCTATTCATCTCTTAAATAAATAACATAACAAATTAGGTTGCATTTAATCCAGGTGTCAAAACCTTTCATGGAAATAGTCATAGATGAATGATTTACTTAACTCAATTGAATCCCAAAAATTGATATCTAATCTAAGTTAGAATGGTTAGATGACTTCCTTCTATTAATAAGGTTTGTTAATCTCAAGTTTAAGGGTAACATTGATATAACTGGTTTACTATTGTTTTGGATTGTAATTGAAAATGAACAAAATTAAATAAATGTATACAATGTAGAAGTTGATTTTTAAGGTGTAATAATTAATTCAATTTTTTTCATAAATGCATATTAAGTCTAATAGTTCTCAATCTGTATCACTTTAATACCAATTGTCTTTAATTTTTTTGTTTATTTTCTTTGAAGTAGTAGTTATAAATAAACTTTATGAGAATATTTATAGGGAAATTAGTTAAGTTTAAATAGAAATTCAGAAGAAAAAATAATATGTTGTTTTTGTTAGAAATCTGGTTTATCTGTGATTTTTTCTATTTATTAAGATTAATAAGTTATTAAATATAAAGTTGGGTTGAAAATTATATTATTTTAAATTGGTGCCATGGGAAATAGACTTTGTTCAATGGAATTTGTGTACTTACCAAGTAAAGATATTCTCAACACTATATATATGAGAAATTTGTATGTTTAATATGTGTTTGTATATATCTATATGTTTTTTTGTATGTTTCATTGGTCGAACCTTTGTGTTGCAATTTGAAGTTGTAATTGGTATAATATATATATAGTGGCCTTCAAAGTATTATTATAATTTGAACTAAGATACTCCATGACATCACAACCATCCATACAATCCTAGAGAGTTTTAATAAATATAATTAGATCTCAATAGCTTATATCCTATTGAAGATAGATATGATTTGGATTAAAAAAAAAAACTAATTTCTTCTAATATTTGTGGAAACTTTTCTAAATGAATCACATTTGAATGAAATGTTGTCCCAACATTTTTGCCTAATTTAAATATTAGAATTATTTTAACTCTTTTGTAAAAAAACCTCCAAATAAACCATCTTTGATGTAATTCTTAATTTATTGTTGTGCATATAAAACTTTAAGGCATTTTTCCTCCCAAAAAGTATAGAGATTTTATTCAATAATCATTGATTTGATTGTTAAGTCTAAAAAAACTTACATAATCTATAAATTGAACCATTATTTAAAATTAAACTTGAAATATAATGATTTTTTTAAAAGAAATACATTTAAGACCCACTCAAATTGTATTTTCAATTTAACTTATTTTTTAAAATTTATTAATATAAATCTAAAATAAAGTTTTATTTAAAAATAACATAAAAAACAAGATAACCTTTTTTTCTTTTCTTTTTTTTTTTTCTTCTTCTTTTTTTATCCTTTTTTTTTAGGAAGAAAAAAATACTTGCATATATTAGATATACCAGTTCATTGACAACATACATTCTCAGCTGTAAATACAGCGAGAAGATACCACATAGCACAGTTAGAATAAAATTGCAGATTCAAAGTAGGAATAAGCAAATTGACGTTGACTGGCTGCTTATTTGTTGCCAAATATAAGGGAATATAACTCAACCCCTTCGAGAGATTCCCACGATCCATGCACAGTGAGATCAATCTGAGAAACAAGGTAACGATGATCTAGTAGCAGAATAATGCGAGTAATGTAAAATGCATGACTAGTAAATCCTAAAAAAAGAAGTATGATAAAGTTATTAGTGTAGCAAAAGGATCACATAGCCCTTCTGTATGAAAAGCTGGATGTCCTGTGCGATGCATGCTTGTTATAAACCATGGGAAACATGCTCGCTTGATCATATGGTCCGACTCACTTGATATAATGATTTAAGTGAGATATGCGGGCTCACTTGATAGAATGGCAGGCTCGCTTGAAGTCCTTGAAAGAAATCTATTGGGAGGGAGAATAGTCCAAACAACATAGAAATACGATATGGGCCAGAAACGGAGGGCTCGATGTAGATTTTTCATATGAAAGGAAACGATAGAATGACTAAGCTTGATAAAAACAAGATAGCTACTAAATTCAATCATTTCTCACAATGAGAAACTTCACAATCTCGCTGAAGAAACCGTATATATTGTGTACATGTATTAAATTGCGAATGCCATATATATATATATAGTATACATGTATCAAACTGGAAATATTATAAATAAAAATGTATATATTGTCCATAAATTGCAAACAACCATGTATATAGTGTACATGAATTGCAAATATTATATATGTATATATAAATCCAGGTTAAAAAAATCCCAAATAATACATACTAGCACAATTACATTTACCAATGTGGTTGATATACGCCGATAGATGTATATGAAATAGATTTACAACCACATTCACTTATGTGTTTGATATATGCCGATAGGCCTATATGCACCACCCACCACATGTATTTTAATCTGTAAAAGCATTGCCAACCCCCGAGGTAGCAACGATCTCTGTTAAAAGTGAGGCTAGAAGCCACTTTTTTCTCATGATGCTCGTGGAAGGAAAACCCTCCGTCTAATGGTAACAACTTCGCAAAGAATTTCCTCCTCAAATCTTGTGCCTATGCGCAAACGATGTTGGATATACATTAATTCCAACCAACCCGCCAACTTCATTCAATGCAGGAACTGTCTCAGAGTTTCTCGAGTGTTCGTTTAGCTTCTCGGAGAAGCTATCTCCACCGACAGCAAGCCTCGAGAAGCTTCTCAAATGTATATAAATATCTGTTCGTTGTAATGCAAAAAATCACTCAGTGCCTGTGTTGCTGCATTCTTCGATATGGCATCGTAGCTCCTTCGTTGGAGTCTTCTATTTTATGTCATGGTATCAGAGCTCCTTCATTGGAGTCATTCAGATTCTTTCATGGTATCAGAGCCGATGGTTTCGGCTTGGTGTTTGCAGGGGTGAGTGCCTGCAGTTGATTTTGTGGTGAGGAGCTGTGTGCTCAGTGGTCTCTGCAGTCATGTTTAAGTGTGAAGAGAGCCTGCTATTTAGTGTTGAGTATTTTGTTAAGCTCCATGGAGGTCGGAGTGTGGACGAGCTAAAGGTGAACGTTGTGTACTCGTTGATGAAAAGAAGCGTTGTGCAGCTATATGTGGAGGACGCCAAGATTGGCGTAGCCGTATAAATGTTGTTTTGAGCTCAGTTGAGTAGTTGGAGGCTTGTAGAGCTAAAGCTCTCGTGGCAGTTTGAGGAAGTCGACTGCCTTGGTGAAGCTTGTTGATAGTTGCCCGTTCGTTGGCTGTCGAGTGCGCCTGAGGAAGTCAAGTGGAGTGCATATGTGATTGGAGGTGCCAAAGAAACTAGTGCGCTGATTGGAATAGTGATTTTGGTGCGTTGGAGGAGTCTTCGACTGTAAGCGTGGGTTTGTGCATTCAATTCTTGATCAATGTTCATGGTGAGGTGATATTAGATACTTTAGCCTTTGTTTCTCACCTTTATGCGGTTAGAACTTGTTTCCTTTGGATAATTGGAAATTGGAATTGCTAAAATGATTTATGGTGCAGATTTATTACCTGTTACGAATTCCTCTGCTTTGTTTTTCAATCGATTTTATATTAGGCTTTTGAAAATTTCGGTTCTTTCTTGAGCTTTCCGTCGGTGCCTTTCTTGTGCATTATTTGGAGGACTGTGCCAGCTTAGAGAGGGGATTTGACAAATCCGTGTGAACAGATTGTGTTCTTTATTGTTAAATTTTTCTCACGGGTAGAGTCACCTGCTCTGTATATGAAAAATAGAATTGTGTTAACTCACTCAGTTGAGCCAGAGTTGAGAACTTGGTGTTGTGAATATTGGTGTGGCATATCTCAGCATTGAGTCGTGTTGCAGAAGACTCCGATTGTGTGTCGCTAAAAAATCGTTTGTAGAGAGTCTGTGCGTTGGAGTAGTGTGCTACGTATTTGCTGGAGGAGGCATAGCCTCACCGTCAACTGTAGGAGCTTAAAATATTGGAGGCAAAGAATATTAGAGTTCTAGTTATTGTGTGGGTCTACACAGCGTGAGTGGTGCTCACACAATTTGACTCCAACGTGTGTGTCAAAGGAAGGAGTATGCAAAGCCATCATGGGTCGGCAAAGAAGATTGAAACAATAGAAGAGAAAGAATGAGAGGGTTGAGGTAGAATCTGAAAAAATTCCAACCATAGAATTTATGCTCAATGAATATATGAATCCGGATCGGCCAGAAGATTTTACAGATGCAGTATTGAGGAGATTAATGCCAGTGCTACCATCATTTTCAGGTAAAATTTTTGAACTTTGGGCTATTAAAATGGAAGGACTGCTAGGTTCAGTAGATTTATGGAAATTTGTCCAAGAAAATTATATGAATTCTGATGATAAATGTAGATGCGCAATAGAATTTTTTCTCATTATATCAGCTCTAGATGAAAACATCCTGTCAAGCATTTTAAATGAATTTGGTGAAGTATTTGATCCAAATTTTTTTTGGCATATTCTTGAAATGAAGTATAGCATGAAGTCGAGTGAGAAAGACGAAATTGATGAAATTGTTGTTAAAAATAGTGATTGTGTTGAAAGCATCATAACTGGGATCAAGTCTGAAAGTATGTCCATAGATGACAATAAAGTAGCATGTGATAGTCAAGAAATTCCCTGTGATGCAAAAGCTTGTGAAGTCAAATATGATGAGAATTATGTATCTCATAAAGAATGGTTATGTTTGATGCATGAAAAGCAACTCATTGATGAGTTGTTGTTTGGTGAGGAGATATGTCTATATTCATATGAAAATCAAATTCAGGATGACACAACAACAGAGTTGATTAAAGAGGTTGAAGACACAAATCAACCAACTATGAAAGATGAAGATCTACAGACAGAGAGAAAAAATCGTGGAGGATCCAATAACAACTTATGAAGTCAGAGAAGACTTGATAATAGTTGATAAATCAAGAAAATAACATCTTTGAAGAAGAGGTAGCAGATTTTTCACACACTGAGGAAAAAGAATAAGAAACAAAAAGTATCGAGGATAAGTGTAAATCCCAAAAACCTCCGAAGAATGGTGAATGGAAAGAATATTAACCTACAATCAGAGTGTTGAGAAACTTTTAAACTTTACCTACTATAAGAAGTGTAGAAAAGTGAAGATGAAACAACGCTTGCAAATGAACAAGCTATTCTTGTAGTGTTCTGCTTTTTCAGTGGGTACTCGAGTCTTTCATTGGAGTCTGCTTTTCGATCCTCTTTTGCTTCATGCTTCTCAGATCAAAGATAAGAATACTGTATCAATATGTCCGCTCATCTAGTTAGCATTTAAATACAGATGAACTAATATTATCCCTAAATCTAGAATAATAAAATATAACTTTAATATCGAATCTGATTTGATCCCTCTCCTCCAATTAATATGGCTTTATTCTACTAGATAACAATTTAAACCCTTCATAATTATTATATTCAAAATAAAAATAATATCCAGAGAAAAAGATTAATTTAATACGAATGCAAACGCTCCAGCGGCTACTGCTCCCAATTCAACCAAATGCTCCTTGCACTTATGCTTCTTCTCCTCCTTCAATGCTTTCTCGTGCTCCAATTCACTAGAGTTAGCATTCTCCACAGCATAAACATGTGCAGTCTGTGTCACCTGCTCATCACCATACGTCCTCTCAGAGGAAACAACATCGGTGGTAGCGAACTGGTTTTCCTCTGGCTTTTCATGGTGGAAAAGATAGTGCTGATGATGTTTCTCTTCAGACATTTTCACAAAGATTTCAAAAGAGGAAAATAATTTTTCTGGAAAGATTCGGAAATTATTAAAATTTTAGGGAAATGTGTGAACTTACTACTAGATAAATAACTTTTTCATTTAGAGAAATGTGTGAAATGTGTCAAACAAAAACACCTAGACAAAAATGGTAATTGTCAGAAGACATAATTTATTTGAATAGTTTTTCCTTTTAGAATTAGACAGAAACATATTTCATTAAAAAATGAATTGGTTGACCCAAAAAAAGAAGAGTAATTCAAAAGAAAAAGCCTATCAACATAATTAATATAAAACTAACCAAATATTTAACAATATTAATAAATCAAAATACAACTTAATTACTATTAATATATTATTATATACCTATTCATTTTAATATAATTAAAATACAACTTATTAATATATTATTACAAACTTTTACGTTTTAATCCATTTTTTACATCTATCTAACTCTATAATGTATTTACGATAATCACGATAATCCATGCCTGGTTTTGGATTGTATAAATCGATATTGTGTTTAGAAATAATTGAAATTTTAAATAGAAAAGTTTATCAAGCGGAAGAATTATTTGGATGGTTAAAAGTGATTGGAATTAGGGTAAAAAAAAATTTCAAAAAATTTAGCAATAGTATTATTTGAATCATATTTTTTATGGCAGAAATAGATTCAGCACCATCAAAAACCTATAAGATACCCAAAATCTTGAAATTTGATAATTATAACCTAAATTTACAAAAACTTTGATAGAATTTTATTAAAATCTTACCATTATTTCTATAATTTTGAGGGAAAAAAAACAAACTCCATAAACGGTTAGGGATTTTTATTCACACCATAATGTTAATAATAGTCTTCCCACTGTTAAAAAAAATTGCATTCTTGTATTTTCATGTTTTATAGATTTTTTAAATATTTTCTTTCGAGAGTGATTTCCTTTAGTTATTATTGGTGTGTTTTTAGTGTAGAAATAGTGCTTATCTTACCTAAATGTTTTTGTTAAAATAATATTTTTAACTTTATGTCATTGTTTATCAATTATATATAATTTTTAATTTTTATTTATTTGTTTAATTTTATATTTTTAATATAAATATGGTGTTTTTTTAAATTATGTTGATAGACATTATATTATAGGATTTGCGTTGGTAACATTGTTGATATTTGCCGTCTTCAACTGGTGTCGCGAATCTCAACACTGTCACCTCGTTATTATAACCTACTACAATTTTCTTAATTCGTCATCTTCATGTCATCCCTTATTGTCGGGTGCCTTCGCACGTGATATTTTTTTTTCTAAATAGGGCTACTTCTATTATAAAATGCAAATCACAGATATACATTCGTCATCCTCCAGAATTGTTGCATTAGCCAAT
Source organism: Pinus albicaulis (assembly GCA_034641835.2). Classification (NCBI taxonomy): domain Eukaryota; kingdom Viridiplantae; phylum Streptophyta; class Pinopsida; order Pinales; family Pinaceae; genus Pinus; species Pinus albicaulis. The sequence continues at coordinate 865,000,161 of CM076576.1, read as the reverse complement.
TCCAGCAGGAAATAGCAAGTTCAAAAATTCATTAGAGGAGCTGCCCCAGAAGGGGAAACCAACCCAAGAAAATTGTCCATGTATTATCTAGAAAATGTTGCCCTTATAGGGAAACCACCTTTAAACATCATTATGCAGTGCGTAAAAAAAGTCAAGAGAACTAAACCATAACTAGACTATAGCATAGAAAAGAGACAAGTGGGAACCAAGAGGTTAATCTGGCTACTTCTTGTCATCCTACAACGACGGTTGAGGTGGCTCTTCCTCTATGCAGCACCTGTACTCGAAGATGTCGTCATCGAGCTTGGACTGCTGGGCATCCAACGACAAAGAGGAGGTCAAGAGAGCACATGTCTCAGAATCCTTGCCGTCTTCATCAGAGTTGTAGCTGGCATCATTTTTCGAGGCGTCCTCGACTAACTTAACCGGCTGAGCCACCATTTTGCACAGAAGATTGAGGGAGGCAGGAGAAATGGTGGATTTGCGCATCTATTTCTTGGAGAGAGAGCCAGAGGGCTCATAAGAGGCTTCAGGAAGGTGCATGGACAAATGAGTGGAGAGGCTGTGAGGATCCCGGACCTCAACCACAACTAGATTTAGAGACAAGTCCACAATTCTACCAGCCATGGTGTGAATGGGAGGACGGGATGGGAGGCCACGACCACCACCTTTGCGGCACCGCATGCAGTGGTGACGAGGCATGGTTGAAGCAGAGATGCAGGAATGCGAAGGAGCAGTTCAGGCTGCATGACAGAGAGCAGTTCAGGCTGAGGGATGTTGTAGGGCCTCGACAAGAGCATAATTTGCGCAGGAGGAGACAAAACCGAGAATAACAGAAAAGCCTAAGGTGAATGTCGGAGAGACAACACCATTGTATATATATGGTTGCGTGAGGAGTAAATTTGCAGACGGAGGAATGAATTCACAGAGGAAGAAGTTAATTCTCACCAGGTGCAGAGAGAACACGACAAACGGTTCAAGGCTGGCTAAGTTAATATCACCCACGCCCTAGATTTCAATAACCATGCCGGGGCCATGTGCCTCCTCGTGACGAGGATGGCTACCATGCTACGGTGCGACCAGGTGGCTGTTGGCTAGGTCACTAGTGAGCACCCGCATTCAGGGTCCTTCGCACGTGATATTGTCAAACATACATACTAGCAATTGCGTGGATTATTTCTTTGGAATTCTGGGTGGTGTTCTTCTTTTTTCGTGTATAAGGTGTATGTTGCTTTTATAAGTGGCGGTTGGGCTTCTAGTGGTAGCAATTTTGCTCGGGCGGAGGTTTTAGTGTTGGTTTTGTTTTAGCTCTCTGGCATAGGAATTGCCTGGATTTTCCTTCTTAGGGCCACTGATAGAAGAATTCCATTTGGTAAAGCCCAGTGGCTTTGGCTTTGGTTGGGTTTCTAGGAGCTTGAACTTCTAGTTCTTCTCGTGCGCAACTAGGAGGTCTCCTTTTGGCTTTTCTAGGCAAGGGGTTGTCTGCAAGTTCAATCTTGGATTTGTGATTGTTTTGCAATGATTTTGGGTCGAGGTGAACATCAATACTATGTTACCTTGCCTTCTTTGTCTTTTGTGTGGAATGCTAGGTTTCTGGTGGAGGGTGGCCGATTGGCAGTACGCGTCGTTTCTAGGTGTGTGGTGTTGGGTTTAATTAGGTGGTTCTTGGTGTGGATTACGGTTAGCTTCGGTGGTCTGGGTTTCGACACGAAAACCAGCATGAAGCCAATTCTACGTTCCTTGTGTGCCCCTGTTCAGGTGAAGGTGGAAGCATCCTATCTTGGGGAGGGATCAATTATGTCAGATGGAGTATGGGGTGGCAATGTCAGAGAATATGGTGATAACAGTAGAAATTGTGCCATAATTATGTGTGGATTTGGGCATGGGGGTCTTCGGTCGGTCCTATGGTTGGCAAGGGTAGTAGTATCTCGGCTTCGACCGGCCATGGAGCAGGTAGTGGGCGTAGGGGAACGGGTCATGGAGCACATGGTGGGCGAAGGTCTTTGGTCGGCCCTATGTTTGGCAAGGGTAGTAGGCTCCTAGATTAGACCGATCATGGAGCAGGCAGTGAGCATAGGGGAATGGGTCGTGGTCGAGTCTCGATCACACGGGGGTGGAGCAGCAATCTGGGTGGTGTGGGGTCCGTTGGACGCACATCTACTTGGCATGTTGAGAGAAATATGACACTCCAAGCGATGGTCCAATCTGTCATAAACATTCTAGAATCTCATGATAGGGTCTGGAGGGAGGAACACAAGGCAATTATGGCCAAGTTGGAGGAAATCCATTATTTTCAATGCCATGTCTGTGAAAGAATTGAGATTGTCTAGCATGGGCAAAATCTGTTGACTGAGAAGATCGAGAAGCTATAATATTGGCTTGCTCACTTTGAGAAACTTGTCAACTTCTTGTACCGTCCTCCTCCTCCTCTAGGAACAAGGCCAGATATTCCTGCTTCAATCACTTCTAATGAATAATTATGGTAACTAGTGTCTTTCTAGTTATTTTTGTTCTCTGATATGTAAGGCCTATAAGGCTATGGACCTCTTCGTTGGATATTTTTATTTTTGCATGTAGTATGGTAATAGCATTGGTCAATAGGCCTGACCGGGGTGAGACCTGATGAATTTTGACATCTTTGTATATTCTTTTTGAGTAATGAAAAAACTTCGACTAACAAAAAAAAAATTATAATATTTTTTTTAATGGAAATATCTAGTTTAAATTAAAGTGAGTTATTTAATTGATGTGATAATTTTTCCATCACTTGAATGTTAACATTGTTAATAATTTTGTAATTGCTAATTTTTCCATCACTTAATGTTAACATTGTTAATAATTTTGTTATTGCGCTTTCCTTTTCAACAATTATAGCATGATATTTGAGGATCTAATGAGGGCAACAAACTCTAGACCTTGGGGGGTCAATCCTTCCATTAATGAGCACCTATTGTGCCTCATTTCTTGTGAAATAAGCCACCTCACCAAGTCTAGTACCACCAAAATGTTGTACAAATATATCTTCCTTAGATAGGGCATCATCCATATTGTGTCAGCACCAAGTGATGCCTGTAATTTTTGATCAATGGTCTCATACCATCACCCTCCCAAAAGGAAACCTAACTTCTGTAGTAAAAGTTGGAACGCACAAAAAAAATGTGAGGGATTTGTACTAAAATTTATCGGCTACAAAGTTGAAATAAAACTAACGCAAAATAAAAATAACAATGTTTTCTTATCAATGACATGGAACATATAATTTTAATTGAAATTAAATAAAATTATGAACAAATTATTTATGAAAATTTTATGATTGCATGAAGGCTTGCTAATTACAAATTTAATGAATGAAATATGACTCATTTAATTGACAATCTCCATTTGTTCAAGATATAATAATCTTAAGGTTGCAATCTAGTGCATTTTAGTAACATAATATCTTAAGAAGTTAAGTTGAAATTTTTTTTTGGATAAATTTTTTTTTAGAGTTATATTTATTACACTGAATAGTTTGAAAACTTAAAAAAAATTAAAAAAATTGTTAATTAGTTGATGGTTAATTTTATGTGGTTTTAAAGTGAATTGTGAGATATAAAAATTATATTAAAAATTAAAAAATCTATAAAAAAAAAACTATTCACCAAGTGTCATAATAATGATTGTTATTACAATCTTTGCACAACACAATGTCATGTGGATAAATTCCCACCATAAAATATATATATATATATATATATATATATATATATATATAATTAATTAATTAATTAATTTTTGCATAAGAGATAGGCACTAAGTAGCAACAGTGCATATTACACTTGTTGATATTTGAATTTGGCTTATAATTTAAGATTTTTGAGGAGAATTGTAAATTTTGGCGTTTTAAAGGTTATAGAATCATGCTATTTATTTTATCAATTTGTTTTCCAAAACATCATATTGACTTAATCTTAATATTTTGGAGTTTCAAAAGGATGTGCGGTATAATGGTGTTTTGGATTTTTTATTTTTATTTAAAACATCAATGTATAATTGTTTCTTTTTCTTTTTCTTTTTAATTATAAAACAAAAGAAAAAATAATATATATATACAATTACAATTATTTCACAATAAAGTTAATATTACAATTACAATTTTACAAATATTTTACATACAATTACAATTTACAAATACAATTACAATTTTACATACAATTAGAATTACAAATATTACAATTTTACAATTTCATGATCATTTAATATTAAATTAATTAATAAACATCACGATCATGATAACCATCGTACAAACATCATATTCGACTAAAAACACATTCAAATTCGCTAACATCATTGTGATCATGATCATCTAACAAAAGACAATTAGCATTGTATAACATCATCACAATGCAAACATCAAATATACATCTCATGTGAAATAATTGCTATTACATACACATCTATCTACAAGCTGCACATTAAATGAACATATCTAACATGTCCTAACAATATACACATCATGATGATCACCAACATGTAAATTAAGTACAACTGCAACATGAACCTAAAATACATGGACCATATATATAGAACTGAATAATGTAAAAAATATACAACTGTAATATAAATGTCATATATCAGCTGCTGGTACATCATCAATAACAGTACTAGTCGAGGTTTGCTCAGTCAATGGTGCAGCCTCGACAAGCTCAGATACATGCTGATCATCACTTGCCTATGGTTCTCAAACTTCTGTGGTTGTTGTTAATTGCAGAATCCAGATTATCCACAGTTCGTAAAACAATGGTCGACGTTCCGAATCCCAACGGGGATCCATCTTCAGGACGAGAAATGAATGAAGAATGAAAGAAGGTCGCAAGAGGTCAAGGTATAAATAGTGAAAGATAATGATGATGAGAGGAGCCGACAACAGATTATATTAATCTGTTTTAAAATAAATTTAATTTAATTATTTGTAAAATTTTTTATAAATTATTTTATTTTAATTTAATTTAAATAATAAATATTAATTTTTTTTTAATAAATATTAATTAATTTATTTATTTAAATTATCTATATTATTTTATTATTTGAATTTTTAAGATTTTTATTTCCTTAAGTGCTACTCAATTAATTTTAATAAATTAATTTTAATTCTAATATAATAACCCTAATTTAAAATTCTTATTTATTATATTAATTTCATAATTGGTTAAAAAACTTTAAATTAATGTCTAAATTTTTTAATTTAATGTCTAAATAAACCTTGAGAGTAACTAAAATTGTTAAATTATTACCTAAAATGTTTTAATTAAAATAGTGTAATCAAATTATTAATCTAAGGGTAATATATTAATTATTAATTCTACTGATGAATTAAATCCTAATAAATTTTTAATTTAAATTATTTATTAATTAAATCTTAATAATTTTTTTAATTTTTTAATTTTTTATTTTATAAATAAATTTGATTTGAATTTTTATTATAATTAACTTCCATTTATTGATAATAATTATTAATTAATTAATTTTTATTAATAGAATAAAAAATTAATTAATAATCTCGGATGCGGATGAATGATTCTGGCAGATGGACGGCGAGCCCAACACATGACACATGGCCTGCCCACATGGTCACGCATGGGTTCAAGCCGGTGGAATTTATAACAGCCAACTGGTCTCAACACTTAGTCATTAGTATGCCTGAACGTCAATGCTGCTACCACCTTTCCATTATGCCTCCGTGATGTATCAATTCGCCATTTCCCTCCCGCTGCATTTGCCCCTCTGCAGTCTCAGAGCCGAGCTCTCGAAAGCACACAGGGAGGTGGTGCAGCGTTTACTTTTTCCATATGCTTGCTCCTGATCTCCACTTCACTCACAGTCTCTAATGTAGCTTCCATTCGGCCCCTGGGTCTCAGAATCCTCGGCCTACAACTCCCTCAGCTCAACCATCTCTACTCATCTGCATCTCTAACATGTCCAATGACTCCAATATGCCCAGGCGGCACAGAATGCGTTTCCGCCGAGGCATTGGGCGTGGTCGTGCGTCTCATCCCCCTATTTCCATCCACTCCGAGTCTTCCTCGCTGACTCACGATGAGCTTTTTTCCCACTATCTAGTCACTCGTAGTGGCAGAGGCCGAGGTCATGCCTCCTGGTCACCTCGCTCTATCTCTCATGGTGACATTTCAACTCCTCATCATACCACAAGTCGTGCCAGAGGTCGGAGCCAACACTCTCCATCTCCGCAGACCCCTCATTTGGAGACATGTCCTCTTCTGCCTAAGGAGAAATCTACTCAATTCCATTACACCTATGCTCTGGACCACCCACGCCTCACTGCCACCATCACCATCAGCTTCAAGGAGGAGGCTTCCTTCAAAGCTGGCCAAAGCTCTAGGAAAAAACAAAGAAAATCCACCATAGAATTTGCGCCTCTTCCGCTCTCGCGTAAGTCTGAAGCCCTTCTGGTAAAATAGGGCACCCTCTCCTCCAGCAGCAAAGGAAAGGGCAGCAGTGGTAGTGGTAGCAGTGGAAGTGCCAACTCAGAATGGAAGGAAGAAGATGGCTTCAAAGGCAATGTAAGCACTACTCGCACTACCACAACTCCAGATCTAGTGGCTCAACAAACAATGAATGGAGATGACTCCTCCGAAGACTACAGGTGCCTCATTATGGAGGAACCACCACCTCAACAAAATGACACCTAGAATGGAGAGGTCTTGTTTTATAGTTCTGTTAATTTACTTTGTCAAACTGGCTTTCCTGAATATTTTCACAACACTTAGCTATTTTTTGTATGTAGCTGGTTTCCCATCTGTGGGAAGTTGTATTATGACTTGTTTCCCTATCTGGGGCAGTCACCATTTTTCTTTTTTGACATATAATGCATTTGGAATCGGCTATTTCAGTGATTCCAGAGGCTAGACTCTCCTTGTACATTATGTTACATTAATTGAATTTATTCCAACTTAGAAAAAAAAATTAATTAATTAATAAAAAATAATTATTACGAGTGAGTGGAATAATAAGAGTTTTGTACTGACACGACCCTAAACTTGTTTACTAATAAGGAAAAGAAGCAAACCTGAAAAATTATACCTGGGATGAGGACGAACTTAAGGAGCAAATTTGTCTAATTATAGGTCACCAACTGTCACTAATCTCGTATCCTCTGTCCTTGTTGATGTTATGCGGGTGTTTTATAATCTCTAGTGCTTCTCTAATATTTCGTCTCTAATAGTGTTCCTCCCTTGCAATTATTTTAGCATCCTCAAGACGTAAGTGATGTTTTGTTTTCGAGGAGTGATCAGCAAGAGCTGAGGTTCGAGATCACTCATGTTTAATATAGGCACCATGCTCTTTCATACGCTTTTGAAGAGAGTGCCCAGTTTCACCAATATAACTCTTCCCACATGAGCAGTCAACCTTGTAAACACCTTTAAGCTACCCATAACTAATGTTATCTTTAACTGAGCGCATATTTTGTCTAATGGTTCCTACTGCTGAGAATTGTGCAAAAATGTTACTCCTTCCCAAAACCCTGGAAATATTATCTGTCACACCTTTAATGTATGATAGAAAAACCCTTCCACCACTCTCTTGAGGATCCTGGCGTCACTTGGATACAACAATGCTTTTTGCTCTGTTTATGGATTTTCTGATTTCTCTTTCCTTATACCCTATACCCAAGAAACCAAATGTCAGGTGAGAGATTTCTTCTTCCAGGTGCTCCTCATCGGATATTCTCAAGGGTCTTACAGCAAGAGTGTTAAGGACACCAAAATTTTTAGCAGGATGATGGTAAGACTCAGCATGAAGGTAGTTGTCAGTATGGGTTTTCTTCCTAAAAACTTGATGCCCTAATGTTCCATCTTCTTTTCTGGTAACCAGGAAATCCAAGAAAGGAATGCTCCTGTTTTCTTCCATATCCTTGGTAAACTTAATTTCTGAGGAAATTGAGTTTAGGTGATTGAAGAATTTCTCGAGATTCTCCCTACCATGCGACCACTTTATGTTAGTGTCATATAAAAATCTTTTCGACCAAGCTGGATTTAAGGGAAAGGATGCAAGGGCTTTCTTTTCAAAGTTTTCCATAAATAAGTTGGCCACAATAGGTGAGAGTGGCGATCCCATTGCGACACCAGATACCTGCTCATAGAATTCTCCTTGGAAGTTGAAGAAGGTGGATCGTAAACAAATCTCGGCAAGCTTGGTTGTTTCAAGATCAGTGATCTCATTAATAACCCTCACTGCTTCATCTAAAGGGATTTTGGTAAACAGTGAAACCACATCAAAGCTTACTAGGATGTCGCTCTCCTCCACCCTCTCTTTTTTAATAAGCTTAATGAAGTCACCTGAGTCCTTAATGAAGGACTCAGTGTTCCCAAGAAGAGGCTTGATAATGTTTGCGACATATTTCGCCAATTCATAGGTGGGGGATCCAATGGTATTGACAATTGGTCTAAGGGGAACCCCATCTTTATGAATCTTAGGAAGCCCATAAATTCTCGGAATGACCTCACAGGAGGGGGTCAATTTCTTCTTCAACTTATCATCGAGATGTGAGTTCGAGATTGAATTCTTAACTTCTCTTAAGATCTTTGGCAAGGGGTTGGACTTCAACTTCTTATAGTTGTTGCAATCAAGATGTTCATTCATTTTCCTAATATAATCCACCTTATCTAAAACAACAGTAGCCCCTCCCTTGTCTGCCTTAAGGACCACAATTTCATCGTTATTGCGAAGGGCTCTAAGAGCGCCTCTCTCCTCCCTGCTAAGGTTACTTTTAGGGTGACCAATTTAAAAAAAGTTAACCAATTATGAAATTAATATAATAAATAAGAATTTTAAATGAGGGTTATTATATTAGAATTAAAATTAATTTATTAAAATTAATTGAGTAGCACTTAAGGAAATACAAATTTTAAAAATTAAAATAATAAAATAATATAGATAATTTAAATAAATTTTTTTAATATTTATTAAAAAAAAATTAATATTTATTATTTAAATTAAATTAAAATGAAAAAAATTATAATTTTTTTTACAAATAATAAAATTAAATTTATTTTGAAACATATTAACATAATCTGTTGTTATCTCCTCTCATCATCATTAGCCTTCACTATTTATACCTTGACCTATTACGACCTTCTTTCATTCTTCATTCATTTCTTGTCTTGAAGATGGATCCTTGTTGGGATTCGAAACATCGATCATCACATGCCTATTGATCTGGTATTGGTGCCTCATGCTGATCAGGATCAACTGTCGGCTGCTCATCGTGATGACTCGACATGGTCGATGGTCCAGCCTGATAATGATCATGAGTACTATTGGATGTTGTAGGATACTGACTCGGCGTGGCCAATGGTCCAACCTGCTCTCCATGATGACTATTGGTCGATGCTAGTGGAGGCTGCTCATCTGGCGCGACACAAGGTGAATGATGATAACTCCCCTGATCATGATCATCAGATGATGCATCGCTACTCGCGGACTGTCAATCATGTGCTACATCTCGACCACACCTATAACATGCAAGGGCCCTCCTCAGCCACATAACTAAGGTCGTAGCTCCTACGACATGCCGCATCAGGTTGTACATGTCACGCGACATGCCTCTCCACATATGTACCAGCCTACCATCGGCCTGTACGTCTCTCATAGTAGCACGCCTGACTCCTGCCTCAATAATAAATGCACAGAGTTGGTCGCCCAAGTCCATCCTCAATCTGCTATCAAGCCTACTGTGCCTAGCAAAAGGCGGTACCAGCGCACCAGCAGGAATAGGTCTCTTTGCACCGGCCTCATGATCCTCGACATTTGGCATATCTTGATCGTCATCAGGATCCACACTTGGATCATTTGGTGGCACTGATGTGTCCTAGCCATCAAAAGGCCCAATGTTTTCAAAATATATACAAGTACACAACAATAATTAGACAATTTCATGACAAAATTTAATAAAAACAAGTTAAAGAACATGTTAGAATAAATTTAAGTAAAACAATAATATTACCTCTATCATCTGGCGGCTCATCATATGTGAAGAGGATGTTGGCACACCCTCGCCAATCCAAACCAGCATAAGGACAAGGGACCATAACGAAGGGATGCTCGTCAACATTGGCTAGCAACTCCAGTGCATCATGCGATATCCTCGTGGAAAACTCAGTCTCACCCCTCTCGAGCATCATCCATCCCCGCATGTGCATCTGTGCATCCAACATCGGCCTACGAGGTTGCCGAACAAAATTAGGCCTCGTCTATGGAAACCTCTCAAAAAATAAACAAAAAAGCTCTGAAGAAAAAGGGAAGTTGATCCTCCCTTGTGCATGAGCGCGACATATATCTAAGGCTGTACAGAACTGCTGCAAAAAAAAGGTAGACCACATGACAAGTCATGGCTCCTGTACTAAAGAATCAACATAATATAGAAGCGGGCAACTAATGTGTTGCCCATTGCTGGTGTTGTGTGAAATGGTCGAAATCAGAAGTGAGAAGCACCTCACCTACTACCAAATGCATAAATACGTAACTGACCTTCGGAGACCTGAAAATATGAAGGAGACAATATATCTGCGTTAATGTATCTCTGGGAGTACACCAACTGACCCCCTACTGCATAGCCAATTGGAACCTATGGGAACAAGGGAAAATCCACCCTTCTCCTCGATAGCCCTGTAATGAAATAAATTTCCTCCTTAGTGGGTGCGTACCACTGGTTAGGACCAACCCGGAAAGACTGTAGGTGGGCATTCCACCTACGGATAAGATGTCGCAAAAACAAACCATGTCCCTTTAGGGAAGTAGCCTCCTCATAGAACTTGAGAAGGCCTATCTGCCTTAGGATCCCCTGGGTATATGTTGTAATAGGGCGAGGGTGTGCATCTCTCTCCCTCTCTCGTGCCTCCCATAGGCGAACCATGTTATATTGGTTCGCCTATTGTTGTTGTTGTTCCCTCTCTTCTCTCATTTCACGTCTCTGAAAGATTGACATATTAAATAAATTTTTTGTATTAAATGAGACATGTATTTAGGAATATACATATATAATTTTTTTTGAAAAAAAATAAAAAAAAACAGTCAGTGCGCCACAAAAAACAGGCATGCACCTGTCACGGTGCGTCTTTTTTTGTCGCGCACCGGTGGCGGTGCACCGAAAAATTTGCAGTGCACCAGAGGCACTGCAATTGAAAATTTTCAGTGCACCGCTCTCCTAGAATTGTTCCAAAGTCAACGATGCAGTAGTATAATATACCGCACCGTTGACTATGGACCAGTGTTGGGAGGGCGGTGCGCTGACCAAACTATATGCCTCGGGGCGTATATTTTGGTCAGCGCACCGACCTCCTGAGATTATCACATAGTCAACGGTGTGGTATTTTACCAATCCACACCGTTGACCGTGTCGAAATGCTGGAATGCGGTGCACTAACAAAATTACCCACCCCGAGGCAGATATTTCAGTCAACGCACCGGATTGTCGTTGTTCCACAGGGAGAACGGTGCGACCAGGTAACTGACCGCACCACACCTTTTTTAAATTTTATATCATGGTGCGCATTTTGGTACTGCCTCAGAACCAATGCGGATACCATTAACACCGGTTGCGGTGTGGCCTGTAAATTTATAGGCAGCACCCCAAACTGGTGCGAGCCAAACGGATCAAGCGCACCACACAGGAATTTTTTTTTGTTTTTTATAAATGGTTAATTTTAAGCTAATTTACAATTCTAATATGCTAAAAGGCTTAATTATGGAAAAACAAGAAAAATACCTGTACATTTGGTTTTCGAGGAGGCATATTGGCAATATATTTTGCAAAAGTAAATTTTCCCACCGTTTTGTAAAATTCAAAATGGAGATTGGTGGGAAATGCACAACAAGAGTGCGTGCAATGGGTGCAATGGGAGCACCGATGTCAGGGTGGCTTAGACAAGGATATGTTGCACCGGTGCTTGAGAGCTCTTGAGCACTAAAAAGTGAAAAATGCAGTTTTTTGGCCTTAATATTTTTTATTTAACCCTGTTCCGGTGTGCGAGATTTTATAGGTGCATCGGTGCGGTTTCTTAAGACTGCATCGGGCAGTTTCAGTTTTGGAGCGGGGTTTTAGGACGCACCGGTGTGAAGTATTTGTAAATAACTGGTGCGCTACAATAATAAGATGCACCAGGCGGGTTTGTACGTAGTGCACGGTGTCCGGTGTGCCAATGTTTTTTGCACACCGATGCTTTCTCTTGTTGAATGCACCGATGCGGTTTAATATGATAAGTGCAACAGACGAAAAAAATCTACAAAAACCTCCACTCGCCAACCTCCTCTAGTAACATCCGCTACAAACGGATTTCTGGCATATTTTTATAAGGGGTTCCTCAAAAACATCCGCTATAGGGTCTTTTCCTTGTAGTGTTCTAGAATCACCTGTTTAATCTCTGCAGCCAGCTTGTAGCACTTATTCCTGGACAGACCCTTCCTGTTTATTTTTTGTCTCGTTCCTGCTTCAATGTTATGTGTGTCATCTGGATTTTCTGAGTGTACCTTAACCCCATCATCCACATTGTTACAAGGAGTCCACCTCCGATTTTGTGATAGGGGCCCCATACCTAGGCCTAAATCAGTTGTGCGTGCCCTCTCCACCTCCAACATGGCAGCAATTAAGGCTTCATGTGCCGAGGTGTCCAAAGGGAGGATATCGTACCCATCAACCATCTCCTTCCAACAACTAAGACCAAAACTAGTCAAACGTGGCACCGATTAAGATACCCCACCTACCCAAATTAAAATTTGTACAAGGAAGATAGCCCAAAATGGCTTGTTCAAGTGATATGTCAGGGTGATTAAAACTTCCTTAATGAGGAGTCGACGTCCTGAAAAGGAAACAACCTGGCTTGAACAGCCTCATGGCAATAGGGCCTTGAGAATGTTCCCACGATCCCACTGACCAAGGCGGATTAGACAAGTTCCATATCCCAAATATAGCAAAGTGATAGTGTCGTGAGGGTAGATGCAAGGGAATAAAGAATATTTCTAGGATATGTCAGGATCATAAATGAAAAAGGGTGAGGTCGACATGAGTAGGTGGGTTCAAAATGCTCCGACCACCAAAAAAATAACAAAGATCCAGGGTGGTGGCCAGAAAACAGGGACAAAAAAACTAGGGAGATGAATATTCGTAGGGTTTATTCAAAGATGAAAACAACAACAACAGCAGTAGCACCTGACATAGTGCCACCAACGGAAACAGAATTGGAACCCAAAGTCTTTACAGGGTTTGGAAATTATGAAAGAGTCTATCCATTTGTTCCATAGATAGGTTAGCCTCAACTAATTCAATGAAAAAGGAGTCTCAGAGCTCTTTGAGGATTCGTGTGAGGGTAACCTAACACCTCTATTTTTCATTGGAGTGATTGTTTGTATCTCTCCTATGAGTTCTCACAATGGCCTTCAAGATAACTAGTGCAATAATAGCTAATACCCAGATCTGAATTATGACAACATTGAAGGCCAGAACCATAATGGTTACTAAAAATCATGCATAGACATGACCAGGTTGTGGAGCAGTCTGACACCTACAATAGACTTGCCATTAGTAGGTCACTATCTAAAATAACAAAACACGAAATCATCCTTTTCATGTATTTTATCTCTGTGAAGCCCTTCTAAAACCAAATTCAACTTTGTTCAGTATTAAAACATGACTATGAAGTCCTTACTGATAAGTGAAATCCAAAAGCACCATCCAAAGAGACGAGCCCTATCCCACTCTAAAACTATAGTTTTGAGTACAGACAATAACTACTTACTTCCCCTTAAAACAAAAGAGGTACCAGACACAAACCAGAAACCTTGCAAGCTTTCATGCCCAACTACACCACCTCGTTTTCAACAAGATATATGGCAGTGTAGAGACCACCACGGACCTTAACTACTTCATTCCCCTTAAATCACAAGGGACACCAGACACTAACAAGAACCCATACAAGCTTTCCTACACGACTACACCACCTCGCATTCAACAGGTAATATGACAGTGTAGTATTTTACTTGGTTATAATCATCCACACTGTAGAGACATTCCATATGTCCAGACACCACTTCATAAAGTTTGATGTTTTTCACCAACTGGAAATGGGACAATCGTCGGTGTTCTGATGTTGCATTTTGGAAATTTTATATTGTGTGTAATTTTACGTGCAATTGTCTAAAATCAAAGTACAGTGCATAATGAATCAATAATTTTTAAGTTTTATGAGTATATATTTATGCAGCCAATTTCTGGATATATATTTGTTTACTGATGTGTTACGTTTCTAGATGTCTTACCCGCCACCCATCATCAAGACTTTAGTAATATATTTTTTTTAATTAAATTTTTTAATTTAACCATTTATATTAAAATATCCCAAAAAAATCATTTTCTCAATTCAATAAAAAATTAGAAATTTAATATTTTATAAATTTAAAAGAAAAATAAAACTAATACAAAAATTCTTAACTTTATAATTTTTTATACATTTACAAACAATTAATCAAAAATAAAAATAAAAATTTAACTTTATAAATTTTTTTACATTTACTAATAATTAATCAAAAATCAAATCTATTTTGAAAAGGAATAATTATAATATTGCCTACTAAAAAAGGTATAATAAAAATATTCAAATTAAATACTTATTAATATAAAATTCACTGCATAGTTTAACAATATTAATAAATTAAAATACAGCTTATTTTCTATTAATATATTATTATATACTCATTCATTTTATTATAATTAAAATACAACTTAATAAATATTAATATATTATTATATAAGCTTCTAAGTTTTAATATATTTTTTACATCTATCTAACTCTATAATGTATTTACGATAATCCATACTCGTTTTGGATTGTGTAAACCGATATTGTGTGTAGAAATAATTGAAAGGTGGGTATATAAATGTGATTTTATTTTTTTCATATAATTTTAAATAGACAAATTTACCGACACCAAGGAATTGTTTGGACTATGAAAAGTGGTTAGAATTAGAGCATAAATATTTCAAAAAAATATATTTTGATAGTGGAAATAGATTTATTACTATCAAAAACTCTAGAATACCCAAAATCTTGAAGTTTGATAGTTGTAACCTAGATTTACAAAAAATGTTGTGAAATTTTATTAAAATCTTGCTTAGACTGCTATGATTTTTTCACACCATAATATTAATACTAGTCTTCCCACCGTTAAAAAAATTGCATTCCTTTATTTTCATGTTTTATAGATTCTTTTAAGTATTTTTTTTGGAAAGTGATTTTCTTTAGTTATTATTTGTGTGTTTTTAGTGTAGATATAGTGCTTATCTTACATAAATGTTTTTATTAAAATAATTTTTTAACTTTATCTCATTGTTTATCAATTATATATTTTTTGAAATTTCTTTATTTATTTAATTTTGTATTTTTAATATAAATATGGTGTTTTTTTAATTATGTCGATAGACATTATATTATATGGTTTGTGTTGGCGACATTGTTTAGATTCGTCATCCTCAACAAGTGTCGTGAATCTCAACACTGTCACCTCGTTATTATAACCTACTTCAATTTCTTCGATTTTTCGTCCTCCACGCCATCCCTTATTATCATATTATATTATTGTCGGGTGCCTTTGCACGTGACATTGTAAATCATACATACTAGTAATTGTGTGGATTCTTGCTTTGAAATTCTGGGTGGTGGTTCTTCGATTTTTTTGTAAGGTGTATGTTGCTTTTATAAGTGGTGCTTGGGCTTCTGGTGGTGGCGATTTTTCTCGAGCGGAGGTTTTAGTGTTGGTGTTGTTTTGGCTCTCGGGCATAGGAATTACCTGGATTGTCCTTCCTAGGACCGCTGATAGAAGCCCAGTGGCTTTAGCGTTGTTCGGGTTTCTAGGAGCTTGAACTTCTAGTTCTTCCTTTGTCGAGCTGGGAGGTCTCCTTTTGGCTTTTCTAGGCAAGGGGTTGTTTGCAAGTTCTATCCTATATTTGTGATTATTTCACAACAATTTTGGGTCGAGGTGACCAACGACACTGGGTTACCTTGCCTTCTTTGTCTTTTGTGTGGAATTCTAGGTTTCTGGTGGAGGGTGGTCGATTTGCAGTACGCGTCGTTTCAAGGTGTGTGGTGCTAGGTTTAATTAGGTGGTCCTTGGTGTGGATTAGGGTTAGCCTCGATGGTCTGGGTTTTGACATGATGACCAACATGAAGCCAAGTCCACGTTCCTTGTGTGCCCATGTTCAGGTGAAGGTGGAAGCGTCCCATCTTAGGGAGGGTTCAATTGTGTCGGATGGAGTCTAGGGTGGAAATGTGAGAGAATATGGTGATAGTAGCAGACATGATGTCGTAACTGTGTGCGGTTTGGGTGTGGGGGTCGTGGAGCACGTGGTGGGCGAAGGTCTTCAGTTGGTCCTATGATTGGAAGGGATAGCAGGATCTTGGCTTGGACTGGCCATGGAGTAGGCAGTGGGCGTAGGGGAACGGGTCGTGGCCGATTCTCGAGCACATGCGGGCTGAGCAACAATATAGGTGGTGTGGGGTCAGTTGGATGCACATCTGATTAAAATGTTGGGATAACTATGACACTCCAAGTGATGGTCCAATATGTCATAAACATGCTGGAATCTCATGATAGGGTCTGGAGGGAGGAACACGAGACAGTTATGGCCAAGTTGGAGCAAATCCATTATTTTCAATGCCATGTCCACAAAATAATTGTGGTTGTCTGGCGTGGGCAGAATCTGTTGAATTAGAAGATCGAAAATCTAGAAGATTGGCTTTCTCACTTTGAGCAACATGTCAACTTCTTCTATTGTCCTCCACCTCCTCCAGGAACGGGGCCAGATATTCCTGGTTCAATCACTTCTGATGACTAATTGTGGTAACATGTGTATTTCTAGCTATTTTTGTTTTCTGATATGTAAGGCCTATAAGGTTGTGGATCTCTTCGTTGGACATTTTTATTTTTGTATGTAGAATGGTAATAACATTAGTCAAGAAACCTGGTCGGGGTGAGACCAGATTCATTTTGACATCTTTGTATATTCTTTCCGAGTAATGAAAAAACTTCGAGTAACAAAAAAAAATTATAATATATATTTTTTAATGGAAATATATAGTTTAAATGAAAGTGAGTTATTTAATTGATGTGATGATTTTTCTATCACTTGAATGTTAACATTGTTAATAATTGTTTTATTGTTCTTTACTTTTATTTAATAATGAGTGAGTAAACATTTTCCCTAGTTTTAATTTGAAAAAATAAGTAAACACTCGTCACTCTTGATTTAAAGGAGTACCTACTAAGTATATGATATGCATTTATAGTTTGGAAAGAATTCACATTATTGAATTGTTTATTTCACATATATTTGTTTTGTATGTGGAATGGAAAAATTATAAATCTCAATTTCATAACAAAGTATAAATATAAAGGAGAGAAATTATATATATATATATATATATCAATGGTTAAGATTATGTGTTTATTTGGTAAAATTTATAGGTTCAAATTCAAAGAGGATTAAAATATATATACTTTTATAAACTTTAAATGAAAAAATATCACATATCAATTTAATATCTAATTTAGCCATAATCTTAAAATTAAATTATTATTATTATTATTATTATTCCTTTTCAAAAACATTGAAAATAGATAAATAACAAACTTAATTTTAATTTAGATATTAAAAATTAATTAAATATATTTATTCCTACTTTATCATGGAGATTCTTAATTTGTAAATAAGATTTGTTATAATATCATGGGCCATTACTATGGCTTATCAATACTACATGCCCAAAAACCATAACTCATTTCATATGAAACTTTTTCATATAATATATTTTTTAATTAATTAATTTAATTAAAAGGATAAAAAAGACATAACTACATTGGAGATAAATCTCAATCATTGATTTGTGTATACTACTATGAAAATTCTAGAATATTTTAAGGAAGTTAAATCCTTACCATCCACCTAATAATTGTTGATAAGAATTCATAATTGGGGATGGAAGAATAATGTGACAAGAATACTCTTCATAAGCTATGTACTCAGAGGGAGGAAGCAAGATTAACCTGATTGAAGCATGTTCCCATGAAGGTGGCTAGAAGTTTCGAATACCAATGTTGATCTACATATGCTAAATATGAGAATGTGTTTTTTCCACTATGTAGATGACTTATGTTTAAGAGGGAGTTTCTTTTGAGGCATGAGCCTAGTGATATATTTTGCACAGTGGACCACGGGTCCATTGACATCTTTCTAATGAATGATTTGAAGAAGTTGCAAGACTCTGATTATGACTTAGTTGATTCTCTTATTGGTTCGTTGATCTATCTGATGATATTTACTTATGCTAAATTCTATTATTATCTACTAGATTCGATTATGGTATATTTGATTCTACTATGATTGTTGATGCTTGCTTCTGTGAGAAGCTACTTGTTATCTACTAGATTCAATCAGGGTCTATTGGATTCTAGTATGGTTGTTGATGCATGCTTCTCTCAGAAGCCACTTATTATCTTTTGTATTTGACTATGGATATTTATATTTCACTTCTATGGTTGCCGATGATTGCTTTTGTGAGAAGCCATTGCTGAAATATATTATTTTTCGTTGATAGCTTTTGATGCTTGCTTCTTAGAGAATTATTGAGTAAAGATAGATGAACAACTTAATGTTGTTGCTTGCTGAAATATTTGAGATCCACCATGGCTACATTTCTAATGATGAAATGGTTGTTGATTTTTATGTAAAGAAACTTGGAGTTGTTAAGAACCCCTCTCTGAGTGAAAGGGGGCACTAATTACATAACATCATGGTTATACCATCTCTCGTAGATTGTGTGCCATGCCACATTTTTGTCTAAGAGATGTATTGATGATTCCTCCTGTAGGTTGTGTCATGAGACATTTTAGTCTAGGAGATGTATTGATGATTGCTACTATAGGCTCTGTATCGTGAGACATTATTGTCCAGGAGATGTATTGATGGATTCCTCCCATAGATTATGTGTTGTGAGGCATTTTTGTTTGGGAGATGTATTGATGGATTCCTCCCATAGGTTGCGTGTCATGAGACATTGTTTTCTGGGAGATGTATTGATGATTCCTCCTATAGGTTGTTTTCCATGAGACATTATTTTCCAGGATATGTATTGATGATTCCTCTTGTAGGTTATGTGCCATGATACATTGTTGTCCAAGAGATGTATTGATGATTCCTCCTGCAACTTGTGTCGTGAGACATTTTTTTTTTGGGAGATGCATTGATGATTCCTCTTGTAGGCTATGTGTTGTGATACATTGTTGTCTGGGATATGTATTGATGATTCCTATTGTAGGTTGTGTGTTAGGAAATGTATTTATGATTACTTCTAAGCTATGTGTTGTGAGACATTATTTTCATGGAGATGTATTGATGATTCCTCCTATAGGTTGTGTGCATAGAAATGTATTGATTATTCCTACTGTAGGTTGTTTGTCATGAGACATTGTTATCTGGGATATTTATTGATGATTCCTCATGTATTTTGTGTGTCATGAGACCTTATGGTTGAGAGATGCTTATTTGATTCTTCCCATAGGTTGTGTGCCATGAGACCTCGTGTTAGGGGATATGCCTTGTGATGAATGGTATGTATCTTTCCTTATGATGAGTTTGAGAGAGATAAATTTGGATTGTGTTCTCCTCCTTAGGATGTGGGCCATGATATCTATGGATTGGTCAGGAAAATTGATTTTGAGAGAGAATGAAAAACTACCTCCCTAGCTAAGAGGGAGTGTTGAAAAAATAAGTAGCTATGGTCAGATTTTTTCATTGGAAATATGGAGAAGAAATGAATTTTTCGACATCTACAAGTCGACTCTAATAAGAAATCATGTTGGCCCTAATACGGTTAATTAGACATTACATGACGCCTATTTATATGAGGTCATTGACATTCATTTCGTCCACTATTAAGCACAAATAATTTGGTCTATAATTACAAATAAAGCCATCATTCTATTACAAATATATCCTCATGTGCAAAGAAAGTAAAGAAGGTTCTTTTGACTCTGGTTTGGATCTCCTTCCAGTGTTCGTTGACTACAATGACTTGGGAAATTTTTGGGATCATCTTAATATCTATTTCATTGATTCTTTTGAGGCTGAAACTACAAATAATATCACTCTTTTAAGTGACATACTCCTAAATATTTACCAAGGGTTTTAGGGAAAAATTCTTAACAATTCGTTCGCTGATTTTTGTGGTAACTTTAGTGAGGACTTCGACCCACTATCACAGTGACTATAGGCCTAAGTTTCATCCTCCTTGTGGACCTTATTCATTGGACATAAATATAAACTCTCTCCTCTTAATGAGAAAACTTTGATTGGTATTTCATTATTGACTATTTTGGATTTATTGGAACATGATTATGATGTACCATTGATGAACAAAATCTCTCTCACAAGGAATTTTTTTTTGGGTTTTCCCCAAGTTCTGGGTTTTTCCCTGCTTGTGAGCCTAATATTGGTGCCTCTTGTCTCTTGCTTATTGTCTATTTTTCATTGTCTAACAACAATCTCTATTTACTGCTCTTGTTGAAGAATTAATGGTTGAATTTTTTCATGTATAGCTACTTGTTAACTAAAGTATAAAGAAGCAATTGTTTGTATCAATAGAAGTAGTTATCAATTGTGAAAGACTATTCTAGTCATCACATCACTAGAATATCAATAATTAGAGCATGATATTTGAGGATCTGATGAGGCACAACAAACTCTAGACCTTGGGGGGTCGACCCTTCCATTAATTAGCACTTATTGTGCCTCATTGCTTGTGAAATAAGCCACCTCACCAAGTCTAGTACCACCAAAATGTTGTACAAATATATCTTCTTAGATAGGGATCATCCATATTGCGTCAGCACCAAGTGATGCCTATAAGTTTTTATCATTGATCCCATACCATCACCCTACCAAAAAAAATCTTGACCTATTGTAAAGTTGAATCAAACGACTATAAAAAAAATTGATTTCTACTCAAATTGATTGTCGAAAAAGTTGAAGTAAAACTAAAATAACAATTATTTCTTATCAATGACATGGAATAATTTATTTTGATTGAAATTATATAAAATTATGAACAAATTATTTACGAACATTTTAGCATTACATAAAGGCCTGCTAATTACAAATTAAACAAATGAAATAGGACTCATTTAATTCACAATCTCCATTTGTTCAAGATATAATGATCTTAAGGTTGCAATCTCGTGCATTTTAGTAGCATAATATTTTAAGAAGTTAAGATGAACAATTATTTTTTATAATGATTTTTAGTGTTATATTTATTAAGCTGAATAGTTTGAAAACTAAAAAATATGTTTTAATTTTTTTAAAATGTAAATTGTTTTCTCTAATTAGTTGATGACTAATTTTATGTGGTTTTAAAGTGAATTGTGATATATAAAAATTATATTAAAATATAAAACTCTAAAAAAGGTTTTTATTTGCCAAAGTTTCATGATAGTGATTGTTATTACAGCCTTTGCACAACACAATGTCATGTGGATAAATACCCACCATAATTTAAGCAAGTAGTGGCATAAAAATTGGATAGAAACAAGATGTAAATAAATGTGATATGAAATTTACTAAGTTCTTATTATGTTATATTCTTATTATAACCAAGTAGCAACGCTTGTTGATATTTGAATTTGGTTCATAATTTAAGATTTTTGAAGAAAATTGTAAATTTTGTCGTTCTAAAAGTTATAGAATCATGCTAGTTATTTTATCAATTCGTTTTCCAAAACATCATAGTGACGTAATCTTAATCTTTTGGAGTTTCAAAAGGATGTGCATTCTAACTGTGATTTGGATTTTCGATTTTTATTTGAAAAAATTATATATATATATATATATATATATATATAATAAAACAAAATAAAAAATAATATTTAACATTGGAATATGGTCACACACACACACACACAGAGATATATATATATATATATGTGAAAATAAAATCATTTTGAGTTATATAAAATTTAATTATGAAAGTTATTCGATTTTCTCATATATTTTTAGAATTTTAAAAAACATATAAATTTACATTTTTAACATTAACAAAACATATACAGATAATGAACAAATTTATCTAGATTTCATTCATCATTATATTTATTTTTACTAGGATAATATTAAGGGGAAATCCAAGGGATGTTTTAACATATTCATAAATAACAACCTTAGTAAACATGGTATTGTTAATTAGTTTGCCACACTTAGGAAGACTTGAATTAAGCATTACTTGTTGGCACAAAACTAGATAAATACACAACATTTGCGATAATTTGGTTGAGTTAACTTATGGGCATAAAATGTTTTGAAGAATCATGTCCTACCATTAAAATTTAAACAAAAGTGAGGTTTGTTGGTACCTTTCCAACACTCACAAGGGGCAAACATGTCACAAGTAGGATTTGAACTTGGGTAGGGAGGATAAAAACTTTTTCACTTAACCACGTAATCTAGATTTAATTGGTCATCATTCTTACGGGGAATTTGAAGCCCTATAAAACAAATTCCCCCTAGTGTATCATTGGTAGTTCTATTGTTGCTTTCCAAACCCTAGAGTTCATTCTCCCCCAGGTCTAGTGAAAGCTCTTACAACCTAGATGTAATGCTTTTAACCCTAAATAGGGACAAGCGGCTATATAGGCCAACTTGGTTGAGGGTCACATATGGAACTCAATCAAAATTTAACCACATGTCTATGGGATTAACATCGAGGTGGTAAAGATCACATGTTTCTAACTATGGAAAACAAACTTCTATACACTGAGAACCCAAGCAATTTTGTTTATTATAATCTAACTTAATGGATCTGCATAAGAGTTGCATACCTAATTGTTGAAGGGTAAAGTCCCAAAATAATCTAGGGTTGAGATATTACACAGAGAATAAGGGATAAAACACAGACATCAAACCCAAAGTAGAGAAGGAAACATGCATTCTTATAACTAGCAATATTATTATGAATTCAAACTTGTGATTTTGATGGTTGGAGAAGATCATGTTGAGAAGTTCCTCTAGTCCAAAACCTTGCTCCACAACCTAACTTACAGGCCTACACTCAAAAAGAGACAATAACAAGTAAAGTAGATACAAGTTGAAAATTGGGTTTATCTTGGAAGGTTGGGAGGAATGATTTTTATCCTTCCTACCCATGTTCAATTCCCACAAATGACATGAAGAGATTTGTTGTAATGGTTTGGAGACTTGATGTTTAGTTGAGAAATCATTGGAGAACCAAAACATGTATATTTTTCATATGAAATATAAAGATATCTCACATGGATAAAAAAAAATACAAATGATAAAAGTGGCAAACTAGCTAGCACTAAAAAGGTGGTGTACATTTTTTGTGATAAATTAACATGAAATGCTAACTAAATTACCAAAAAAGAAAGTGAGAAAATATTCGGTTAATTATAGATATTCACAATTTTATAAAAATTTAAAGCAAATTTGAAATTATTTAGGTATGAAACAAAATTTAAAATATAAAATTATTTTTTATATATAAATAATAATTTGTGGAAATTTCAAGGGATGCTTTTCTACATTAGTGTATGGTTTTTAATGAGCTTATTAACATAGAAAAAGTGTATATTTATTAACATAGAAAAAGTGTATATTTATTTAACAAGTGAAAAAGTTTAAGAGGTGTATATTATTTAAGAAGTGAAAAAGTTTCTTAAACCTGCCTCTTGAGTCTCTTAAAAAGTATGCATTTTTTATTTTTTTATTTTTTTAAATATGCATTTTATGAAAATGTAAATACACCAAGATTGCAGCGCTAAACCACTTGCAAATGCATATTAGTTTCATAAAGACTTTTTCTAAAGCCATGCTCACCATAAGGAAATCCATTTAACGTGTTTATTTTGAATATTTTGCTTTCATGGGTTTTGATTATTTTGAAAATTTTGACATTTATAGCTTTTGGAATACCATAAGGAAATGACTAAGTGTGTTTATTTTGAATGTTTTAACAGTTATATGTTACAGTATTTTGAATATGTTTGACATTTATGGTTCTTGAAATATAATAGAATGATTGGAATAAGGAGATAATAAGATGCATGCACTATTCTAAGATTTATTATGTATTATTATGTCAATAAAATACTATTTATAATTATATATATTTTTAAATATAATTATTAAAAATTATATTTTTCATTTTTTTAAAGAATGAAATAGATACATTTAATGATTTGATTTTCTTTTTTGGTCATTTTTACCGTGCCCTTACTTATTTAATATATATAACAAAGTTAGGTGTTTGAATTTAAATTGAGATTTAACTATACATTTTAGACAAGACTATCAGTTAATATAGATTTTTTATAATATTTATCTAATAAAGTTTTCCTTTCTTCTTTTTCAATTTTCTTAATCATTTTTTCCATTGACTTGAAGCTAGTAATAACAAGAAAACATGCATTGCCTTACTTCCACTAGATTAGTTAAACCAGCCTAGATCCATCTTAACCCTGGATATATCAAGTGCCGAGAGGGATCAAATATCTCAAGGTGCAAACCTCATTTTTTATGGTAAAACTTGAGGAAAGTTTTGCACCCAAAGATATTTGATCCCATCTCTCAGCGCTTGATAGATCCAGGGTTAAGATGGATCTAGGATGGTTTCAGTCGTGTGCAATCATACAAAATTTTTTGAACATCTAATTATTTTTCTCATTTTAAATGTTCTAAATATGTCTAATATTAATTTGCTCAATTTAATTTTAAATTTGATTAGTTACTTCAATTTGTTGAGATGAGAGAGACTACTTGTAACTTGAATGATGAAAAATGATAAAAAAATAAATTCAGTGCAAAGTGACAATGTAACAATGTTGAATGATAGAAAATGTGAATAGTAAGAATATAGTCAATTGCAAACAATCTTCATTGTGATCAATCTAAAATTATTTTCTTCTATTGTTCATATTGTCACACCTATTAGTTTTGTCATTTTCTCATATTGAACATATCAAAAGGGCAGTTGAAATCATAGACCATTTAAATATTTAACTCGAGCTAATGTAGTAAACACCATACCTTGTCTATGTTGCTCTCCAATATTAATAATAGCTTTCTCCAAATTCAATCATTATGACTTACGGAGTGTTAAACCCCAAATAATTTTCAGTGGTAGTTATTTTCTATTATCGTGTTTGAATGCAAAGTGATTAACAATGTTGAATGATGTAAAATGGGAATAATAAGAATGTAGCCAATTACAAATAATTTACAGTTTTAGGAAGCAAACATTTTAGGTAAGTGAGCATTTTATTTAGGATGAAAACTCAAGTATTATATTTAAGGTTGAATTACTATAACACAAAATTCAATGCACGTCATGAGTAGATTTTATGTGCTTACAATGAGAGAGAGTGTTTATGTTTTGGAGGGTGAGAAGGAGATACAATGGGAGATAGAGATATAGATGGAGGGGGGAGAGGGAAGAAGAGAGAGGAAAAGACACGCAGGGAGGAAGATATATAGATATGGAGAGAGAAGTGTTAGAGAGAGAGAGGGAGGGGAAAGGGGAGAGAGAGAGAGAGAGAGAGAGAGAGAGAGAGAGAGAGAGAGAAATGGAGAGAGTGTGTGTATGTTTTGGGGTGAGATATAGAGATAAAGAAGGAGATAAAATGGGAGATAGAGAGATATATGGATGGGGAAAAGATGTGCTTACACTGAAATTAATGTACATCATACATCTAGCTGCATCAAATCAGAAATCAACATCTACACCAAAATCAATGTATCTAGTGCAAACAATTAAGTAGGACTAGAAATAAACAAATACACTAAAATCAATGCATCTAGTGCAAGCAATCAAATAGGATTAGAAATCAATATCTACATTGAAACCAATGCTTCCAGCGCAAACAATCAAATAGGAGTAGAATTCAATATCTACACTGAAATCAATGCATCTAGTGTAAGATATTAAATAGGATTATAAATCGACATCTACATTGAAATCAATGCATCAGGTGCAAGCGGTCAAATAGGATTAGAAATAAATATCTACATTAAAACCAATGCATCCAGTGCAAGCAATCAAATAGGAGTATAAATCAACATCTACACGGAAATAAATGCATCTAGTGTAAGGTATTAAATAGGATTAGAAATCAACATATACACTGAAATCAATGCATCTAGTGCAAGAGATCAAATAGGATTAGAAATAAACAATTACACTGAAATCAATACATCCATTTTAGTGAAAACCCAAAATAGTCGTGATTTTCTTTATATAACTTTTATGTTTGTATTTGTTTCAGTGTGTCTCTTTCTTCTTCCCTCTCTCTCCACCTTCCATTTTGTGCCTGTATCCCTCCCTATCTCCTTGTCTCTCTCCCCCTTCCTCTCTCCTATGTCTCTTTCTCTCTCTTCACCTCTCCCTCCCTTTATCTATATTTCTCTGCTTCCATCTCTCACCCTACCACCTATATCTATACCTCCCTCCATCTCCCCCTATTTGTCTCTCTATCTCAGCCCCCCTAAGCACATGTCACACTTTCTATCTCTCACTCCATATATCTCTCTCTTCCTCCCTCCCTCTCTTTGTCCCTCTCTTCTTCCCTCTTGACCCTCCATCTATATATTTATCTTCCTTTATATCTCCTTCTTTATCTCTCTATATTAGCCTGCAAAAATACACTCTCTTTCTCCATATCTATCTATCTATATATCTATCTCCTCCTCTCTCTCTCTCCATTTATATCTCTATCTCCCCTTTTTTCTTCTTCTCACCCCAAAAATATACACACTTGTTATCCATATTTATATATCTATCTATCCCTCTTTATTCATCTAACTCTCTCTTCCCCTTCTCTCTCTTGCCTCCCTCTCTCTCTCTTCCCTCTTGCTCTCCTCTCTCCCTCACCATCTCTACCTTGTCACTCCCTATCTCTCTCCACCTTTCTCTCTTTATGTATTTCTTCCCTTCCAACTCCATCTCTCTCTCCACCTCTCTCTCTCCTCTCTCTCAAGTCCTCTCTCTCTCTTGCTTCCTCTCTCTCCTTTTCTCTCCCACCTACCTCTGTCTCCACCCCCCATCAGACACACTCTCTCCCCACTCTCCAATTTTGTCACTATCGCCTTCCATCTCTCCTTCTCAGCCTCCCCTCCTTCCACCCTCCATATCTATGTCTCCCTAACTTTCTCTTCCTCTTATTTCCCTATCTCTATCCTCTCATTTTCTCTCTCTTCCCTCGTCTCCTCTCTCCCTCATTCCATCTTCATGTCTCCATTTTCACTCCTCTCTCTCTCTCTCTCTCTCCACCTCTATCTGTCAATGTATTTTTTCTGCCCCCCCTCTATTTCCTCTTCCAAATCCATTTATCTCTCTCTCCCTCTCTCGTGATCTCTCCCCCCTCCTATCTCTCTTCCTTCCTCTCTCTCCTCGTCTCTCCCACCTCTATGTCTCTCTCCCCACTATATTCCCACTCCGTCTCACTCTATCTTTTAAATATGACCCCATTGTATTGTATTTAAGAAATTATCTAAATTAAAAAGAACATAATTGGTTGTAAAATATTAAACCTATATTTTGGATCAATCATGTCAAAGAAAGTACAATAATAAAAAAATTTAAAATAAAGTATCATATATAAATTTATGCATCTATCGTGGTTCTTTATAATATTATTTATATTATATAAATTTCACATATGCATATATGAAAGTATTCTCATTTTTAATTTATTAAAACCTCAATTTAATCTCTATGGAAATATTTTTAGAAGTAGTGAGGATGGAGGGTTTAGATATACCTCAAAAGAAATTATAACCTTTTTTCTTTTAGATTTAATTAAAAAAATGTTATAAAATTAAATTAAAATAAAGCATTTGTAAAATATTTTGATTTTGAAATAAGTTATGGTTTTTGGGCTTGTGGTATTGATAATCCTTGCACTAGTACAAAATGGCTAATTTCCAGCATTAAAAAATGACTAAAATTTGCATATAAATGACTATTTTTCGTTCGGTGACCAATAGTAGCTAATTTACAATATCTTATAACGCGACCAACTTTTGGTCGTTTTTAGCTTAGTCATTAATTGGTTATCTCAATTTTTTTATCTAGTTGTATATTTGGTCATCGATTTAATCACTCGTATTTGTCACTAATTTTGTCACTGATTTAGTCATTCATTTAGTCATTCATTTGGTCATTGATTTAGTCATTCATTTAGTCATAGATTTTGTCTTTGATTTGGTCATTAAATGTCACAATTAATGACCAAATATACAACAAAATATATTACTATATGATCACCCAAGAAAACCAATTAATGACCAAAGAACTATGACCAACATGTTGGTCGTGTTATAAGATATTGTAAATTAGCTACTAATAGTCATATATATGCAAATTTTAGTCATTGTTTGAAACCAATTAATGACCGAAGAAATGTGACTAAATTTTAGTCATGTTATAAGATACTGTAAATTAGCTACTAATAGTCGTATATATGCAAAATTTAGTCATCATTTGTAGTCACAAATTTATCATTTGCAGTAGCCATTTATTCATTATATAAACGACTAATTTAGTATTTTATATTCATTTCATTAATAATCATTATAAATGACTAATTTAGTCGCATATTCATTTTATTTGTGTTCATTATTAATCAACATAAATTAATTTGTATGATTTAAAAAATGTCATACAATGTGCATGTTCATCTAATATGAAAACACAAAGTCACATATTTTAATTACAATACTAAACAACATCAAGTGCAACTATAAATAATTTCAACCACATAAATTATATTATATGAAATGTTAAAATATTACAATATGAGTTTCCAACTTTATATTAGTTGGACTACAATTTACACATAAAATGATGTTTCATCACTTCAAAACATTATCGTTGTGTTGTCAAGGCATTACAGGTGAATTCACCAACTCTGAAGACTTGATCATCAGTCTTTATATGTGTGTCTTATGCGAGATATTGGCTCTAAGGGTATCACCAGACCAGTTCTCCTCTCTCTTTTTGCATTTGTCGCTCCAATGTTATTTCTCTTCTCTTTTTTCAATTCATGCTTCTTACCATCAATACCGATTTCATTTTCTGAAAACAAAATAAAATACAATGCACTGTAAGAAATGAAAGACAATGAACACTAGAATATAACATAAATTAGACTATAAATAGTTTATACAGCATATACCTTAACATCAACAATGTCAAAGCAATTTTCCTTCAACATCAATTTCTGCAAAATAAATGTCACGTTATTATTTCCCATTTCTCAACATGCTACATACGATAAATTGAAAATCACATAAAACCAAGAGCAAACCCTTTTCTAACCAAAATAAACAAACAAACAATGCCTCTAATAAAACTTCATTATAATATTAGCAAATGAAAAGAGAGCTAGTGGACCATTTGTGTTGTTTGACTTTGCCTATTTTTGTTATAAAGTGCTCAAGCTTCAGGAACCAAAAAATGTGAGCACGAGCTAAAAACTAACCAACCATTCACTATTCAACATGAGAGATCACAAATAAACCACAAAATTGATCAGGCATTAAAATTGTGAGCAGACTACCTTGAAATTTTCTTCTTGAGAAATACCTCAAAATCCCCTCATTTCTAATAAGCTTCCTGGCTATGTACCTCCATCCTTGATTTCCCATGTTATATCTTGAATAAAGAATATCCCTTCAACAACCAATTTTGAGAGAATCCTACCAAGTAACTCAAGAGCCTTGTGCGCATCAATAGTAGCATCCTCCAATGAAAATAGTACAATCTCCAACCTAGAAACATCAAAATTATATATAGTTATAATGTTGAAGAGTGTAACTAGGTAGGTCTTCCTTATAATGACTATGTAACTAGCATTTGCACCGAGAGGTGCAAAGTAACACCGGGGAGTGGGGAAAACAATAATTAAGTGAAATATATGGAAATTTTAGTTCCTATATATCTTTCAAAGAATGTAATAGGAGGTTAAAATTTAAAAGAAAGTTACACTAACATAAAGGAACACCAATATAATTGTCCCAGAATAATGGCATAGTAATGATGGTATCGAAGATCCTTCAATAGTCGCTCCAAGGAGATTGCTCTAGCTCTTCAAATGATTCAATTAACTGTGGAAACTAAATATTCAAACCTGCTCTAAATCCATCATCAAAAGGTTTTCAATGTGCTAGAAAGGGGTATTTAAAGGTTTTTTTAAAAAAACTTTCAATTGCTGCTACAAGACTGTTTTAAAGCTGGTCCAAAACTGCCTTCTAACAACTTTAAAAGATGTCATACAAACACCTTCAATAAACTGCTATACAAATACACTCTATGAAGTAATCCATATAGAGAACACACCAATAGCCCAGAAGAGGAAAATGAAAAGTTTATCTGCAGTTACATTTTACTCTAAAAAATATTCATATCAAAATCTGTTAACATCAAAATTTGTTAATGTCAAACCAAAATTTTGTAATTTTCAAGATCCTAAGTTCAACACCAACTTCCCAACAGCCTAGCAAACTTGACAAGAAGACCCTGACTGTTCTTGTACGCTATAAGACAAGATGGTCAACAATGTCATGAATTATAGCAAGCACCTACAATTTTTTTAGCATGTCTTATCTTTTTAACTGATCCATCATCTTGAATCTGTCTAGCATTCTCTCAATCGTCAAAATCAACATTGTCAAGCTTTAAAAATATAGCATTCACTCCAATCTAGAAACAAAAATATGCATTCACAACTCAACTTACCCAATATTCTGCTGGCCTCATTCTTAAGTTGTAAGTTGATGCCATACTCATGCAGTAAACTCCCGCGTCATGGACCACCATTCCTGCCCACTGAAAGAGGATGGCCACTCAAAGTTAAGCCACAAGTGTATGCCTTCAAAGAAGCATCACAAAATAATTCTAGAAACAATTAAATATCATATTGGAAAATAAATTCCTTCTCATCATGCAAGTATATTAGGTGTGATAATTATTGTCCTGTAACTAACCACCATTTCTGAAGTTGGAAGTTCCCTGTCCTTTCCTAAAAAGTCTGCAGACTCGCAGACAGGCCCAACAACATCAAAATTTTGAATTTTTGCCTTTGGGGCAGGTGGAGAAATTAGCTCAATGTGCTGTGTATCAAGAAGAATATCAGTTAGAAACATCTCAAAATCTCAAAATCATTTTATGATTCATATCACAACTTTCAGACTGTGTGCCTGTCATGAGAAAGAATGGTCTATTTAGTATCCGGGAATCTCAATACGAGTAATATTTCCTGTCAACAAGGAGACTACAAAAGTAGGACAAATTATCCCTTCTATATTCATTTGGAAATGATCATCCCTTCAATCATGCATCATAAAAAAAAGTTGGGTTTGCCCCAAGTCAAATTTATGTACTAACTTGGTAAGCTCCATAAAGGCTAGGCCTAATAAGCTCTGCCATGCTGCCATCAATTACAATGAAATTCTTGTTACCATTTGTCTTGACTCCAACAACTCGACTCACAAGAACACCAAAGTTTGCAACAAGAGATCTCCCAGGCTCAACAATGAGTGTAAGATTTCCAGATAATACCAGCTCTCTTACCTGAAGAAACAGCCAATGGTGCAAATATACATCTTTAAAGTGTCTATATATATTCTCAAAATAGCTGTAACAAGGCCAGCACAGTAACTTGGGCAGCAAAAGAGTGTAAGTTTGAATAAAAAGTAACTTAGTTTAAGTTAATGCTTAAAAGCTTTAAGGACTTACATAATTTATAAGATCCTTAGGGGTAGGAAGCGCTTCACCCTTGTGATAGTAATCAATGCCTAAACCTCCTCCAATATTTAGATACTTAATTTCAAATCCTTGACCACGTATTTGGTCAATATACTGGATCATTAGAACTGCAGCATCCTTAAATATGTTCACCTACAAAACCAAAGTAATATTAAAGAAAAATAATGTGCACCTGCTTACAGTTAACAAACTGGGAAAATATCTTTACACATAAAACGTTTCAAGCAACAAAATTATCACTTCAGTCTCATACAGGAGTTAAATATTACATAAGAAAACCATAATATACTTTTAACTATCGTTTTGTACGGGAAAATGCAGTCTTGGGGTTTGTTAAAACCTTCATCATCTAAGCTAATGTGTTAGACTTGGACAACAGACATAAAATAATAAAACTTGTTTAAACAGCAGTGGCATATGTCTGGTTGGTCCATCTGATCACAAAGTGCAGTTCCACAATAGAATGAATTTCCTATGGTTAATTCAGAAAAGTCTGACTGGCTGGGTAACAAAAAAATCATGATTACAAGTTATTTTACACTTCTTTTAAATTTTAGTGTCATCATTTTGGCCTTTTTCATCAACTTTCAGGAATTCTGTAGAACTCGTTAATGTGGAATATTACACAACAAGGTAATAGTCCAGTGTTTTAGCTTTGGTTTTAATCTTATGCTTTTAGCTTAATTGTCAATGCTTCACAGAACTTAACATTCTAACTTATAGCCTAAGTCTAATAAATTGGAACTAAATTATCTTTGAAACTTCATCTCCATGTGAATGTACTAGAAGTGCAAGTTGGCACAAGACCTTTCTTATAATATCAGCACATGCAAACACCTTGTCTGATGTAGCTTCATATCTTCCTCTTCCGCTTTAGACATCCTACTTCTATATTGAATCAATATTGCAAGCAAGGAAAACCAAACAGTTGATGCTGATTTTTATTTTATCCACCATGGAGAGAAAGTATGACACTGTTAGAAGATAAGTCAAGCAGGGAAAAGTTGGATCTAGCCTCAAGTATACATGTTGAAGACAATAGTTTTGACATGAAAATATTTTTACAAAAATGAATAGGTCAAACCCTTGATCGAAAATACCCACCATATGGCCATCCTCACAGTCGCTGGCTTCATATAGGAAATAGAAATCTAACAAGATAACCAATGACTTTCAATGACTTGTTAAAACAGCTGAGATTGACCTATCATAATTTTAGAGCTTCAGCCAATCATTGGATTATAATCTAAGAGATTTTGCAAACTAACTTGCATTAAGCCAAAAACATTGAAGTAGAAAACAATACCAGTAAAACAGTCATCCATAATTATGGAGCTTTTAGAAAGTGAAAAATCAGAAATTAGCGTTCCAGCAATTTTAAGAGATATTTAAAAATTTTAATACAAAATTTTAATCGATCTCGAACAATAAATAATAATAGAACTAGCATTTGCACCGAGAGGTGCAAATTAAATTCCGGAAGTGGGGAATGTGGAAAACAGTAATAAAGTGAAATATATGAAAATTTTAGTTTCTATATATTTTAATGAAGTGTACACCAGAGCTTTAGGCCAAAGGAAAAAAACTCAGAATACCACCAAAGAAAAACAACACGGTGATGATATGACAGAAAAATATTGAAATAGTAAAAATAGTTTAAGAACCAAATCAATGAACATACAAGCACGTGTAAGATGATAGACCATAGATGGGGGAACATAACAATCAAATAATATACACAAAATTAGAATAGAGGGGGGAAGGGAAAGTATACACCATTACTCTGATACACATCTTACTCCAGTAACACATATAAAAGGACTCACCAATGGCACCAAGGATGGCCATTGACTAATAGACACTTGCTAAGCCTGGCTCACAGTTTTGATGTCAACTACATTTTAGTGCATATGTTTGAACTTGAAGCCTCAAAACAAGATCAACACATGGGAAAGAAAACTCAAAACAACCCAAAATCAGGCAATGCCTTGCTTCCATGTGAGGACTGCTGTCAATGATATCCCAATCTTATCGGTTGGGAATAAAACCCTCAAGATTTCACTTTATAGGAATCGAGTAGAATGCAAATAGATGAAATAGCCAGAGTTAAGAGATAACAAAATATTGTTGTGTCAAACAACGAAAAATGGAAACCCATTCAATTAGAGCTAACAACATCACTGCAAGCTTAAAAAACCAATACTCCAAGATAGGAGGCATACAATTTGGTGCAATGCAGAGTCAAAGGATCTCTTTGGCACAAAGCTTGGTGAAATATTAATTGTTGATGTTGATCTTGTGGGTCTTTTGGAGAATGACCGAATTCTTCTATTTCTATATGTTTATTGTTTTATTCTTCCTTGCCGATTTACCATGCTCACAGTTCTTGTTATTTTTTTTCCTGAAAATGCAGACTGAATGGAATCCATCTCATCCTCACAAGATGAAACTAGAGATCCCTTACTTTGGGAGCTGAAATGATCACGATCATGGCTCTTCGAAGAGCTCACACTTCTAGAAACTGTTGGGTAAACA
The DNA here is from genome assembly GCA_034641835.2 of Pinus albicaulis. Taxonomy (NCBI): domain Eukaryota; kingdom Viridiplantae; phylum Streptophyta; class Pinopsida; order Pinales; family Pinaceae; genus Pinus; species Pinus albicaulis. The sequence goes on along the minus strand of CM076576.1, from coordinate 864,965,752 downwards.
AACTATTTCCTTGATCTATTTCCAGCCTCACTTCGAGGCCTTGATGCAGGAGACAACCCATGCCTTGATGCATGTGATGAAAATAACTCCCTAGGGAAACTCAGGGCACTAAAAACCTCCCTAGGGAAACTCAAGGACACTTCTCCCCTGTTCTGAGGATGGTACCAAGTCAAAAGTGAGCGGTGTTCACTAGTGCACCTGGCCCATGGGAATTGAACCAGGGACCTGCACAACCTACTGGATTACCAGCAACGTCCTAGCAACATTGGCATCATCCACTTGAGCTAAGCCCGGGACTTATTGTATTATGGTAACAGGGAAAGATTAAATTTAATGGATTTTGGTTGGCAGAAAGGGTTTCAACTTCTCAGGAAACTTTTGGCTGGAAATGAATTTAACTGTGAAACAAAATCATATTGCAGAATTTAAATTGTAGGCTTTATTAAGTTGGGGAAAAATTAGTTATAGTTGATTAGCTTATTCCTAGTTCTTCATTGTATTATCGAAGTTGGGAAAACAAGATAAATTAATGGTTTTTGGTCAACAGAAAGGATTTTAAAGACATTATCGGCCAGTGTATGAATTTATTGTGGCAGATATTACTTAATAGATCTCTTGATTTAAGTGTTAGTGCTTCCAAGTTAGGGAAAATTTTGCTGGATTTCGATCCACAGATTTTCTAGCCTTTTCACTATGTTTTGAAAATAGAGAAAGACAAGTACTTTTAATAGTTTTTTGTTGGTGAAAGGGTTTTAAAGGAGTTTCTGGGCAGTATTTTAATGAACATAATGGCATAAATTAGCTGACAAGTGACAAGATTTGTGCATATTTCAACTTTTGGTGTTATTTGGAATTGGTCTTAATTTACTTTATTAATGTCTGGTTGAGGCTGCAATATTAATTATATGTTTTTATGGTGGATCTCAGGACTATGTACCAACTTTTTTGATAACTTTAGTGCAAATGTTGTGGTGGATGGCAACACGGTGAACCTTGGTCTGTGGGGTACAACAGGTACTAATGGTGGAATCGGAGTTCTTATCCAAGATTTGCTTGTTCTTCGGTAGTCTCTGTTTAAATACATTCTATATTTCATGTTAAACTGTAGGATGCATTTATTTTCCTAGATGTGTTTTCTTGGGTTTAAAGTTCTTAAACAATCATTTTATGTGCATTGCTAGTTATTTCAAAGAGTAACCATTCTAGGAGTTTATATTTTAGGCCCTCTCTGAAAATTTGGTGGAACATGTCAAGAGGAATACAATAGATTAAGAGCTCTAAGCTACAGGGGAGCAGATGTTTTTATTTTGGCATTTTCTTTTATTAGCAAGGCAAGCTATGAGAATATTACCAAAAAGGTTTGTTTTATGTGGATTTTTCTTTATGCAATCTTATTTTGGGTTCTATTTGAAATAACTTGTGAGAAGACACATTTTTTCCACCCAAACAAATATAATATCTTGAAATTTTGATGTGAGGATGTCTTGTTTACTAAAATGGTTGTCTAACATAAGTTCCACAATGATTGTGCAGTGGCTTCCTAAGCTGAGGCATTTTGCACCTGGTGTTCCAATAGTTCTCGTTGGAACTAAAATGTAAACGATCCTTTCCTTTGTTACATATTTGTAATTCAAAACATTTCCAAGCTAGAAAAAGGTTTCCAGAAGGTTTTTCCTGCTTTACTTCAGTAAGTGTTTGAATCCAGATTTTCCATTCTTATAAAATGTTGTAACATTTACACCAAATGACAAGCAGATGTGCATAAATTGATATCCTATAACTTAGACTAGTATTATATTAACTATATGACTTCTAAGCAAAGCCCGCCACTATTTTCTTAGAACATAATTTTTCAAGATTACATGTATGTCAGATATCAGTTGAGTTGGGACTCGGGAGCATTGGATGTTTTCAACATTAATGTTATTTTAATGTGTATCTCAACGAGTCTTTGGTTGGTCATATGTTTGTCAAATAGAGTATGTAGATGCCATAATACCATAGATATGGTATAAAATCATGACTTTTTTACTGTTTCGCGCACAACTCATATTCAACAATTTTAGCTTAGCTAACAGTCCCTTTTTGGTATTTAGAACATTTGGAGATGGCTCACAGTTTTGATGTCAACTGCATTTTAGTGCATATGTTTGAACTTGAAGCCTCAAAACAAGATCAACAAATGGGAAAAGCAAACTCAAAACAACCTTAAATCAGGCAATGCCTTGCTTCCATGCGAGGATTGATGTCAATGATATCCCAATCTTATCAGTTAGGAATAACACCCTCAAGCTTTCACTTTACAGGAATCAAGTAGAATGCAAATACATGAAAGGACTAGAGTTAAGAGATAACAAAATATTGTTGTGTCAAACAGCGAAAAATGGAAACCCATGCAATTAGAGCTAACAACATCACTGCAAGCTTAAAAAATCAATACTCCAAGATAGGAGGCATACCATTTGGCGCAATGCAGAGTCAAAGGATCTCTTTGGCACAGAGCTTGGTGAAACATTAATTTTTGATGTTGATCTTGTGGGTTTTTTTGGAGAATGACCGAATTCTGCTATTTGGATATGTTTCCTGTTTCCTTGTTCCTTGCCGATTTACCATGCTCACAGTGCTTTTTCTTTTTTTTTTTCCTGAAAATGCAGATTGAATGGAATCCATATCATCCTCACAAGATGAAACTGCAGATCCCTTACTTTGGGAGCTGAAATGATCATGATCATGGCTCTTCGAAGAGCTCACACTTCTAGAAACTTTTGGGAAAACAAACTGTTGCCTTGATCTATTTCCAGCCTCACTTCGAGGCCTTGATGCAAGAGACAACCCATGCCTTGCTGTAGGTGATGAACCTCTTGTCCGTGATATGCAACGATCACTTATTGATGTAAGAAGATTTGAAGGTGGCTCTGATGTGAAATCATCGCCTGAATGCTGCAAGAAACTATATTTTTCCTTTGTCTGCATATCCTGGAACAAAGAAAGTTCAACGTCATATCCCTATCCGTAGCATGTGGGGTGATCTGCAGACTTCGTCCCCTTTTGTGCCATTCCACTTGGCGGTCCCTTGCAGGTGAACACCTTAGAGCCGGGAAAGGAGGCATTTTCTCCACACTGTTTCACAGGTCAGAATTTAACTGGCGAAATAATTCCCCAGGGAATTTCATGACCAGGAGTTTAAAATCTTTATTTTCTTTGCTTGCAGGCTCTGCAGAAGTTAACTGTGCCCAATTTTCCTGTCTGTTGAACACAACAACCAAAAATTTCCGATCAGTTGGGTATGAAAACGAAGCCCAAAGCAGGACAGGGGATGAGCACGAAGCCCAAAGCAGGACAATTCATTACTATTATCGCATGATGAATGATTACACTTGTCAATTTTTTACTCGATAGAAAGTCAATGGGGAAATGTTTTGATTAGGTGGGGAGAACAGTGTTTGCTCACCCCACTCCAACAAAGATATTGCCTCCGGCATAATTATTTACAACTTAACTAGAGTAATAAAGAAAATAAACAGAAAGCATTCTACATGCCTATATCAAAAAATTCAGTCAATTCAACAACCAAAGGAAAATTGATAATCAACAATGGAACACCTGAAAATGTGAACAAAAAACACCTTTGTTCCCTTTACTTTGTTGGATTCTACAAATGAAAAATTAAATCAAAAGAGGGAATTGATTAATTAGAGTGCCAAGTAGATGATGGACCCTGTAATTGATCACTGATGTTGATAACAAATGAATTAGGAATGGGGTTGTCAGAAATCCATTGTCCATTATTTAGCACTTGTAAATCAGACACCTTATCCCAAAGAAGAGGAGTGAGTACAGTGGGGTCTGAATGGGCTGGTAAACTGAATGTAAGTTCAGGATTGGGGCACTTGGGATAGTAGTTTATAGCCATTTGTTGCTCGTGCTTTCCCAGCGCTTTGTCAGCTAGGAAGTCAGCTTCCACTCCCAGGCTCTCAGATATTGCCTCCAGCAATCTCAGAGAAAGTGCCCTTACTTATATGCAAAAGATACTGGCATGTTCTCTGCCATACTCATCAAAATTACACACACATATCTAACAAACAAAAGAAAAAAAATATTAACCTATAATTAGCAGGTTTTGAAGGCCAAGTATGAACATGGTCTTCTAATGGATAACAATGATGTCTCAGGTAGTCTCGCCAGTTGAACACTTGATCTTTTTGGACGTTGAAGCTGGTAGAAAAATGTGTTTTACTAAATGGATCGTCGGAATAGTATTCCATTCAGTCTTCCACATGCATAGTGAAAAACTCCTCTGCCACTTCCACCATCTTGTTGCTCACCACATCTGGAATGCCATGATTGATTATGTGTTTCTACATGCAATAATAACAATAAGGTGAACGCCAAGTAAATATCTCCCAGAATAGTCGTTCCATCAGTTCCATTGAAGGGGGCCCATCCATCCGTCATGTTTGCTGGGATAACAGATTGATTTCCCCCAATTTGGAGAGGGTTTGGATCAGAGTGTTTGATGAAGATATGACTCACAAGCCAAGGATAGCTATTAGTCAATGGACCAGTACTTCTTGCTGTCAAAGATTTAGTATTTTGAGGATCCAAGGAACTTTTAACAATAGAGGAAGGCTTTCTCGAAGCATTATAGGTTGCATATGCGATGAAGGTTAATATCATAACATAAGTTCTGTACGTGTTGCGGCTCGGTTTTGATTGAAAACACTATAACCGACCACAAAAATTACTCTCTTTAAAAAAAAAGATATATGAAGAAGATTTTTTTTGAGAAAATACTGAAAACTCCATTTACAAGCATAAAACAGAGCATCTAAGGAAATATCCTTGGAGTATCCCCTTAAACAGCATCATAGGATGTTAAGCTACATCCCCAAAAAATTAATAGAAGGCAGGCTTTGCGCAATTAGCGACCTACAATCTACCAAAATATATGTTCAACTTATTGGCCATGGAAAAATAAAGAGGGCCGACATCATTGTCCTCACCAAAACTCATTGTCACTTTGCACTGCAGCTCAGTAGACATCAACTTGTAAAAATTTATGATTAGGTCTACCCATCTTCATCTGTACGGTCCCCATGTTTAGTAATTCCTTTCCCCATGGAAAACTAGGCCATGCAACACTATTCTCATGGCTCCGAGAAAAAACCACTGAAGTCCCCAACTTATACAAATATGAAAAACGATAAAAAATAAAATTACGAATTCATCAAAGGATCAATACCTGCGAATGAAGAAAAACCTACAACCCTGAATCCATTACTCCCTCGTTCACCCAACCGACATCTTGCGACTCTGCTGATGAAGAATAGTCTTGATCGAGATTTTCTCTGGTAAGCTATAAATATTCCCTAAAAATTGGTTTTCATTTAATACAACCATCTGGCTCAAATCATAGTAAGACAGTCCAATAATTAAGCTAGGTGCAAGTTCACAAGAAAGGTCAATCTCTGTCACTACGAAAAGAAGGATCTCGGTAACATCTCAATCTCAATGACATCACAGTGTTGAAATTACCTCTGCCTCAATTCAGTACTACTCTTATAAGATTATTTCAATACCATAGCAGTGAGGAGAATGAGTTATAAAGATGTATTTACAGTTAAGGCTTGGTGTGACAAAAAGATATCAGTATAATCTGTATTAGGGTGAAGATCTTCAGTGTTATAATCACAAGTCAACTACAGTCTCAGTATAATCAAACACATGATAAGTATGACACTACAATTTGGAACTACCACAGTAAAAAATCTATCACTGTTTCGTGCTACCACAGTGAGAAAGGTCTCACTGGTTCGGTGCCATCACAGCTTGATGAGAAGTATGCCATTTCAGTTTGATGGTATCACATAGGGTCTCACAGAAATGGTCAACAGAAGTTAGAGACATGTACAGTGAAGTATTTACAATCGAAGCACAAAATAAGGTCAAAACAGTAATATGTATACACAATGAAATAGTACATTCGAGGATCTCGGAATAGCTGCTTACATTGAGTTTGAAAGAATCTGAATTCTTTCCTATGAAGTTGACAGTGCAAGAACCAACTAAAAGAAAGAACTAGTTTGAAGGTATAACAAATCAGATCTAACTATGTAACTAGGTAGGTCTTCATTATAATTAAGTGAGCCTCAAAGATGTCCTTTCCCTTCACCAAATTTCACTTCATTTCTTTTGTCCCTTATCAATTATAGGCTTAAATGATCAATAAGATTGGTTAAAGACACTTTAGGAGTTTATACAATGACTGACTTGCTATATTTTCATGGTTTTGTTGTTGTAGTAATTTTTTACTAGACTTAGCTACAAAATGCAGCCATTCTGTAGCCAGTCGCCTATTCCGCAGCTGTCTTCATGTTCTCACAGGTTCCAGGTGTCACCTCAAAGAAAAACGCATATGGGTGAATTCCAGACTTCATCCACATCATTCCTTGCTCCCTACGAAGTCTGATCAGAATTCTACAGGTGGTTATGCACGTGGGAAACCAAAACTAAGAGATAGACTTCTAATAGGACAAGGACTGTACAGATGTCTTTAATCACAGTACGAGACCTCCACCAGAGTTCTAATTTGATTTTAGTTGGGAAAGACATTTATTCCTATTTTATCTCAAGGGAAGTTATGTAATTTTCTTATAAGAATGACTCGGGAGACCGAGAAACAGCTAGCTAGATTTATGTTTTGTTGCTAGATCTCAAAAGACCGTAATACTCTGTTTTTGAAATACTTTTCCTTTAATGAAAGAAGCACCGCTTTATTGCAAGATCTGAGGCAATCTTGAGAAGATTTGTATGCTAATCCGGTGGTAGAGGGCCCCTACTGCCCGAGAAGCTTTGTGCACATTGTTTAGATAAGTAACTTTAGCCTTGTTGCATTCCTAGTTTAAGCAATTTTCTGAACTTTGTGTTTTATATTCACTTGCATTGGATGCTACAATCTAGTCTTGTTCTTACGAATTATTCCAAAATATCACTAATATTGAATGAGATATAACTGTAGTATTTTAGGAGTTAGTTGCATTTCTCTGAACTTTATGTTTTTGTGCTGAACTACATCAGTTGTCACAGCTAGTCTTGTTCTTATGAACTCTTCCAAAATACCACTAACACTGGATGAGACATAGCTGTGGTGTTTTAGAGATTTGTTGTGTTTTTTTTAACTTCATGTTTTTATGCTCATCTACATCACATGGTACATCTAGTCCTATTCTATGAATTATTCCAAAATACCACTAACTCCAAATGAGACAGAGCTGAAATATTTCAGTGATTAGTTGCATTTTTAGTTTAGTTGTAATACTCCGGAGGTTAATAGCACCCTATTTCAGTTTTTGATTCACTGTGTTTCAAGTTAGTTTAATTGCACTCTAGTTTAGTTATAGTCCCTGTATTTCAAGTTTGATTAGCTAGTTGAATTAGACTTCACAACCTTCATTATTTACAAATTACTCTTGTACTAATCTCTTCCAAACACATCATCACATGGACAAGAATTAGTGATATCAATTCAAGGCCTTGACTGCCCTGCAAATTTTTATAATTTCACAAACTGCCTCATTTCCAAAGCTATTCCAAAATATTTCTAATTCTTGAAAGAGGTTTAACAATGATATTTTAAGTTGTAGAATAGATTAATTTCGGTGTCATAGGTTAATTTAGAAGTAGAATTCTTCACTAGGTTGCAGACTATCTTAGAAGAGCCTCATTGCATTAAACTTATCCTTTTCTCAAAAGTTATTCCAACATATTCCTAATGAATGAATTGGAATGAATTCATGTTATGAGTTATTGAATTCATGTTATGAGTCATTTAGTTCTTGCTATGAGTTATTTTTCTTGTTAAGAGTTTTTGCATTTTCTGTTCTCAAGTGCCACACATAGTTTAGAATAGGTTTTGCTCTGTTTTAGTGTGTCCAACAACTTCTCTTTGCCAAAACTTAGTTCTTTTCCTCTTAGGATAAAAACACAAAAATCAAAAACATTGAAAAACACTAAACACAACGTAGTGAGAAACAAATACCTAGGCACATATAGTGCACTTCACTTCAACAATTTACTAACCCTGGTTGACAATTTATGACCTCAATTTAGGAACACTAAGTTGAGCGTACATTAATGACTATGTAATTATGTACTTATGTAAAGATGAAGTCAATAATAATAAAATGAATCTTTGGTTTACTTGCTTCATGGGTTTGACACCGGCTTGGAGAGGAATTTATAATATTTTAAATGAGTGCTCATACACATCCTAATTCATTTTCATTGAATAAAAATTATTTTTTTAAGATCAAACATGAAAGACTACTAACTTACATATGTAGGCATGACATGCCTCTCCAATAATCATTTACCTCCATTGTGGAAGAAAAATATATAAGAACCAATGTTCAAATCGAATAAGCATCAATTAATATCATATTATCTTGGTGAAGAGAAGCTAAAGAATAGTGTAGGAGAGAAAATAAATGAGACATATTTTTAGACCCCTGGATGGAATTTTTGGACCTATATTTTTTCTAACCTGTAGACCTGTAGTAAGCACATTAATCTCTAAATTTAGGCCAATGTAGCATCCACAATTTTGGCCTATTTCAAGCCTGAAATTCAGCCCTATGGCCATTGTAATTTTGGCCTATTTTAGGTGTAGGATACATATAGACTCATATCAACATTCTACAAGGACCTATTTGAGGCGAATTCAACATTCTAAAAGGACCTATGTCAAAAGGGCTCAAATCATAGTAAGACAGTCCAATAATTAAGCTAGGTGCAAGTTCACAAGAAAGGTCAATCTCTGTCACTATGAAAAGAAGGATCTCAGTAACATCGCAATCTCAATGACATCACAGTGTTGAAATTACCTTTGCCTCAATTCAGTACTACTCTTATAAGATTATTTCGATACCACAGCAGTGAGGAGAATGAGTTATAAAGGTGTATTTATAGTTAAGGCTCGGTGTGACAAAAATATATCAGTATAATAACTGGAGTTAAAGTTTTGGAAAATGCTAATTATGATTGTTCACATAAATTGCTCAGCAGTTGGTTGGCATGACTTCTACCTTCTGCAGAAGTACAGTAAAACTATCATCAAAGAGTAGACTGACCCTTAAATTGTAGAATTTTGGGCAAAGCAAATGCTCCCTCTCAGGTAGAACCCACATTTTATCATTCCTTGAGCTTGATGGTTGTATTGCTTAAAACCCAGTTCCTCTTGGTTCAGGTAATCGTCAAGTAATTGTTCCACCAAAATCTGCCAGAGATTGAGCTCAGCCTCAGCCTTTTTTGACATGCCATTCCTATAGGGCAGACCACAGTGAGAATGGAACAAGGGTAGATGGCCTAGTATTCAATCAATCTCACCAGTGAATCAAGCCCCCGTTGGTTAACCCACACTTATTTTTAGAAAAAAAAACACAATTGTGTAATGTCTTTGCGAAGATTTCAAATGAGGCAATGTCTCTTGTCAGGTAGAAATATTATAGCTGGACTTATATGGACAAAACAATTTACCCTGTCAGGTAGAACCCACACATTAACATGCACTAAGCTTCCTATATGCACCACGAGACACATATACTTTCACTCAGGGACCAGGTCTGAGGAGTAACAATTCCACGAAAATCCTCTGGAACTTGCACCCTTCCTCAACGCTTTGATGTGTCATTATGGTGTGGTAGACCACATTTAGAATGAAACTATGGTAGGTGGTTTAATGCTCTGTCAACCTTACTTGTGAATGAAGGTCCTGTTGGTGAATCCACATTTAATTTTGAAAAAAAACTAATATTGGCTACTGTGAACAAGGTAATGTTAGAATGAAACTATGGTAGATGGTTTAATGCTCTGTCAAGCTCACCAGTGAAAAGAGGTCCTATTGGTGAATCCACATTTAATTTTGAAAAAAAACTAATATTGGGTACTATGAACGAGGTAATGTCCTTTGTCATGTAGAATCCACACTTGATTTTGTAAAAGATCTCAGTGTTAGTAACTGTATCATGCAAGAGAGAGCTAAGGAGTTTGAATGTGCTCCTGGCATGCCATGGGTTTGAATGTTAATGCCTCTGGATGCAGAACAACATTTTAACTTTTGGATATATAGATATACAGTGATAACTCCTTTTTATAATATCTATGAATTATTTTTTATATTAGATCTGCAGAAATCAACAGAAAGTGGTGGATTATAGAAGGCTTCCTTTACTTGAAAATGAAGGCTCAATGTAGGTTTTAGCTGGCGTTTTAATCTGTGCACCCCCATGCCCGTGCTCCATTTTTTTTATATTGAAGTTGGAAGACCCATTGATAGACTGATTTATTGATAACAACGTGGAAAAAATTGTTTGAAGCACCAGGTCAACCTCACTACCTAGCCGCTTTGAACCCCTACGCAGAAAATTACATTGGAAGCACGATATGAAATCTGACTGTTGTATTCTAGCTCCGGGATTGATTTATGCAGAGGTTAGCTTTAAAGAGTTTCAAAGCATTGAACCATGGTTCTAGCTACTTATTGTCAGAAATATAGTTTGTTTGTATGACTGTTTTTAGCAAATTATTTGATAAGATGGTCTAGTTATTCCAGTTATTCCAATGACCTTTCAGGTCCTCCATTTCTAGTGGAAACTGGAGGCAAATTCAACTTGCATGTGATTCTTATGGCTAACTGGAGGCACAGTCAAGTGGCATATTTTTCTTATATTTATTTTTAGGCTAATGTTAGTAGTTAAAACTGTATGTTACTACATAAGAAAATATATGGATGTGTGTATGCATATGTTCATTCTGATTTCTTAAATTGTCTATTGGAATAAGAGTTAGCAGACCTAGACCAAGAATTCCTTATTCTTCATGTTCATTCTTCAGATGTACCACAAAGCTCAAAGGGATTCAAATGAGATAAGATCCTCTTCTCAAATTCATTGTTGCACTGAACATTATACCATAGAGAAAAATACAATTTTTTGTGTTTTTATGGGCTTCAAATAGTTAACCCTCTTTGTAATATCCAACAATGGCCTTGTGATACTTGAAGTTTAGAAAAATGGTAAGAAGTGGCTTGAAGCCCTTGAAATGGGGTGGAAGTTTAAGATGTTTTCTAATGTTTTGGATCATGGAATTTTTTTGTTTTTAAATTATGGAGCGTGTAATAAAATTTTTAACTGTTGTTTTTTGGCATTATTAGTGGGATTTCAAGAAACTAAAGAATTGTGGATCTTTCTACAAATTGTTTGTATAAGCTATATATGGTGTATGTATTTACTATTATCCATGTTGGATAATAAGTCTTTCTTCCCCAAACAGAGGAGAAACTTTATTGATAAGTGCAATTTGTTATAAATTGTATTCTGTGTCTATTTATTGCAAAATAGGTTTATCTTCATAAAAAAAAGGAGGAATGTTACCGAAAAGTTTATTCCAAATTAAAAGAGACTTGTTTGGATTATTCATACTTGAACATAGGTCAATTGATATCATACACTTTAAAAATGTATCGTCACATTAGGAAGATGATCCTTATGGATGTCTTTTGGATTACTCATTGACATTAGTTTGAATTGTGATTGCTTAATTGTCAAAGTTTGACAGATAAGTACTTAATGAGTTTTGCACTTCTTGTTGAATTTGACTCACTAGTGCGAGGAAAAACATGCATTGCCTTAATATAAATGCAATATTTACGAAAAAATTATAATTTGCCATATTTTCTAGATTTTTTTGCGAAACTCTTCTCCAACAAATGACCACGTGCATAGATGTATTGCATATAGATATTCTCGCTACTCACTTGGCTCAAGTCACGTTTAGATGATAGGAAGTGACCTTGGTGTGTCTAGAGAGTACCTAAAGGGGGGAGTTGATGGGTAGAGATGGCCATTGAATAAAGAAGTCAAGAAGCCTTTGAAATTCTACAAGGACTTTCTCTATGGAGGCTTGTAGAAGAAGTCTCGTTTGAATAACATAGAGCAAGGTAGGGGTCTCAATCCATACTGTACTTAAGAGTCTCCATGGGTAGTTTATGTAGGAATGTATGTTTCCACATCTCTTGGTGGTTCACACTGAATTAGAATATGTACATCATTGATGTCCAAACCGCGTGCCGCAACATCAGTCGCAACTAGGAGTGCAAACTTTCTTGAACATAATCCAGCAAGAATCACTTCACGTTGTGATTGTTGTATATCTCCATGCAAAGCACGAGCATTTGGCAAAGATCCAGTGAGTTCAAATTCGTCATTAATTGTCTCAGTAAAAACAATCACACTTCCCCCATTGTTATAGCAGCGAATAACATCTGGTATAACTTGTGGTCTTTCTGAATAGAAACAAGGAAGAACGATGTGTCTCACACCTCTACTAGCTTTCATCTTATCATCTCCCACAAGATCTTTAGTTTTTATGTCATGTTTCAAGAACCTTGACGCAATCTTCTATACCCAATCTGGCATTGTTGCACTAAAAAGAAGCGCATGAACCTTGCTTGCATCCTCAACATTTCCAAGAATGATCTTAACATGTTCTACAAAGCCCATGTTCAGTATTTCATCAACCTCATCCAAGACACGAAATTTCAAGGATTTCAGATTCAACGTCCCTCTTTCAATATGATCCTTAATGCGCCCAGGTGTACCTACAATGATATCCACACCTCTACGCAATGCATATTCCTGTGGACCATAGGGAGCACCTCCATATACAGAGGATGAATGAAGGCCAACAACTCCACCATAAACCTCAAAGTCAACATGGACCTGTTTTGCAAGCTCCCTTGTTGGAACTAACACAATCACATTGGGGGCCCTCCCATAGGCTATATTCTTACCTTTGGCATGTGGACCACTTGTTAACGACTCCACAATAGGCAACACAAAAGCCAATGTTTTACCCTAGCCTATACAAGCTCGACCACCCATGTCCGAGCCATTGAAGATAATCTCAAAGGTCATTGCCTAGATGTGGCAGAGTGACTCAATCCCCTTGGACTTGAGCTTCTGCCTCAGTGGCACCGAGATATTAAAATTAGAAACTGCATTGGGATTCTCTTCTTTCTCTTCCTTTTGTTCTTCTTCTTCCTCTTCGAAATCGTTGCCCCGTGTTTTCTTCTTCTTCTTCTTCTTACTACGCTTGGGACTAGAATCCTCACCTACGACAAAACATCATATCTGACTAACAAGGAAGTATAATGCTTGATACCTTATGAAGCTAAATCTACCAATGGTTCCCTTCGTATCACCTTATTTTTGACAACACCTTCCTATTATTACATTAGTTTATATTTCACCTACATGGAAAAATTGTAAATGATGCTAGATCCATGATATGTTGAAAACATCGACCAACACGAGCCTTGCATTACCAATCTATAGTAGCTGTCAAAGAGATGAATCCAAGCTAAAATATATGCTCAACTTTCTCTGCTGGAAAAATGTCAATTCTTCTACAACATCCAGGCAATATTTTTTTGGTTCATGAGAACATCCAAGGACCAATGCACATAAGGGCATGTGTTGTATACTAATGCTTTGATAAGGATACACATTTTTTATTTCTGCATAAGAAAAACTCCTATCCATAAATGACAGCCTTATCTAGAAGACATAAGTGCCCAAAGAATTGTGTTGAAACTATAGAGGTTGGTAGGATTATTGCTTTATGCATGTTTCTAGTTAAATTGAATGATATCTAGCAATAGAACAACCAATCACATGCAAGAAACATATTAACTAGCACTACCCATTTCCTCGAACTTCAGCTCCTTCATAACTTGAATTTTATCCACAAATTCCTGCATATTCTTCGCTACATCTTCCACATTAAAATCATTCATAGTCTCTCTTGAGGTCTAGTAATTCCCTGTAGGATTCTTTGATTGCTTCTGCTTAAGTCAATCTCTCTCATATGAATCTATTTCCTTCTGTCTCTATAGCATGGCAGCAGTCATATCCTCTTCTCCATTGTAAATCCATGTATCATCACCATCCGGTGGAAGGTCCAAACCCACAAAATCGGATGAGGAATGGGGCAAGGACAAAATTTCATCAATGCATTCAACCGGAGCATGCATTACTTTGTTTGTAATATTCCCAATTAGCAGCAGCTAATTGGAAATATTAATTTTGATCAATTTTGCCTAATATAGTTAAATTATAAATAAAAGTGAGTAGAGGGGGACATAACTCACTCTAAACATAAAGTTCACTCCCTAGTAAACATAACGTTGTAACTTAAGTAGGCCAAGGGGGGAAAAGAGACCACGTAGAGAGGGGACCCACTAGAGCACGTAGAGGGACTGCGCAGGTTGAGTTGGCAGCGTGGGGCAAAGAGAGGCTACGTTGGAGATGATGGGCCTAGGGTTTGAGAGAGAGGCCAACGTTCTAAAAGGAGGAGAACCTCCTCATTTTGGTCATTCGAGTTTATGCATTTGGAGTTGGTCATTACGACTTTGAGCACGCTGGCTGTTTAGCCTGTCTGCAGCACTATTTAGTGCATTGAGTGTCTCTGTTCGGAGATCTCACCCTCAGCCCTGGGAGACTTTGAGTGCTCGCTCGGGTGAGGCATTCCCATTAGTATTTTGCAGGAGGATCGAGTTGCGTCATTCGTGGAGGAGCATTGCATCTATTGACTGCGCAGTCCTGAGAGGGAGAATGCAGCCCATATTGGGGAAGCTCCAGTGTGGTATTCTTTTGGAGGATTTTGGTCAGGAGATTGAGCAGGGGGATAGCCCTTACCTATTGGAGACTTTTTGTTGAGCGGGGGATCATATTTTTGAGGATTCCAGTCAGTCTCAGCGTGGCCCTTGGGAGGATAGCATAGATCCTCAAGGGAGGTATTTTCGGAGGTTGTCCATTCCAGAAATGCTCTCTGGGCTTTCCCAGGTTTGGTGAGTAGAGGTTGATTCCATAGTTTCAGCTTATTCTGAGTAGGGGAGCAGCCCCGTATACTCATCTTGTTCCAGCAGCAGAAGCTACACGACAGTTGTCCAGCAGCATTGGACGCAGATTAGAGAACAGCCATTCCAGCAGCATTCTGAGAGTATTTCTTAACTTGCCTTGTGTAGGTTTAGGTGCCATCACTCTAATCACCTATTGTACTCACTTATATTTCTCAGTATAATAAAATGGCGCAGCATTCTCTCTGCATTTCTTGAGTATCTGTTACATGTCCTATATATATGATATTGAATGCTTACACTACTGTTATTTTTCTCCTCAAGCATTCCCGTTTCTATACCACTTGGTGTGTTTCCCCATACTCTTAGACAGAGTCTAGAAAGGGCTAGATAGCCTCCAGATCTCACCCTCTTTTCAGAGGTGAAATATCTAGTAAATGCCCTCCCATTCCATCTCTGGTTGGAGTTTGCTTGTGTTTTAGAGATATCCCTGAAAGGGGATATTATAGTGGTATCGAAGCATAGATCTGGCTCAGCCTGTGGAGTTAGTTGTCTGTGACACCGGAAGAGAAACCGTGGGGATATTTTTCTATGAACAAAGAGGGTAGGCAGAATCTTACCCACCAAACGCAGTAGAGGTGGAAAATATGGGGGTCTCACAACAGTGTGACTAGCGTTTACTAGCCTTCAATAGGCCAACCAGGATCACAATGCCTACATTCTTACCTCCAGTACCGAGTGAGAAAGGGAGGCAGCATGATCATATACCCTTTGGAGATTATTTCCGCGAATGGCAGTCCATGGGGGAAAACTTCAGAGCAACTTTGCCCTTCGGAGATTATTGTCAGCTCAGGTAGGATGAAGGAGGAAGGAATAGTGGGGGGTCTAGCACACAGAGTTCAAAGTTGCAGCGTACCACTGGGGGGACACCTTTTCCCACATATGACAAATCCACTGATTTCATGACTCGAGATCAGGTGGAAAAGTTGGATGCCTCTTTCCAACTTGACCAAATAACGGAGGGGGAAGCCATCAAAATGGCTACCTCGCACTTGGGGGATGAGGGCACACAGGATCATGGGGAGCATGTAGATGCACCCAGTATGACGCAAGGGTCATCTGCATTGGAGACTTTTTTGACCTTATCGGTTGGCATCTTGGTAGAGAGAGTAGAGCTTACCCCAGTGGTGCCATCCATTGAGGTGATGACCGGGGTAGTGTCCGAGTCTTCAGGTGGTAGCAGCGCGCAACAGATGGGTGAGGTGCCAGGAGATGTATCCACCTTTGATGAGGCACTAATAGATACAGAGGTATTGGATGATGGTCGCACACAACAGTTTCATCAGCTTCGAGCCGACCTTCAAGTTTTGAAAGGGAAGGCTACATCAGTACGAGAGGCTATCTTGTTACAGAACGAAGAGCTAGAGGGCATGAGAGTGGTTTGTGCCGAGTCAGCGGCCAAGTTGGCCCACATTGGGGAACAGTTGGATTCCCTAATGGTACAACTAGAGGACACAGTTGAGTGTCAAAGCAACCCCCTTCAGGCATGCATAGACGGGGCTAGCAACATTGTTGGGTCACCTCTTTCCATTGGAGAGAGAGAGGCAGAGCCACCTAGGCAGACCTCATACGTTGACTTGGTTATCAGGATGAGACGATCGGAGTTGCATAGGGTGCAACATCCACATGTTGAGGTTGGATGGCGAGAGATTTTGAGTTGGTACCCGGTGGAGTGGGTTATAGAGATAGTGGTGGACCCGGGTGTAGTTCAACAGGAGTTTTCAGGTGCTGGGAGTACAGGAATCCCAGACTGGCATTGGGATCTAGGTAGGACTACTTGTTGTTTCCCAAGAAGGTCGGTTGACTATGTCTTGGAGGGTACAGTTGGCCTAGCAGTTGAGCATGCGCATTCGCTTGGGGATTTTTGGTCAGCTCCAATGGCCAACCAGTTTATGGGCAGACTCTCTAGGTTGTCTTGGTATGGCACTTGTACGCAAGGTCACAGGGTGATCAACATACCTTGGCAGGAGTTGGTCGGAGGAGGTGGCATTGACAGACCACCAGATGGTACCTTATATGGGGCCGAGGATTCTTCACCTTTGTGTGGGGCACAGAGGTCACAACAGAGCCGAGCAGTGGTGGTATCACTACTGACACTTAGGGAGATTCACTTCTCGGACCCCTCGAGGAGGGTTTGGAGTGATGATCCATTCGTCGACGGGTATAGCGATGCGACGATGGAGATGATAATACCGATTGGGGGTGGTCCGACATGTAGAGGCATAGCTCTAGGTCATCACATCCAAGGATGTGTGGGAGCCTCTAGCATTGAGCAGTGGACTACCGGTGGACATGGAGTTGCATGGTGGTGTACCGTAGTGTGTGGGACTGCATTGGGGAGTAGGAGTGTCCTACATCGCATTGAGAACACGCAAGGAGTGACCAATGCCTGGACACAGACAGGGCACGAGACGGTACAGGGTGGTACAGTAGCAGTAAGGGGTATCCAGCAATATACATGGGTATGCCTTAGTGTGCAGTGGCATATCGAGGAGTACAGGGATGATCGGTGGCATGCGAGGGCGTATGGTGCTGCACAGCAGGGTCTTAGAGTATTGCATCCAGGGAGACTCACGGACAGGGACACCAAGCTTACCTTTGGGGGTAGTTCACCCAGGATCGATGGGGAGACAAATGAGTGATACTTGACAGTATTTGTGGGGACTCACGCACCCGACCCTCTTCTACATCACTCATGGGCACAACTGATTTTGTTGTTGTCCTTTGGCACTTTGGGCATGAGCAGCAGGCTACGCGAGGCTCACCCAAGATATTTTGATGGCACTCAGCACACTAGGGGAGAGACTTCTCAGCAGTGGCACTGGG
Organism: Pinus albicaulis; assembly: GCA_034641835.2. Lineage (NCBI taxonomy): Eukaryota > Viridiplantae > Streptophyta > Pinopsida > Pinales > Pinaceae > Pinus > Pinus albicaulis. The sequence goes on along the minus strand of CM076576.1, from coordinate 864,947,952 downwards.
TCGGTGCGCTAGTTGGCATCCACATGTTAGGGAATGAGATGATCCTCTGCAGGGGTGGCACATCAGTCATCGCTGAGCCTACGATTTGGGAGCAGGTCATGAAGGAGACATGCATCACTCTTTTCTCAGGGCGTGTCGAGACCATGCACGAGAAGAGGATACTGGGTACAGTAGAGGTAGCATCCTAGTATGTGTCTGGGCTCCAAACAAAGTATCGACACATTATCAAGAGGGTGGATGGCATATTCAATGCAGATGAGGTGGCAGGTAGAACAGGAGGGCATTCCTTCTGTATGCCAGGGTGAGGACTCTTCTTTATATGAGTCCATAAGATCAGTTGAGGACGCTTATGGGGAGCGAGAGCAGTCATGCAGAGATGATGACAGTAGACCAGAGATGCATTCCAGTGTATAGGGTGAGCAGTCAGGGGACTCTACGGGAGATACTCTGGGCGATGAGTCACTTGTGACGATTCAGCTAGAGCAGTATAGGATGGAGCCTGAGTCAGTAGAGGAGGATACTATGCACATCATGCATGATAGTCCTTTGGGGGAGAGCTAGATGGAGGCTCACATCGAGTCCATGATGGATATGCAGCTAACCTTGGGGTCAGCCATTAAGGAGGAGCAGTCAAATGCACTGACATTGAGTATGGTGACAGCAGTTGCAGATCCATATCCTCTGGGGATGTTGGAGATTGATGGGATAGTCCTGCAGGGGGCGAGTAAACATCAGGAGCATTACATTCCCGATCAGGAGAGGGATGAGTTGTTGGAGATGGTGGAGCACCCATTGTTGGGCCGACACACTGATGAGGTACAGATAGATGCACATGCATTCAGCAGGGCTGCAGTACTTTCAGGGAGCTGCATTCTCCAGGGGTACATTGACGAGGCTTACAACATATCTAGCCCACTTTGGCACTTTATAGAGAGAGGTACCTTCCGATACAGGCAGATATCGTCAATAGACGAGACAGAGCAGCGTGAGTTCAGTACGGGCTGGCGACAACGCTCTAGAAGTTTCTCGTATGCAGTTGTCACTACCTTGGATCCTTCTTCCAAGGTAGATTGGCGGGAGATCATGAGTTGGTACCCTCTTGATGGTGCGATCTTCTTCATAGGGATCATAGCGGAGCAGGGGCCCTTACACATGATAGATGTTACAGATTCTAGTTGGCAGTGGGACACAGGTCAACATTTCTTCAACATTCCATCCCGACTTCAAGAGAGCAGGATTAGCACTGGATTAAGTCAGGGGCTAGATTGGAGGGAGGTGATGAGTTGGTACATAGTTGGTGGGGCAGCATATACAATTACAGGTACAGCACAACAGGAGCCAGGAAGCATTGATGCTTGTTGGTGGTCTTCACTTCTTAGAGCATCAGTTATAGCCAGAGGTAGTGCGCAGTCCGAGCCGTGGGACTTGGGCGATGATTGGCCATCGTGGCGTGGGGATCAAGGAGGATTGTTTGATGACAAGTACAGTGAGAGATCAATTTGGGATCCAGGCATTGAGAGATCCCTCGATATCAAGGTGATACAGAGGAGAGGGGAGATTCAGTGGTGCATATGGGACCTAGGCACATTTTACAGTGATGGTGGGAAGCATCAGCTAGAGAGGGGGCTTGTTCAAGCATTGCTTGAGGACAAGCAATTTTTGGCAGGGAGGACTGTAATATTCCCAATTAGCAACAGCTAATTAGAAATATTAATTTTGATCAATTTTTCCTACTATAGTTAAATTATAAATAAAAGTGAGTAGAGGGGGACATAACTCACTCTAAACATAAAGTTCACTCCCTAGTAGACACAACATTGTAACTTAAGTAGGCCAAGGGGGGCAAAGAGACCACGTAGAGAGGGGACCCACTAGAGCACGTGGAGGGACTGCGCAGGTCGAGTTGGCAGCGTGGGGCCAAGAGAGGCTACGTTGGAGATGATGGGCCTAGGGTTTGAGAGAGAGGCCAACGTTATAAAAGGAGGAGAGCCTCCTCATTTTGGTCATTCGAGTTTATGCATTTGGAGCTGGTAATTACTAGCCTGTCTGCGGCACTGTTTAGTGCATTGAGTGTCTCCGTTCGGAGATCTCACCCTCAGCCCCAGGAGACTTTGAGTGCTTGCTCGAGTGAGGCATTCCCATCAGTATTTTGCAAGAGGATCGAGTTGCGTCATTCGTGGAGGAGCATTGCATCTATTGACTGCGCAGTCCTGAGAGGGAGGACGCAGCCCATATTGGGGAAGCTCCGGTGTGGTATTCTTTTGGAGGATTTTGGTTAGGAGATTGAGCAGGGGGACAACCCTTGCCTATTGGAGACTTTTTGTTGAGCGGGGGATCATATTTTTGAGGATTCCAATCAGTCTCAGCGTGGCCCTTGGGAGGATAGCGTAGATCCTCAAGGGAGGTATTTTCGGAGGTTGTCCATTCCAAAAGCGCTCTCTGGGCTTTCCCGGGTTTGGTGAGTAGAGGATGATTCCAGAGTTTCAGCTTATTCCGAGTAGGGGAGCAGCCCCATATACTCATCTTGTTCCAGTAGCAGCAACTACACGGTAGTTTTTCAGCAGCATTGGACGCAGATCAGAGAACCGCCATTCCAGCAGCATTTTGAGAGTATTTCTTAACTTGCCTTGTGCAGGTTTAGGTGCCATCACTCTGATCACCTATTGTACTCACTTATATTTCTCAGTATAATAAAATGGCTCAGCATTCTCTCTGCATTTCTTGAGTATCTGTTACATGTCCTGTATATATGATATTGAATGCTTGCACTACTGTTATTTTTCTCCTCGAGCATTCCAGTTTCTATACCACTTGGTGTGTTTCCCCATATTCTTAGACAGAGTCTGGAAAGGGCCAGATAGCCTCCAGATCTCACCCTCTTTTCAGAGGTGAAATATCTGGTAAATGCCCTCCCAGTCCATCTCTGGTTGGAGTTTGCTTGTGTTTTAGAGATATCCCTAAAAGGGGATATTACATTGTTGAAACAAAAGAAAAACATCATATCAAAATCAAATAAGAAAACTTATCTTTCATACCTAGTCCTTCGAAAGTGAAAACAAGTACTTGTTGTAATGGCCACGCACCAAAGAACAGAGTCTATTTCTTAAATCGTATACTAAATATGAAAAGAATAAGTTGTACATATCCTTCAAAAAAAGATAACTCTCCAAGAACACAATCAATCTCCAGAAAAACAAGTTAATAAAAGATTGGAAAATTTAACTAGCAGGTTTCAGTGCTCAAGTTTCCAATTTTAAGCCTTTTGCACCTACTGAAGTATATATCTTTCATTATATCAAAAACAACAGCAAAAACCTTAATCTTGCAAGGCATCATTTAGAAATTGGTTTGCTTAACTGTCATTTTCCAATGACTACATTCAGATTTCAACATTAAATATTTATTTAAAACTACACTAAATAATTTCCTATCCTGTTAAAAATAGAATCATGCTAAGTAAATAACAAGTCATAGTGCATACTATCTTTACCCTTAGAGTGAATTGCCTGAATTTGTTTTGAATCAACAAATAAACATAAAATGTTTTTTCCTTTGAAGGTTTTCCACGAAACGTACTTTTCTATGTTTCACAAAGTAAGATATTGTTTGCTCCATTAAACATACTTTTCTATGTTTCACAAAGAAATTGAGTGCTTCACATTGGTCACTATCACAAGAAACCAAGCATAATAGGAAATAGAGCCATCTTCAAGAACCTTAGGGAATGAATTACGCTTCCCTATCTCGAAGAAGTATACAAAATATCAATCACATACTCCATTTTGGTCATGTAGTTTTAATTAAAATTGGATTGTTACTAAGTTTATCAACTATTTGATTGGAATCTCTAATCATGACTACTGACATAGGAGAGTAAGTGAACATCTTTGATCACACCTTGCTATTTTGCAAACTGAACACGGCCATGATTTGTCATACGTCAATAAAAATGTAGATTTAATTCGCATCATAACACAACCACACACTTTGAAAGACTTAACTCAAGACCTCGGGAGGTTAGAGTTAAATACAACGTTTCATAACATAACCATGTGGACATCATTAAGGGAGAAGGTTCCAAAACTAAATAATCTCCTGCAAAGGCTAACCAACCTAGAGACTGTTGAAGATTTTATCTTGTTTGCTTTGTCCTGAATCCTGATATGGCAGATGCACTATTGGTTTGCATTTTATAACCATTTTAATTTGACCTTATCTGTCTTGTCCTGATATGGAAGAGCTGATATCATTTTTCTTTTCATATCAGTTTCAATTTTTTGTGTGCAATGGGAAAAAGCCATGATGCTCTTTATTTCCAGCCACAACACAATTGCTTTAGTGCAAAAGGCTTTCTCCATTTCAATTTTCCTACTAGTGTGTGTGATGTTGTTTGCAAGGCATTGGAAATAACCTTTTTCTGCCACTCCCATGCCATTGTTGACTTGTTGTGGCCCATCAAGGGTGCTCTTGTTGGCTGGGGCCTGTTGGACTTCAGTGGTCTCAGGTCTACATATCCTGTGGGGGTTTGGTGTTTCCCCTCACACCCTTTCAGCATTTTATAGGTAATATAGGTTAGTTGTGCTTCCTGACCAAAAATATGTCACTCCTTCGCATGATGCCTGAAAAGTTACAAAGGAATAGTTTGATTTATGTTTCACTGCCAGGCTCATGTTGCACTCTTGCATGAAGGCATGTGTCTTCATTAGGGGGTGGAATTTGATTGTGTCTATACAATGATGTTTTGTAAATCACAGGATTCACTAGCTCATAGGTAGCATGTTTTAGTACTTAGTCCCAACATCACCTGCCATTTATATGTTTCTATGGCAAAAGCCTTTGTGCTATCCACCCTTTTTTCATAATATGCTCATTGTACTCATATATTTTTATCGATAGAACTTGGAGGCACACATGTATGTGTGTTTGGCCTCCCTCCTGTAGACACAAATTGAATTTAACAACCCTCATGCTAACAATATTAGAGAAGCATGCATACAATTTTGAATTCGATTATAAGAACTTATGTTGCTTTTTACATCAGGCTCTGGACTAGTGGAAACTTAGAGAATTTTTTGTGACAATGACACAGTTTCAAATCCTAACAGGCATGCTCCTGAGTCCTCCCTTGCATGAGGTTTTCCAGTTGTGGCTCTTGAATATATTGAATAATATTGACGTATTCAGATTATGGTATGGTCCTAGCAAGGTACCAGTTCTTCGGTCAAATGTGTTGAGGGTGGGTAGAGATTCTTACCAGGTTTACCATCCATGTAAAAACAATAGGTTCCCATTTACGAATAAATAAAGGAATTATTTAACCTACTGACATATTATGGTATGGTGCTGGAAAGGTACCAGTTCTTCGCTCAAATGGGTGGGTAGATATTCTTTCCAGGTTTACCATCCATGTAGAAAAAATAGGTTTCCAGTTATAGAATGAATAAAAGAATTTCTTTTGTTTATGAACTGTTCTCATTGTTGATAATGCATACTTAAATTGAGGTGGTAGTGCATCATATGGATCATCTGTGTCATGTGAAAAAAAATTAGGCTTACCTGACTCTAGAGAAGAGTGTGGTATTTCTGTAATAGTCCAATGCTTCATCCATGAGCTTTTTATGCTCCTTCAATCCTTCAAGAAGACCCCTAAAATAACCCATGTTCTCTAAGCTTCTCCTAAATGCCTCCCATCCAATGTCTCTACTCCTTGTTGCTTTTAGTGTCGAGCTTTGGACTCCAGCAACCCATGAGCCACTCAATCCTAGTTTCGAACTAATAATGTGATCATTGTTGATACATCATCATCCACAACTTATCTTCATACCCATTTCCTCCTCCTTGTAATTTGGAGATGATAGAGGCGGCATCTAATAGCAACGTGATGTCTGAAAGGTTTGTTGCATGAGCTGAGCATACATGGCCCTTGACATCCTCACAGAGACATCCACCATCTCCTTATTGCCCAAAAACTTCTCCATCCAAGACATCGCCTTCAAGGAACCCACGTCCTGGTCATAAAAGGCCTCCACCGCCTTAGAAATCAAGTGTGCCTCGTGCTTCAGAACATGAGCCATGCTCAGAGGAACTCAAACCCTGAACCTATGCATGTTAACCCTAGATTTATCGGGATAACCCTTAATACAAATGTTTATAGTGTTCTAAAATGCATCACTAGCTATGGTTTGCAGAAACCACTCGTGAGAGCCCACAAGGAGTTCCATACTGAGGGTTTCACCAGTAAATGGTAAAGGACTACAAAGGAGTCCCATACTAAGGGTTTCACTCGTGAGAGCCCACAAGGAGTCCCATACTGATTTTAAAGTGATTGATCTATTTTTTTGTGGACCTGGGTCTGTTTCCTTTCTCCACTCTTTTCCTCACCTACAAATGGACTACATGGTTGTTTGTGGGAAGGAGGATGGCCTACCAAGAATTGAGAGTAGATCAATGTTTAGAAGAAGCCTCTAACATCGTATCTTGGAAAGGAAGGATCGTGATATTATTGGAGGATAATAGGGTGGGAGATTATATCAAAAACACAATTCCACCACAGCAAGATCCCCAACAGTTGGCCCATCATAATAAGAATGACATCAGGGCCAATTTGATAAATTTAAAATTTGATAAATATTGTTTTTTATCAAGGAAAAAGTTTTGGATTCGCCTAAAAATATGCACTTGTTATGTGTATTGCAAATGTGGATTTCAAAATCAGAATATGATGAGTCTGGCCCCTCAATTGTTCACAAGAAGTGCTTCTAGAATTTTGGACATTTGGTACTTCTATCTAGGAGGAGAACTGGATGCATATGCCATGGTAGTTTTAGGTTCGATGGAGGACTAGCATTGTAAAGAGAGGATTTTTGTGTTTATTTGTGCACTAACTATCCTGAGTCATTTTTGGGGCTTGGGTTGTGAATTGTGTTGGATTCATGAAATATTTTGTGCCTATGCTAAAGGATTGCATTGGAATCCTTAAATTGGAAAAATTCAAGTTGTGCTAGTATTTTCCACCCTATTGTGCTTGATTCATTATATTTTCTTACACATATTCATATGGATTGGAAAATATTTAGCATGTGTGAAATGTCTCTGCATGATTGTGATCATTGTAAGAGGATGAGTTGTTACCACGTTGTTGAAAACTTGTTGCATGTTTTGTTTTCAATTTCTTCACAATATTGTAGCTTTAAACATAGTATTTACTTCTCACATCATAATATTCCTAAAAATGACTTCTCAAACTCCATTTAATCAAATAAATGCATCCCAACTAAATGGGTGCATAGTCATTATCTCGAATTCATTTGTTATCACTTTGAAAGATTGGCACAAAAAACTTAATGAAAAGATGGGTGATTTTAGATACATCTTAAGAGAAGAAGCAATGGATTCAATAGCCATGAGATAAAATCAAAATAAACAGGATCTTGTGAATCGTTGAAAGGCTAGACACACCACTAAATCTAATAAACTGCCGATATAGATCAGTGATAAGTACCTTGTTCCACTATAATTTCTATTTCATTTGGTAACCCGTGACCATTAATGTGAAGAACATCAGGATTACCAATAGATCTGTGCACATCAAGTGTTCTTCTAAGGATCTGCCAAAAGATAGAATATAGTCAGAGATTGATGCATTGTAAGAGAAAATTCTAGTGGATAGGCTAAAGTTGAACATAGCAAGACTCCTTAATTCCAAGAGATGTACATGTTTTAGGGATGGATTAATAACTTACTGAAATGTTGGTTGTGTACCAGTCACCTATAAGCAGAGTTATATCACCATCAGGCTGAGGGAATGGAACAAGGATCAGGGCCCTACAAGCTACACTTAGTCCTCCGAAGCCCCCTGCAGCTTTCTGCAGATACAATGATGGAAGTAATAGTAGCTACCTATCTCGTCCTTCACTTGGAACTTGTACATAAAATTATTTCCTGGTGGTATGGGGCAGTTTGTGCTAGGTACTCCATCTTGCCATGAATTTCTCCATTATCCGGTGGTCTGTAATATTCTATAACAGCTGGGTCCTCACTAGGAATGTGCATGTATTGTTTGATGTGTTCTACAGAAACAATGTAGTTCACAAATGTAAATTGGTTTTGCATACTTTCAGCAAACGATCTGTTCATTAATGATAGACCGTAAAAGAAGGCTATCCCAATGAAACCTGCACCAGTTCAAATTGTTAGGAATGATCATCTTATACATAAAAACATTCAGTAACAACAAAAATCACCCACAGTTGACAATTAGTTTCATTGTTCATACTAGGATTGAAGCTGCCCTATGGGAGTAGAACCATAGCAAGAGAAGAGGAGCAAAGAACAGTTGCATTTAGCACCTTTAGACGCTAAATCAACCATTCAGTGGCTCAGAAACTGTGGAAAAAAGGGCTCAAATTTTTGTCAATAAAGTCTAAGTTCTTCTTCAAGAACTGATCCTCAACCCTGAAAGCCCTAATGGTCATTTCTCTTACTATGGACTCGCCAATATGATCTGCAATGGGTTATTTCGTTGCACCATTTAGTCTCATCAGTTTTTTAGCAGAAGCAAAAAAGTCTTCTCAAATACCACTGCGTTTTTCCTAAAATTGTGCATTGCCGGCATGTCATTTCCCTCATTCTTCCCACCACTCTCCATAGACATAGTGGGTTGAGTTTTTTAATGTGATTGCGGCTTCAGAAAAGGCACGAATTAGGGCGTGATTTTATCAGTTCTTTGGCAGAAATAGTCTCCTCAATACGACTGTGTTGTCTCTTGAATTGTGCATCATGGGTGCATCGTGGGCTTGCCAATATTGCTCTCATTCTTCCTGCTTTCTGCCACTCTCCTAAATTTTTGAATGTGATTACGGTTTCATAAGGAAAAAATTAGGGCGTGACTTCGAAAGCTATTAAACTCTATTTCTGATGGCGGGACTCTCTTTGTGTTCGTGGCTTTGAAAAATAATGTCCACGGTCTTTATTTTTCCTATTTTCAAATATGGGTATCATTTATTGTTTACTTTGAACCAAATTTGAATGTGTGTTTTATTTGAGCGATGTGGAAAAATAAAACTTTTATGTGTAAAAAGGGACAATCAATATATACATATATAAGGAAGAGGTAAAATTTATAGTAGAAAAAATTCTACAATAAGGGGTTTTTTAAGAGAATTTTGTGGAGAAATTTTAATAAGAGAAGTAATAAATTAGGGTAAAAAGGATTATTAAGGGAAAAAGAGTAATAGGTTGGTTGGCTTAATTGGTTATTATCAATGTTGTAGTATTTGTTTAGTTCTTTATTTCCCCTATCTAGGTTCAAATTTCTGCTGAGACATTTGTCTTATCTTTATAACACTGGAAAGGACATAGAAGCCTCAAAAGAGTAGGACCACCACACAAGTACTGTATCTCCAAATGTCTTGACCATTCTTAATAAATCAAAAGTTATTAGTGTATACTAGCAGCGTATTGGATATACTTTTGGGTTATAGTGGCAATCATTCCATTTCATCTCAACTGTACCTCAAAACACTTTGATTAATTACCGGTGTTTGGTTTCTCTATAAACTTTTCTTAGAAGTGAAAAAGAACATGACTTTCATTAATCTAGAAGGGTAGTTTCCCCAATGAGTGTGACCACCCCACAAGTGTATTTAGAGATGTCTTGACCCTTGCTAAATCGTATGTTATTACTATAGACTTACAACATATTAAATATACTCTTGGGTTGCAAATTAATGGAAATCATTTCAGTCCATCTCAAGTGTAGCTCAAGTCACTCTAATGAGTTGTCGATCTCGAGTTTCTCCATAAAGTTTTCCTTGAAATAAAAAAAGAGCATGTCTTTCAATCTTTAATTGGATGAAATACATATCCTCCTTGTGAAGACTTTCTTTACTTCATTAAGTAAGGGTTGATAAGTATCTTCTTGGTTTCATTGGTTTCATCAAAGAATTAACATTTTATTCATCAACTCTTGACGATGAGAGGATGAATTCTACTGTGAATTATCACGTGTGTGTTAATGTTCTCTTTTCAATTGTAGTTTTAACCTCCACAGTTAATTTGGTTTAAGTCCTTTAGGTAGTCATCAATCACTCACTCAGTTCCATGTGCACCAGTAGAAAATGATGAAATTAGTGACTAGGTGACTAAAAACGTTAGTCACCACAATTATTCCAAGTAAATTACTACTAAATTTGAGCAATTTTAAGTGACCAAACTAAAAATGACTAACTTAAATGACTAATTAGTCATTTAAGTTCGGTCACTTAAAATTGCTCAAATTTAGTAGTAATTCACTTGAAATAATTGTGAGTGATAACTTTTTAATCTTAGTCACTAAATTCATCATTTTTTACTAGTGTTGGTATTGGCCCATGGCATTGTAACAAAATAATTAAAAGCTTAGATCCATGACATAATGATCGAAAGCCTAAATGTCCCATGGTATTATAATTTTTGTCTCTCCTCTCCCTCCCTCCTTCCCTCTCTCTATATTTATCTTTTGGGTATTGGCCCATCGTATTGTAAAAAAACTTATTTAGAAGTTAATAATATTCATGATTAAAAATCTTGTTATATTGTGAATATTAAATTTTTATCCACTTATTAATTAAATTTAGAGATGGTCATGGAATCATTATTTTAATTTATATGGTAAAATGGATGTTAATTTACAAGTACTATTTATATCTTATATATTTTAATGTGATATGTGTATTATATTTTCTTTTATCTAAAAAATTGTTCGTAATTTTATTAATAAAAAACAAAATTACAATATATAAAAAAATGAATTAAAAAAATAGCTCACATCTCATGCCTACAAGTCTAACTTCTAACACATATAATGTCTAACATCTTACATTAATTAATATGTCAATTACTTATTACAAATATTTTGATTACAATTGAGTGGACATTACAAATATTTACAAACTTTCTTACATTACATCTACACATGTTCCCTATATTGACTGCCCCTCTAGGGGCAAATATTCACCTTTATTTTTGGCATTGAATTCTTAGGTTCATCTCACCTTTCAATTACCCAAACATACTACTTCTCTTTTTTATCTGTATTGCTAGGTTTATCCTACATTTTTACCCCAAAAAGACATTCAAACTATAGCTCCATCATCATGTCTACATCCTTACAATAACACATACATTGAAAAGTATGACAAGTTATTTGAATAAGCCTATATGCTTAAAACTTCTATACTCACATTAAAAAATTCATAATTTTTTTTTTTTTTTATCATATGTTGATTCAACATATATTAATTTTCCTTTCACCAAAACTACATACTTTGATGCTTTTACATTCCCATAAAATATCAAAAAATAATTTCTTTAATCATATATTTATTAATTTCAATTAATTTAACAACAAATTTTTTACCTATGTATAAATAATGTGGTTGTGTTTATCATTACAATGTTTAAACCGACTTACCTATGGAACTCTCTCTCAATATTTGAATATTGAAACATAACTTCTACACATCAAATCCAAGTGACATTGCAATGGTAATATATCTCCATAGGAGTGTTATAATTTGATAGCATATTGACTATTAAATCTCTACACAATGGAAGAAAAATAGCATATTGACTATTAAATCTCTCACAATGGAAAATATCTTTTGATATTTTTTATAATTAAGAAATTCATAAATGGGTAGTAGTGAAAGACATGTAAAAAAATCTATGACAAGATTAGTGGACCATTTAATATCAACTTATGGTACTTAAATAACAATACAACTAATATTTTTAAATACAAAAGAAACAACGACAAATTTATATTAAAATTAAATAAAACACATTTTTTTTCTTAATATTTAAATTTTTGAAACTTAAAAAATATTTCAATATATATTTGTTTTTTCAAATATTTTCACTAACCTATAAATATTAAAAAACATATTTTTTAATATTCCATGCACATAAACATCTCTGTTATCGAAGTCAGCCTTTAACCTTGAACTAAAAGTACAAAGTCATTATCCCATTGAATCAAATCAAATATTTTATAATGGATTTTTCCATTTGGAAGTATGTTCTTGTCATTAAATATTTAAGATTGATGAGAGTCTCAAGCCCTTTGGTAATGAAGATTTTCATCTTAGAATATAGTAAGAATTATTTATTTACTTATTGTATTTTCTAGCTGTCTAACATATCACTATATCTAAAAGTCAAAACAAACTATGATAAGCACTTTGATAGTTACTTCGAAGGTTGGAATTGAGAACAAATCTACCCATTAAAAAAATTGATGGTTCGGACAATATTCCCTAAGTAATAAACCTTTATTAACTTTTATGACGATAAGCTGACATTTTTTTGACGGTATCTATTGCCTGTAAATTTCCATACCATCAACCTGCTTTTCGCAGAAAAGAAGTTATTTGTAGTGTGTCAAGCGATGGAATTTGACGAACTAATATACAAATTCTTAACTTTATAAATTTTTATACATTTACAAATAGTTAATCAAAAATCAAATCTATTTTGAAAGGAATTAATTATAATAATGCCTAATAAAAATAGTTATAATAATAAAATTCAAATTAAATACTTATTAATATAAAACTAACCAAATGTGTAACAATATTAATAAATTAAAATACAACTTAATTACTATTAATATAATATTATATATATATTTATAATTAAAATACAACTTAATAAATATTAAAATATTATTATATAAACTTTTACTTTTGAATTTATTATTTACATTTATGGAACTCTTTAAATATATTTTTTACATCTATCTAATTCTATAATGCAAATATATTTTTTACATTTATCCAACTCTATAATGTATTAGCGATAATCTATACCGTGTTTTGGGTCGTGTTAGATATTAACATTTATGTCCACACATCTACACATGTCATGTTAAATGTTAAACATTTATGCTCACATATCTACACATGTATTGACCGACATTAACATTAGATTAATTTGCTAAATCTTAAACATTTATGTTTGTCATCTACCCCATATTGGGTTGTAGAGCGCCTCTTGATGCAATTATATACTTTTTGGTTATTGTTAAAATAAAATGTTTTATTTATGTTTTCTTTTAAGGGGAATTGTATTGTTTGAAAAAAATCGGTGTTAACATAGTGTATATACAATCAAGTCAATATTTGAATAGGGAGACTTAACCGTACCAAAAAATGAACTCTTCTTAGAACAAATCTAGATAACTGTAAACTAACATATATAAGAAAATCCTAACTCAAACTGAAAGACTGGCCTAAGCGGCCTTGGACTAAAACAATAGTGACAACAAAAATAATAAACATTAACAAAACTTAACTAGGTTGAGTGATCGAATCCAAGACTGCAACCACGATGGGCTATTTTGGGTCCTCACATGTTCTTCCTGTCGCAAGAGGTATGTCGAGATGTTGTTCTATTCTCTATGTTCTTCGGTTTAAGTCCCTCAAGTGTCATTGCAGGTGTTTAAGGGGGGGATAATATCGTTGTAGTGACCATGTGATCCAAGAGAGTGTGTCTCAATAAAAAAATCATTTTCCAATAAATATCCACAATTCACATATGCTGATCAAACCTTCCCCTCGTGTTTCCTGTATCCAAAATCCATTTTTCCCATTTCGTGAGAACCTTTGTATTTGAGAGTGGCATCCTTTGTGTAATGTCCCTCTTTTTGAGCATTGGGAACATATACTAACTCAACAGTCTAACCATCCCCATACGCTACATATTAAAAAGTAATGATTTAATGTTTGGGAATTAATTAATTAAAAAGTGACTACGGAAAAAGAATATTGTAAGTCACTTTATTAAAAGAAGAAAAAAACCCATTGTATTCGGATGACCCATGGTATTCACCCATGGTATTCCAATATTCCATGATTATTAAAGGAGATGAGAGCTCACTCCTCATGCGTGCATATTTGTATGATTGTTTTGTTATTGAGTTGACCTATTGGACCTAGTTTGGGTGAGAACATATATGAAATAGGGTTAGTTTTGGTGGTAAGTAATCCACCATAGATAATCCAATCAAGGGGGATTCAGTACTAAGACCATATATCATATCAAATTGAAAAGGAGGGATCAAACCAAATCCACTCATTGGAGCTTAACGTGGAGATCACGAGGAGAGGTAAGCCAAATCTCTCAGAGGTGCATAACATCCGGAGAAGTAGAATTAGGAGGATAATTTCCATGTTGTTGCATTCCAAATATAAAGAGTATCAATGTTGCATAATTTCGATGGACCTTGTTACACGAAAAATGAGAAACATATGAAAAAATGTGATTGCAATTTGAGTAAAAGTGTAGGGAGATAAGTTGAAAATACAAGTTGAAAAAGTAGTTTTTATATTTTTTTATATTTTAATCTTTTTACTTTTTTTACTCCAAAAATGGTGAATCATTACCTAAGGTTGAAATCATCATCTTGAATCCTATTGGTTCTTATAAAGTTGATTTTGGTTGTACATTTTTGTTTTGAGGCCCATTTTAGACCTTAAAATTTCTCTAATGTTGGGGACTAGGCCAAAAAATGAATAATATTGCATAATTGTATGGGATTCACTTTGGTCTCTAGTTAGAAAAATATCAAGACATCTCTTCCATAGTCATCTTGGGGGATTCCCTCATCATAATCCAACACCTCTAAATGGAGTCTCTTCCAAAGAATAACCTTCTTTCCCTTATCCACTGAAGAATTAATTGCATTCTAGAATCATTCTCGCATAAGTCATATTTTCACATACTTTGTAGCCAAAAGAAAGAAGCAGATATTCATGCAAACCTCGCCTATCAATTGGATGAAGGAAAATGTGATGTTAATGGATCTTTAAGTTGGAAATTCATCCCATGATATCTTCAAAGGATGTTCCTAGCCCCATCCCTCTTTATAGAATTAATGACTTCAACTACCATATGTGTTATATCATGGAAAATGATATAGGCTTTCCTCCCAAGCCCCTATTGCTTCCCCTCTTGGAGAGTAACTCGAAAATAAGCAAGTGGAGTCACACATGAGTGTTATCATTTGAGGTGGAAGGTTGTGTGAAGGCAAGGCATGGGAGAATTTACTTAAGGCATGTGACGTAGATAAATTTTGAACTTCTCTGCTCCTCTTCCTTCGTGTTCGCACAAGGCCTGATGGTAAACAAATACATTGAATTTATAAACCCCCATGATGGTGTCACCCCTGGAAGCATGGGATCTCTTTGACCTATGAGATGAATTAATGGTGGATGATCTCATTCTTATGATGATGAAATTGGTTCATAGTTATACATATTGGAATCTTTGTGGACAATAGTATGTATTTTGCATTCAGTCATTTAATCCAAGCGTTGACACACATTGGCTAGAATGTTGGAAGCTCACTCGGCCTTCTTATCTTTATAGGAACCAGTTTGGAATTTTCATGCTCTCACTCAGCTCTGGTCACATCTCCACTGCTACAATTCACAAGCATAATTCACCAACGAAAGAGGTAGCATATTCTAGTTTTCTTTGGAATACAAATAGGGAAATTCTAATTACATTAGCAAGGAATTCTAATTTCTTCCGAAAGTATACTCTGTCATCCAGTATTTTGAGTGCATACACTCAAGTGGATGGTGGGGGTCAATTGCATGGTTTCTTGGTTATGTTTCTAATGTCACCAATTTTATCCTTCCTCAAGAGGTATTATTTAAGGTGTTCTGATGTCATACTCTATCTCTATGGTTTTATTTTCCAGTAGTGTGCCTCATTGGGCCTACTAGTTTGAGTATTCCTCCCCGTTAAATATTCTCCTCTTCATGGCTTTGGTCTCAGACTCAAACTGGAGAATAAAGGTGCTTCCCCCTCTACCTTTGATAACTCCAGTCCTTGTAATCACTGCTCGCATCCTCCAGTTGATAAACATGAAGAGACTAGCAACCTCTGCAAGAAAATTTGTCAACAGTCAGCGAACATTCTCTTCTTGATTGAGGAATTCTAGAGGCATCAATCCAACATTAACCAGCTGGAAGATGAGCTTGACTAGATTCGATGCCAACTTGCAAATATGCAGTTTTAGAGAAATCCAGATGAAAATCGAAACATGACTAGCAGTGCCTTTGGTGTTCACTCGAACAAGATGTTTGTTGATCCTCCTCCGCAAGCTATTTTTGCTCCATATAAATGTATTTTGATATGCGACCAATTCTCTCGAGCCTACAATAGTAGTAGTTTTTGTATTAGGTATGATAGTAGTAATAGACCTGATGTAAATTTTGAAACTCATCTCATAATTTGTTATGAAGTTCTCGTATCATGGAATAGAATGTAAAACTTCTTGATTATTTTGTTGCATTTAGACACAGAATTAATAGTAAACTTTCAAATCTTGCCAAAACAAACAAATATTAATAGTGATAAAATATCTTAATGTTTAAAAATAATAAGTAATTGAAAGTAGAAAAATCCAAATACTTTGTAATAAGAGTAATAAAAAGGAGATGTGTAATTCATTTAAATTTTAATATAAAATTAATATGTCACATTTAATAATAATAATAATATTATTATTATTATTAAATATGGTTATAAACAAAATATTTCAATATATAGAGATCTACTTAAAATATATACTAATAAAAAAAAACAGAATTAATGTCCATAAATAAAATATAAATAAGATGTTTCAATCTCAAGTATGTATATATTATATATGGTTTAAAAAATAAAAAATAAAAAAATTATTATGGTTAAAATATTTCATGTTATCTACATTTTGACGTTTTTTTAGAATATTTCAATATTCTCCTCTTCGTGGCTTTGGTCTCATACTCAAACTAGACAATAAAGGTGCTCCCCCTCTAACTTTGATAGCTCTAGTCCTTGTAATCACTGCTCGTATCCTCCAGTTGATAAACATGAAGAGATTAGCAACCTCCGCAAGAAAAAATTTCAACAATCAACCAGCATTCACTTCTTGATTGAGGAAGTCTAGAGGCATCAATCCAACATTAACTAGTTGGAAGATGAGCTTGACTAGATTCGACGCCAACTTGCAAACTTGCAGTTTTAGAGAAATCCAGATGAAAATCAAAACATGACTAGCAGTACCCTTGGTGGCCCCTCGAACAAGATGTTTGTTGATCCTCCTCCGCAAGCTATTTTTGCTCCATATAAATGTATTTTCTTATGCGACCAGTTCTCTCGAGCCTACAATAGTAGTAGTTTTTGTATTAGGTATGATAGTAGTAATAGACTTTATGTAAATTTTGAAACTTGTCTCATAATTTGTTATGAAGTTCTCGTATCATGGAATAGAATGTAAAACTTCCCGATTAATTTGGTTGCATTTAAACACAGAATTAATAGTAAACTTTTTGATCTTGTCAAAACAAATAAATATTAATAGTGATAAAATATCTTAATGTTTAAAAATAATAAGTAATTGAAAATAGAAAAATCCAAATACTTTGTAATAAGAGTAATAAAAAGGAGATATGTAATTCATTTAAATCTTAATATAAAATTAATATATCACATTTAAAAATAATAATAATATTCAATATAGTTATAAACAAAATATTTCAATATATGGAAATCTACTTAAAATATATATTAATAACAAAAAAACATAATTAATGTAGAAAAAATCCATAAATAAAATATAAATAAAATGTTTCAATCTCAAGTATGTATATATTATATACGGTTTAAAAATTAAGAAAAAATTAATTATTATGATTAAAATATTTCATGTTATCTATATTTTTAACGTTTTTTTGATATTAATTATATCTAAAATAATTTAAAATCATCATCATAATTGAATTTTAAAATTACAACCTAGTTAAACACTAAATTGATATACATTACCTTAATCAATTATTTGTACTTTTAGAAAATTAAAACATAGTAAATAATTTGACATAACACCATCTTCGCCATTAAACCAAAGCTACAACCTCATTAATCCACAATATTTTAAAAAACAACTCCAATCATTTTCCCTAATTAATTTTAAAAATAACCATATTTCCATATTAAAGTCCAATTCTCCTAAGCATATTTAACTTATAACATCATCATTACATAAGCCAAGCCAGCCAAACATGACCAGATACAAACCTCTGATTTAACAATAAACATTCCATATTGTAAGCCAACTGGAACAGCTAACTTGGTAAAGTACACCTCTAATTAATTAATTATTCTAAGCCAACTGGAACATGCTAAAATTAATTGTACACCTCTAATTAATTAATTATTCTAAGCCAACTTGGAACATGATAAAATTAATTATTCAAAGCTCTAGCTGTTGTAACCCAATTAGAACATGTTGACTCCACTAAACTCATTTATTCAAAGCCCTCCACGTTCTAAGCCAACTAGAACAGGTTGTCTGTATCATCATAAGTAAGAAAAACGTAAAAGCTTTATACATTGAATTTTTCCAACCAGATGATGTTGACTAAATGATGTTCAATGTTAAAAGGTTATGTGAAAGATATATCACATGTGTCAAAGACATTGTTACGTGAAACACGTCACACTCACGTAGGAAGGATGTAATAAAAACAAATTTTTAATAAAGGGTGATTGTCCCACAATCCCTTAAAATTGTTGATTAAAGGGTGATTTTACAGAAGGAAAAAAAATCCATTACCTTTCACAATAATTATAAATTATTATATTCTTTGCATGCCAATTAAAAGAAACTAGATAGTTTACGATATCGTAATTAAATCGAAGGTGTTTTATTGAGAGAATAGGTCTGGACACTGTTCATTGCAGTCAATGAATCAACTTGAATTTCGTCGTCCTTTCATCCAATTAAAAGTTTACAAGTGGCGGAAGCTCTTTTGGCGTTCTTTTTCATGCTTCTGTGAAAAATGCTAGTATACCATTGTCACAAGGGTTGCCAAAGAGCCGAAATCCTGTCTCAAAGAAGAAGAAAAAATTTAATTATCACCATCTTCAAAACTCAAGTTTGACATACTATCAAATACAAATACATTTACATAATTCAGATAATGGAGTTTTTTACATTATTAAGATAATAGCGTTTTTTTAGTACTAATATATGTTTTTTAATGTGGTTCACGGATTCTAAAGATCAATAATCGTTACGTCTATAGAAACATTGTTCTAGATAGATTTACCCAAAGGGATCATTTCTTGCTCGCTCATTAATATAGCTTAATCTCAAGAGCGTTGCGGAGAATTCACCCGATGACTTCTCAATAGTAAAGTGCTTTAACAATGGAAATTCGACCAATTGAACTAACTCTTAGAACTATGTCATAGTGATACTTGAAAGCGAAATCATATAATTACCTATATCAATGACAAAATAAAAAACTTGTAATTTTCTATTATCAATAATTGTGTTTCATTATATCTACCATTCAATTCATTTCATTTGTGGGAGAGAAAGTAATATCATTGAGAGTTTAATGAATCAATATTGATTCATAATCCATTATAATATTTCTCTGTTTTCCGATTCTTGACCTTTAATTTCCCTACTTAAATTATGATATTTCATGTTAAGTAATGAGTTAATAATCACAATCAAACATGGATTGAGAATTAGACGGAGTGGTATATGCCCTCCATATGTTTATGAATTCTTAGGTAAACTAAATATCCTTCCCCCATTTAAAACACAAGATATAGGTAATGAATATAATCAACCTTCAAATGATACTTCTGTTTCTTGACCACTTTCCCAACAATAATTTTGTGACTTCGTATAAACTAGTATTACATATATTTTTGGTATAATCTAAGCCTTTGGATGATTTCTGAGTATGGGAATACACTACTAATATCTCTCTCTTATTTTCTCACTGAAACAACTTTTAACTAGTTTTTGATGTACCTTTTAAGGAGACGACAATATCTTTTTCATGTTAATTTGATTTCCTAAACCTAGGAGAAGTGATGCTTCATAATTTACTATAAATAACATTGTAACAATGTGTTCAACTGTTATTTAAAAAAAAAAAAAAAAACCTATCATAATTTAATCTTAAAAACTATCACAATTTAATCTTTTTTACATATGTAAAGATTAAATTTGATTTTTTTTTTATTTTTTATTTTTTTTGTTGTCTTAGCGATGAATATATTGAGAGTGGAAAGAAGGATTGAAAGGAAATGGCATTGAGATGAGATTATTTTATATTGAAGAGTGAAGGAAGGAAGTCTTATGTAAGTACAAATATCACTAATATGCTTGCTTATCCATTCCTAAGCACTAGTGTCCTCTTACTAAAAATCCACAACAAATGTTGCATATAACTTTTGACATCAATTAACTAACCCCTAGTGCTCCAAAAAGAGATAATACCTATAAAATTAATAAATAAAATAAAATAAAATAAATAATTACAAAATATAGACTGTACAAATAAAAATATAATAAAAAAATAAAATACAAAATATAGAATGTAAAAATAAAAACTTAAGGATTAAAAAAATTAATATGTAATATTTACATATAAAATGTCAATAACAATCATTATTGTCTTTGAGACACATAATAAGTAAGATTAACTTAAAATAATCTTATATTTTCATAAAATTTTGATAACGTTATAAATATTACATGCTTCCAAACATTTTTCTATTTTTTAAAGGATGGTAAAACTATTTTTGCAAAAGTCTTAAATTTTTAAAAATTTTAATTTACCTTTTAAATTTTTATGGATGATTGGAGAGAAAAAATCACTTAATTTTAATTCACAAAATAGGAAAATTAGAGGCAAACTAACATATTAACTTGGGTGTGATTACATTTATTTGGTGAGAGACCAATAACTAAACTACATTCACAAAGTTTCCAAAATTGATAATGGAAAAAAAATTCTTATGATTGAAATTTTAAAAGATAAAAACTTTGTTTGTTTTTTCCTCGGAAAAAAACTCATATTTCCATCATAAATTTGAAAGACATATATTTTACATATACACATAGAAGTGCGCATTCACTAGGATTCTATCGAGATCTTATATTAGCATATAAATCAACGAGAAAAAAATGAGGAAAGTGTTGTTGTCCTATCCATAAAAGGACTTACATTTGTTGTACACCAACCAAAAAATGAATTTTGTAAAAGTGTTGTTAGGCATCAACCATTGTTTACAGTGACCAAACATATGTTGAAAATATTTACAATAAAGTGTTGGAATGTATCAAGAGCAAAACCAAAGATATTATGAACCGGGAAATTAAACATGATCAGCAAGAAGCATGTTGTCCATAAAATGCCTATGAAAATATTGATAGTGTTATGCCCCAACCAACTCTATCGCCTACCATAACCCTTGATCCATGATCGAGCCTTCCTTAGAAATCGTGTTAGTTATCCCATTCTTCTCCTTGTAAACATGCATGCATGTGAAGGAATTAAAAACAAGCTCTAGTCTTAAAATATCCTAAAATATATGAACAAGGGATATATTCTGACACAATTGAATCTCATTGACCCAATTCACCACTAACAAAGAGTTCCCAAATAATTGAAGTTGTTCACACCATTTTTCCTGTGAAAATTTTATAAGAGATCTACACACTAATAACTTTGCACAATTTTTTTGTACCATGACCCAATCCCATATTGACATGAAATGAATGGTGCTTTGATAAATGAAGAACGAATCCCCCCCCTCCCCACACACACACACAGAGCCCTCCCCCTAAGAAGCCCCATCGAAAAAACCCCAACGGATATTGACATATGTGTTTTCACTTCACTTTGTCCTACCATCAACAGGAACCTTTAACTAGGGATAGTGAGAAAGGATATCTAAACCTTTAGCAACAATCTATTCTGGGTAGGATGATTTGTCCTGCAAAATCTCCTTGTTTTTTCCAACCAAATGCCCCAACTAATAATGATAGGAAGGGATCTGAAATGTTTATTTTCCTTGTTCTTGACCCAAGTTGTCTAGATCTCTTTAAATTATATACCCTCCCATTCTCACTCCCAACCGAGAAGAGAATTGCTAGTTGACTAGACTTGTTTTGTAAAGGAGCATTAAACAAATATATGATCAATGCAAACCTCAATACCTTTATACAAAGCACACCATCTAGGACCAATTTTGTGTCTACCCTACATAACATCCCAGGTAGGGAATTTTTTCTCAATGATACACCAGACCTAAATGTGACTTTGAGGGTTATTTCAACTTCTAGAGAACTCTCCACCACCGAACAATATCCACATTTTTAGCAAGAGTGTTTAAATAAATGTATACTAATTTTGGCGTATATAAACCATCCGAAGCAGGTTCCCAGACCAATTCATCCTCATTTTCATTTAATATTATGTGGGATGAAATCAAAGCATCCAAGAATAAGGACCATCCCTCCCTAAATACCTCCTAAATATTTAAGTTTGTGTATGAAAACAAACCTTGATTTCAAGGCGTAGTCTGAGCAAGATTATTGATATGAGCAACTCTAGAGAATCCATGATCCCTATGGGCATCAATGAGTTCTTGTGACAACCAACGTTTGTTACCACTCTCCATCCAAGGATCTGATCATAATGTAACCTTATAGTCATTCCATATCTTCCTAGTCAATCTATAAAATATTAGGCTAAAAGAATTTAGAACAACCCACCAAACCACTCAAATATTCAGTCTTGATTTGTCTTGAAGTCGCACCCACACTTTCAAAGAATATGTGGTATGTATTTATGGTAGACCACTCACATCCAAAGGCTATTACTAGCTAAAAGCCTCCACCCACAATTTGTTGCAAGAGCATTGGAAAACGTGAAAATATTTTTTAGACCTCACCCACCTAGTATCTTTGGCACAACAAGTTGATCCCACATGACTCGGGGAAGGAAAAAATGGTCTTGAAAACGTCCCATAATAACTTGAAGCATAGCTTCTTGGATTTCTCCACCACACCCTTTGGAATCCAAGTCAAAGACATCTAGTAGACCGAAATGACTTCAATAATTGATTTAACGTTAATACGAGCCTAATAGCTCTTGATATCCATCTAAAACTCTAGAAAGTGTGTGTTTTCTCTAATTTCGCTATTAGCCACAAAACATCTTATTTTTTATAATTCTTTTGCTTCAAATGGAAGCCCAAATATTTTAGCCCCTCCTTTAAATCAATTACCTCAAAATAAAAAACATATATGATATATAGAATCTCATGCTCTTCCAAATTGTGAAATGATATGGTTGATTTCCTTTCTCTTATGAGCATACCTATAGATTTTCTGAACATAAGCATATTCTCATGTAGTTTTTAGATATATCTAGTTGCACCACCATTGCAAAATATAAGGATATCTTCAACAAATAGGATATGTGAAATTGTTAGAGCATGTATTATAGCCACACCTTTAAACTCACCTCTCCGCTTTGACTCCTCCAACATGCAACTAAGTCCCTCAGTAACAAGCAGGAAGAGGAGAGGAGACAAAGGACAACCTTGTCTCAAACCTCGTTGGGAATTGAAGAAAGGAGAGGCAAAGTCATTTATCAAGATAGAAAATGAAACCAACATTATACAACACATATTCCAATTAATAAACGAAATATCAAATCCACATGAGTAAGGATAAGTCTAATCGAAATCCAATTAACATTGTCATATGCCTTTAAAAGCCTCATTTGTTACAATGTAGATGCAAGAATTACATGAAATGCCAAAACTAACAACTTAAAGGCATTTTAAATGACTTGGAAGACACAAGTAATATTCCATGAAGTTGATTCTCTTCTTTTCTAATTTCCTTTTTTTGGGGGAATTAAAAGAGCCTTTCATTAATCAGAGAAAAAGTACATGTAACCTAGATTTTAAAAGTATAGAAACTAGATTTTATCATACAATAATTACAAATATTTGCATATCAACCAAATATACTAGGAAGTATACTAATCAACAACAAAGTATCAGAGACTAACAATAATAGTAATTACAATAAAGAACAAACTTATTCTCTTAAGATTCGGGATGAAAACTTGATTGTTTTTTGGTTGAGGAGGAAATGCATCCGATATTGGCATGAATTTCCCTGAGTTCAATAAATTTTCTTCATGTTCTTGGACCATGGCCTAAATTCTCTTGCACCACTTTTGTTTAACCACCCCTCCCACATTTACCCAATTCCACCACCCTACTAGTGTAAACATGAGACGAAGAGTTACTATGACATGATCCAACCTCCCAGCTCCAATTAAGGTAGTGGGGCCTACAACTGACCATAAACTAACAACTCACATCATCCCTTGAGGCTACATGACACTTAGGATCCAAAGAACCGCCCCAAGTTACCAAACCCTAAGATGGGGATCCTTTCTACTGACCTAAGCTCCCAACCGCATGTACGACAAGGCTTGGGTGTAGTTGAAGGCCTCCAGCCACATGAAAAACATTGCTTCCATGCGGTTGTGACCCAACTTGCCCAGTTTAGAGTGTGCAATCCTAAGATCTGAGCCACAATTATAAGTCATCCTCCAGACCACTGCCCATAATTGCTTGAGACTTTCTAGAATAATTATTAACATGAAAAAAAAGCTAAATATTCAAACTTGAGTCAGAAACTTGACCTAGACTGCCTAGAACACACTAGATATCTCGTCAAACACATGGAAAACATGTAAGCTATAGGTCATGAATGCATATCTGATCATAATAGTCTGAGATTCATTTAAGAATCATCAATAAGGCTCTATGCCCTCTCCACCTAACAGCAACAACACTTGTTAGTCGATTCACTCATTGACCAATCAATAAATAATTAATTAATTACAAGATCCATAGATGGTACACATCATATAACCAAAAAATAACAAGAAATAACCAACATATAAACCATGAAAACTCATCCATAATATCACCAACATAATCACTACAAATACTCATAGATCACAATACAAAAATGTATCATATTAACATGTGAAAATACCAACCAAGTTAGGGACTTCCATGTACCAACCAATCGTAGATTGAGCTGAACCAAAACTATCTTTCATCCAATCAGCCCAGCTCCATATTCCAAGCCTGAATGTGGGATCTCATGGACTAAACAAAAATAAACAAAACCACGGCTTCCAGAGGCCAAACCACCTCAACCCTCATCCACATTGATTCCACCTCCATGGTCAAACATCACTTAAATAAACCAAATCTGTCTCTACCCAAGTTGTCCATGGATCCGGGAACTAGAAACTCAACCCACAACCCTCTAGGGCTCTAGAGTGTTTTTCCAACCCGACTCCAGGGACTAGTAACTCAAACCACCAAGGACTCTAAAACATTTGTGCCAACCTAAGCTCTAGGACCAGTAACTCAACCCAAGTTGTTCCAGGTCTTCCAGAGTGTTTGGTCCAACCCACAACCATAAGAAACCTAAGAACCAATCACAAAAACAACAAATGGAAAAACCCATAACACCATGGTTATCCAGGAAATGGCAAGGAAAGGTTAAACCACTGTCAATCCAGGAAATTATCCATTCCAATGACACCCCATAACCGGAAAATCACATGAATATACCATGCATCTAGAAATCAGAAAGGATATCACACATGCAACATGTTACCTACAAATCAATCCAATAGTTTTTTTTATCCAACTATTCCAATATGCTTTACTGCTTTCCTTTGCCTTCCTTCTCCAAATCCAATATATTCCAAAGTGCTCCAAGAATGTTCCAAGAATGCTCCAAGAATACTCTAAGTGTGCAATAGTACGAGAGAATGAGAGAATACAAGAGAGCTCCAAAACTGAACTGAAAAAAAAGGTTGGGAATTGATCCTCAAAAACATTTTATCATTGAGGCCTCTATTTCATTAATTTTCCTTCATTTTTCATTCATTTTCCCTCTCATGAAAATATGTGTCCCTTCACCTACCTTTTCTCCTATTTTCCTTTATTTCATAAATAAAATGCCAAGTATTGCCACTTTTCCTTTGCCAATTTCCATAGTAATTAATTATTCACTAGTGATACCCATCACTACGTTTTTCCCAACATTCAGCTTGGAATATGTGTCCCATGACCTTGGTATTATTCTATTTACATGGAAAATCAACCAGGGGTTTTGAAAAACTCCCCCCCCCCCCACCCTTGTGGGAACATTGTCCTCGATGTTCAATGATGCCTATGACCAGCTTACCATTGAAAACAAAACATACTTCCCATGGAGCTTTATAACATAGTTGGATGCAGTATTTACAATGACATTCTGCAAACCATGACTGACATAACAAACATGATAACCACACTGCTTATTGGAGTTTTATAAAACAACTCATTGTGGTATCTACAACAACATCCATATATACATATACATATACCAAAAACTCATCTACTCAAACCAGAAAATAATAAAGGATACATAGCCCGCATTTGATCAGCCATCTCCCATGTAGCTTCATCGAGCCTAAAGTGTTTCCACTTCACTTTAACCTGCTCAATTTCTATGTTCCATAGCATGAGTTGTTTCCATTGCAATATGCACTGTGGTTCTAACTAGAATTCTCCCTCTAGTTCCACTTGTAATACAGACCATTCAATCACATGATCAACATCCTAGAAGTACTTCTTAAGTAATGAAACATGGAAAACATCATGTACTTTCACTATCGGAGGTAGTGCAATTTTGTAAGCCACTGGTCCAATCCTCTCAAGGATCTCAAAAATACCGTAATACCGAGGTGCAAACTTGGCACATGATCGAATCCAAAGGATCTCCTCTTGGGCTTGATGTGCAAGTGCACATGTTCCCCAACATGAAACTCCTTAAACAACCTATGTTGATCTGCATAACTCTTCTACCTGTCTTGTGTTGGCTTCAAATTCCTCTGAATAACCTGCATTTCCGATTCTATATTTTCCAAAATATTCGATCTGATTAGCACCATTTTCACTGGGACACTCCAATTGATAGGATTAAAAATCTGCCCAAAAGGTGCCTCAAACAGACTCATCTTCAAAGATTCCTGACACCCATTATTATATGCAAACTCTATCAGTGGAAGATACTCTTCCCACTTCCGTTGTTGATGCATGACATACATCTTCAACATGTCCTCAAGAATCCTATTAACCCTCTTTGTCTATCCATATGTCTATGGATGATAAGTTGTACCGAAGGCTAACTCTGTCCCCAAACCTGCAAAAATATCTTTCCAAAACATGGAAGTGAACTTGGTATCTCTGTCAGATATAATATTCTTAGGAACACCATTCAATATCACTATCTCCCAGATGAAAATCTTAGCTACCTCGCTAGCTGAATTAGTAGACTTAAGTGCAATGAAATGAGCTACCTTACTTAACCTATCAACCACAACCATGATGGAATCACGTTGTCTATATGTCCTTGATAAACCTGTAATGAATTCCATGGATATGGCCTCCCATTTCCACTCTGGAATCGGAATCGGCTGCAATAAACCACCTGGATTATTACACTCTATTTTTACCTGTTGAAAATCCAAACATCTTGCAACAAACTTAGCCACATGTTTCTTCAAGTTCGGCTAATGATACAATTTCTTAACTATTTTCAATGTCTTATGATATCAGATTAACATGAAACTCCCTCAAGATAATCTTCTTGAGCTTACTATCATATGGCAGATAAATCATGTTCCTAAATCTGGCCAAGCCATCTACTGTGATATGATAATCCACATCTTGATCACATGTACCTTGTTATTGTAACATGTGCCTCAACTGCTAATACTTGTCATCATGATGTCCTTCCTCCAAGATACACTCCTGCAAGTATGTCCAATAAGAACTCATTGTTGCAATGTGATTCACATGCACTCTCTGGCTAAGAGCATCTGCAACCCTGTTTCCTTTCCCTTGATGTGCCAGATCAAGAAATAAAACTCATTAACAATAGTTAACCATCTACCTTTCTTGTAATTCAGATTAGGTTGATGAAGTAGTTACCTCAACCCACTATGATCTCTCATCAAGATGAACCTCCTGCCAAGAAGATAATGTTTCCACATCTTCAATGCATGAATGATATTTTCCAACTCAAGATCGTGAGTCACATAGTTATGCTCGTGTTCATTAAACTTCCTTGACTCATAGCATATCACTTGTCCTTCCTGCATTCGAACTCCACCAAGTCATCTCTTGCAAGCGTCAGTACATACCAAAAACTCTTTGTTTGTATCTGCAATATTCAAAATCAGAGCATTTGTAAGAAAATTCTTCAACTAATCAAAACTATTTGCACACTCCTCAGTCCATTCAAACTTCTTCCCTGTTTTCTACAAAGATATAATATGATAGGAAATCCATGAGAAGTTCCTGTTGAACCTCTTGTAATAACTTTCTAGTCCCATGAATGATCCGACCTCATCCACATTCCTAGGAGTTTTTCACTCCATGATAACTTTAATATTTTATGAGTTCATTGTTATACCTTCCTTGGAAACAACAAGTCCCAAGTAATGAAATTTGGTATGAAAGAAACCACACTTACTGAGCTTGGCATAAAATTGATGCTTTCTCAACAATTTTAACACGGTTGTTAGGTGTTCTTCATGACCTTCCTCATTCTTAGAATATGCCAATATGTCGTCAATCAATATTATCGCAAACTTGTCCAGATAATGATGCAACATATTATTCATCAAACACATGAAATTAGTTGGATCATTAGTAAGCCCAAAAGGAACTACTACAAACTCATAATGCCCATACCTAGTCTAGAATGTAGTTTTTTAGATGTCCTCTTCTTTGATGCATACCTGATGATATCCTGATCTCAAGTCAATGATATCCTAAACATTGTTTCTCCATTCAACTGATGAAACAAGTCATCAATCTAAAACAAAATATACATGTTCTTAATCTTCACCTTGTTCAAATTCATGTAATCAATACACAACTTGAGATAACCATCCTTCTTCTTCACAAACAATATTGGTGCACCCAGGGGTGAAACACTTGGCCTTATGTATCCCTTAACAATAATTTCCTTAAGTTGACTTTAGTTCCACTAACTCTGGAGTGCTCATACTATACGGTGTCTTTTATGTTGGTGTTGCTCTCGACATCAACTCAATAGAATAGTCCACTTACCTATGAAGAGGTAACTCTGAAATCTATGCTGGAAATACATCCTGAAACTACTGCAAAACTGGATACCTCTTTAAGACTTTAGCATCCTCAACATCCTTCCCTTTTTCACTAGAAATATTAAGTGCAAAACATACACACTCTTTCCTTATACTGTGTTTTTCCTGCATTTCTGAATGATGTAGGCTTCTTCTTTCTCTACAATATTCTCCTCTCTTCATCATCATCCAAGCACTCAATATCCTTATCATAGTAATCCACCTTAGTCCTATGAATATACAACCAATACATACCTAAAAACATATTGTATGATCCCAATGGAAGCACATTTATATTTGCTTATGTAGACATACCATTCAACTCAAATACACAAGATCACACCCATTGATGAACTATTTTCTTAGTAACTATATCCAACTATACCAACCAAGACTCTGCATGCACTTATTTATTCAAGAAACACTTATCCACTAGGTCAGGATTGATATAACTATAGCTAGATCTAGGGTCAATCAAAATAGAAACAACTTGGTCACAAATATTACCTTCCATCTTGATATAATATTCCTGATGATCAACCTGCCTATTATCCAATGCTGCATAAATCCGAGGAATAATCTATCCAACATCCCAAATTGTTTGTGCCTCCTAGGCACTGTAGATCTAAGGTCAGCCACCCTGATGTTTTGGACAATATCTCCTATGATGATCCTTGCCACAAGTCCAACACTGCAAAGGCTTCCTTCCATCACCCTCATTCTGCTCGTTAGACTGAAATCCCTATCTTCTGTCAATTGCATTGAATTTCTTGTACGATGTTGCATTCTCCTTGTTACTTGCATCTTGAGGTCTTCCCCGATTCTTATCCCATTTTCCCTTAGTATTTTCATTACCTTTCCAACCCTTCTTATGCTTTGAATTATGCTTAGACTGCTCATAATAATGTTTCAACTTCCCAATTTCTTCCTCCAATGTCTGAGGCTCATCATACTCAATCCAATCTTTGAATGCTAATGGAAATACACTAACAAACCTTTGAAACTTTTTTTTCTCATCCTTAATATATGGTACATACCTCAGTAACTCCAAAAACTCAATCTTATACTCTTCGTCTTCCATAGATCCCATCTTCAACTCATAGAACTCTTTAGCCTTACTGTCATAGTATCTCTCTGACAAATACTTCTTTATGAAAAGTCCCTTAAACTCGTGCCAACTCAACTCCTTTGCCTTGGTGCCTTTGACACGCTTCACATATTCCCACCAAATGTCCACTTTTCCCTTGAGATTGAAAATGGATATCTTGGCTTTTATATTCTCTATATAATCATGCATCTCAAGGAACTTCTTCATCTTGAGTAACCATGCTTCTACATATTTCATTTTCTTCAGCTCTCGATTGAATGTATTAGGTTTTGATTTCTTAAACTCATCCAGAAATTACTACTTCTCACTCTTCCTGTAAGGATGATAACGATGATGACCATGATACCTATTTTAACCAGAACTAGAATAGAACTCATAACCACTACCTCTCAGGAAGGTTTATCCATCCATCCACCACCTTTGGTTGTGTCATCCCTATCTCACATGTACCCTTCATGAGACTTGCTACCATATGCCCCATTATTCATTTCCACCTTTCCATAATTGATTTGTAGTTCTCCCTGTCTCTGTAAATCTGATAAGCTCTGAAGAATCACTTCATTGACCTTTTCTTTTTTTTCTTGTGCTTTGGAAAGAATTTCTTATGACTGAATTATCTTGTCATTATCTGCTTTGCAACTCCTAATTTCTACCTTTAAATTTCTCAAGGTGTATGCTATGTCAAGGGATTACTCATCTCTGTGTTGCTCATATGAACTATAAGGGAATTCAAGTGAACTATAATCCACCATTTTTCTTGTCATTTTTTATCTTCTACTTCCTACGAACATACGATGTTATATAAACAAAATCTAAACATGATACCAGTAAATTTTAGGGGAGGCTATCCCGTCTGCAAAACTAATCCATATTAGCGCATCATATGTATATATAATGAAATGAACATATCAATCATCTCAACATCAACATCATAAACATCTACATGAGGACACAACTACAACAATGACCTTCACAACACATGCATAACAAACACATCGAAAACTAGCATGCATGCATAAAAATCACATCCCGCCCATCCAATTCAATTGTTTTAACTTAGAATCTTTGATACCAACCTATAACCACCCCCTCTCACATTTACCTAATTTCACCGTCCTTCTAGGGTAAACATGAGACGAAGAGTTACTATGACATGACTCGACCTCCCAACTCCAATTAAGAAAGTAAGGCCTATAAGTGACCACAAACTGATAACTCACAACATCCCTCGAGGCTACATGACACATGAGAGTCAAAGGACCACCCCACATGACCAAACCCTAAGTTGGGGCTCCTTTCCACTGACCTAGGCTCCCAACCGCATGCATCAAAAGGCCTGGGTGCAATTGAAGGCCTCCAACAACATGCAAAACATTGCTTCCATGTGGTTGTGACACAACTTTCCCAATTCAAAGGGTGCATTCCCAAGCTCTTAGCCATAATTTTAGGCTAGCCTCCAAACAGCTGCCAAGAACTGTCTGAGACTTTCCAGAATCATTATTGACAAGAAAAAAAATCTAAACATTCAAACTTGAGTCGGAAACTTGACCGAGAATGTTTATAACGCACTAGAAATTCGTCAAACACATGGAAAACATGTAAACTACAAGTCATGAATGCATATATGATCATAATAGTATGGGATTCATCTGAGAATCATCAAGAAGTATTTATGCACCCTCTACATAGTTGCAACAAAACTTGTTAGTCCATTCATTCTTTAACCAATCAATAACTAAATAATTCATGACAAGAGCCACAAATGGTACATATTATATAACCAGAAAATAACCAACATAGAAACCATGGCAACTCAGCCATAATATCACCAACATAATCGCTACAAATACTCATAGATCACAATAGGAAAATGTCTCATATTAACATGTGAAAATACCAACCAAGTCAGGGACTTCCACATACCACCCGACCGTAGATGGGCTAAAGCCAATCACCCTCGCGCCATATTCCATGCATGAATGTGGGATCTCATGGATTAAACTAAAACGAACCAAACCAGGGCTTCCAGATGCCAAAACACCTCAACCCTCATTCTTAGTGATTCCAACTCCATTACCAGACATCACTAACATCAACCAGATCGATTTCTACAAAATCTGTCTAGGGCTCCAGGAGCTAGCAACTCAACCTACAACCTTCTATAGCTCCAGAGAATTTTTCCAACCTAGCTCCAAGGACGAGTAACTCAACCCAGCAAGGACCCTAGAGAATTTTTCCCAACCTATGATCCAGGGCTAGTAACTCAGCCCAAGTTGTTCCATGGGTTCCAGAGCATTTATTCTGATCGAGAACCATAAGGAACTTGAGAACCAATAAGGAAAAAAACAAGTGGAAAACCCCACAATACCATGGCTACCCAAAAAATGGAAAGGTGAGGCTAAAACCATTGTCAATCCAGGAAAATATCCTTTCCATTTACAACACATAATCGGAAAATCGCATACATATACCATACATATAGAAATTAGAAAGGAATTCACACATGAAACCTATTACCTCCAAAGAAATATAGCTAGAGCTATTGATCCAATTGTTCCCTTTCTCTTTCCTACTTTCCTTTTACTTCCTTCTCCAAACTGAATGTATGCCAAAGTGCTTCAAGAATACTCTAAGTGTGTAAGAGTATGTGAGAATGAGAGAATAGAAAAGAGCTCCAAAACTGAACAGAGAACAAGGTTGTGATTTGATCCTTAGAATCATTTTTTTCATTGAGGCCTCTATGTTCTTCATTTTCCCTTCAATTTCCCTCTCATGAAAATTTGTGTCCCTTCACCTTCTTTTTCTCCTATTTTACTTTATTTCATAAATATAATGTCAGTTATTTCCATTTTTCCTTTGTTAGTGCCTTTTCCAATTTCCATAGACATTAACTAATCACTAGTGATACTCGTCACTATGTTTTTCCCAACATTCAACTTGGAATGTGTGTCCCATGACCTTGGTATAATTTTATTTACATGGAAATCAACGAGAGGTTGTTACATTTTGTTTTCTCCCTAACCATCTTAGGGGAATATTTGAAAGATTGTGTATGAACTCCTATATGGGGATTTGAAGAACTCGAACCAGATTGAGTGTTATTTGTTTGATGGTATAGCATGTATTATAGATATTTATTGAGGCAGACATTTTCCAGAGTAACCATATGTGGAACATCTGGATCCATGTCTTTTAAGTCTCATCCTCTTCCATTACTGAGCTAGTTGGATCCTTTGGAGGATAATTTTATAGATTAACTTCCGGATTCTCTTAGGCTTTGTTGGAAGTGGTAAAAACTTGGGAATACCTCCACCAGTTAACAGGGGGGAAATTTGATTAACTTCTTACACTTGGGTCTCATCTAGAGATGAGAGATATGTAAACTTGTTTCTTGATATGGGGCTCCGACTATAATTTATGGCTCCTTGAGGTATCAAATTCCTTGTCCTTTAGGAGAATTTTCCAAAACCCTCTCATGCTTTATGAGTTTATTGATATGTTAGTAAATATTTTGTAATCAAAGGAAAATCTCTAAAAAATATTCCCATATTCATGACAATTCCTGCATCTAAATGGGACATTTTCATAATTCAATGTATGTTTCCAAAGATGATCATAATAATAAATGTTTTTTGAATTTGGAAGTGGATGTGAAATATTCATATAGACGTATATCCTTGCATAGGATGTGTATCTCCCTCTCTTAGTTTCCTCATAAACCTTGACAACGCTACCAATGGCATTGTCAATGCCGTCAAGAATTTCTTCCTCCCATTACTCCTTTAGAAGATAAAGGAGAAAAACACATATTAGGGAAGCAAGGAAGTCTTCCTTCTCAGGCTTGTACCACTCTTTCCAAATTCACATGAAGAGCCCAACATTATTATAAAAATAATTCCCTTGTTCAAAAACTCTCATTCTATCTTCCAAGCTGGAAAAATTTATTGTGAAGAACCTTTTTTCTCCTAACTCTAGATCTATTTGTACCTTGAGGTTCCATTTATATTTTATCCAATGAGTCAGGGACTTCTCAAAGGGCGATAATCCAATGAACATGCAGATTAGAGATGATATTTCATATATTGGTTGTATTCTGCAATTTTATTGGATCTGAACTCATACTTTGGATCTTGCATTGCCTTTTTGAGATGACACCCTTGAATTTTATTTTGCTAGAATGCTCCAAGTAGTGATTTCTCTGAGTGACTAGACTCTCCATTACCTCCAAATGAGATTTGAAAATGACATGAATGATAAGGAGTTTTTGATGGATTTTTGATTGATGTAACATTCATTCTAATTCCTGAGATAATCTAATTGAAGTATAGGGGTGAACCCCTCCAGTGGAACTAGTCATGGACGATTATACAAAAGAAACCCTAGTCAAAACCTCAATTAATGAAATATAAATGTAATTCTACTTGCTTTGTTTCAACCAATGATTACAACAGATTTAGATTGTGGGTCTTCATCTTTTCCCTTTTCTTTATTCCTTATTTTTATTTTATTTATTTTAATTATTTTCCTTTTTTCCTTTGAAGATAGTAAAATTATATTGACTTATTTTTCAATTACCAAAGATAAATTCTATTGAGCATAGATGAATTTCTCTTTCATTTAAAGAGGTTAGATGAAAAAGTCAATGTGTTGGATAAAAATATTTTTGACTCATCTAAAGACACATTCCCTTCTAAGATCATCCAAGTCGACTCACCCTCCAATTGAATGATATCTCTAGTTTATTTTGTTTTGTGCAGTTTCAAAAATATAACTATTATCACAAGAAAGGAAAAGTATCATTTATGCCACAGGCATGCAGACATTATTAGTTTATATCACTTTGTAAATTTTGTAATTATGTTTAGATAATTTTATACAATTAAGGCTTTACCTGTGTATTATTAATCTGGTTTCTCTATCGACAAACTAGCTAGCACAAAAAATAAAATATACCTTCTTTGTGATGAACTAACATGAAATGTTATCATTTTTTTTTGGGAGAAAATATTCATTTAATACATATAATCACAATTTTATATAATTTTAAAGTTTGACATAGCTATATTGTAAACCCAAATATTAAAAAACTTTTATATAATATTGACCATTAATATAATATTTGGTTTATATATTATAATATAATATAATATATAATAGTTGACCATGATCAAACATAGTCAACCTTTATAAGGTGAAGATGGACAAGTATAGTCACACATGTTCAATCGTAGTCAAAAAATCATTAACCATAGTGAAAATATAGTTAGTGATGTTTAACAATAGTCATATGTTGTCAACCAAAGTCTAGCCACAATCAACATCATCAACTATGATGCCCTTGGTTGACTATGGTTGACCATAATTAACTATGATAACAATGGTCGGTGATTATCAACTGTAGTTGACTCTATTTAATATGGTTGTCTTGTGTCAACCATTGTCACTCATTTTGAACCATGAGGAACTTAGTTCAACAATGGTTAATCATGGTCATATTCCGTCAACCATAGTCACCATAATTAACCTTTAAAAGCCATGGTCAATCTATGCTCAACATGGTAAAAAATTAATAAACTCAAGACCTAAGGGATAAATTTGTTTTATTTTGTTAGGGTTTATAATATTTATACATTAACACATGTTAACTATGGTTGAATATTGTTGACATGGTCGAATATAGTCAACACAGACATCATAGCCAACAATAGTCAACATGACTACCATTGTGAACCATACTTACCTCAGGAATCATGGTTTATTTTTTAATTGACATTTAAAGAGGTTAGATGAAAAAGTCAATGTGTTGGATAAAAATATTTTTGACTCATCTAAAGACACATTCCCTTCTAAGATCATCCAAGTCGACTCACCCTCCAATTGAATGATATCTCTAGTTTATTTTGTTTTGTGCAGTTTCAAAAATATAACTATTATCACAAGAAAGGAAAAGTATCATTTATGCCACAGGCATGCAGACATTATTAGTTTATATCACTTTGTAAATTTTGTAATTATGTTTAGATAATTTTATACAATTAAGGCTTTACCTGTGTATTATTAATCTGGTTTCTCTATCGACAAACTAGCTAGCACAAAAAATAAAATATACCTTCTTTGTGATGAACTAACATGAAATGTTATCATTTTTTTTTGGGAGAAAATATTCATTTAATACATATAATCACAATTTTATATAATTTTAAAGTTTGACATAGCTATATTGTAAACCCAAATATTAAAAAACTTTTATATAATATTGACCATTAATATAATATTTGGTTTATATATTATAATATAATATAATATATAATAGTTGACCATGATCAAACATAGTCAACCTTTATAAGGTGAAGATGGACAAGTATAGTCACACATGTTCAATCGTAGTCAAACAATCATTAACCATAGTGAAAATATAGTTAGTGATGTTTAACAATAGTCATATGTTGTCAACCAAAGTCTAGCCACAATCAACATCATCAACTATGATGCCCTTGGTTGACTATGGTTGACCATAATTAACTATGATAACAATGGTCGGTGATTATCAACTGTAGTTGACTCTATTTAATATGGTTGTCTTGTGTCAACCATTGTCACTCATTTTGAACCATGAGGAACTTAGTTCAACCATGGTTAATCATGGTCATATTTCGTCAACCATAGTCACCATAATTAACCTTTAAAAGCCATGGTCAATCTATGCTCAACATGGTAAAAAATTAATAAACTCAAGACCTAAGGGATAAATTTGTTTTATTTTGTTAGGGTTTATAATATTTATACATTAACACATGTTAACTATGGTTGAATATTGTCGACATGGTCGAATATAGTCAACACAGACATCATAGCCAACAATAGTCAACATGACTACCATTGTGAACCATACTTACCTCAGGAATCACGGTTTATTTTTTAATTGACCTATAATGAACCATAAATGTCACGTTGGACCACGTTTGGTCAAACATGGTCCAATTTCACATTGTGAAAAAGGTTTTCTCGATATGAAAATCAACCATGGTTAACCATTGTCAATTATTGTCAACCATGGTCAACCATGGTAAATCATGGTCAATCATGGTGCAATGTCACATTGTGACAGATATTGTCTCAATATGAAAATCAACCACAGTCAAGCATGGTCCAACGTCGCATTGTAATTGGAATCTATATTGGGGGCAAAAATTTGCCAAAAATTCAAAGTGCTCAGAATCACACCAAACTAGAACGACTGGATCACGCCCATCATCAGGAATCCAGAGCAATCTGTTTCAATAAAAATGAACTCCATGTGAGGAAGTTAGAGCTCACTGATCTTCATGCCAAACATGCGAATTTAAAAAAGAAGGGGTCAAACAGGGTCAAAGGTCAAAATTTGGGTATTTTTCTGGCCCAATGACATAATGAAAAGTGTCAATTTCTGAGTGGCCCAAATTTTTGGGCACATGGTGCAATTTTATTGGTTTACTTTAAGCCAATGGAAAGAGGACACTTGGCAAGCCCGGAGGTCGCCACGTGCCCCCCCACCCCCCCACCCCCCCCCCCCCCTCCAAGGCTGAATGTGGAGAGTTTATATGGTAGGAAAATTTTTTAAATGTGACATGGTGCAAAATTTTTATGTATGGAAAGGCAGAGGTCGGGGTTGAACCCGCGACCTCCCCTGCACTAACCAAC
Organism: Pinus albicaulis; assembly: GCA_034641835.2. Classification (NCBI taxonomy): domain Eukaryota; kingdom Viridiplantae; phylum Streptophyta; class Pinopsida; order Pinales; family Pinaceae; genus Pinus; species Pinus albicaulis. The sequence continues at coordinate 864,910,047 of CM076576.1, read as the reverse complement.
ACAATTACCACCATACCATGAGTGCAAATCTTAATAGACTTTGGGCGTGTATTGTATTTAACGTTTTAAATACATTCGGGCGGAGGAAAGAAGGGCAAAACTCGAAGGGCCAATCCTTACCATGGGTCAGTGGCCCCATAACTAGGAGTGGAGTGCTCCAATGATTATGGCGGAGGCTTAATTTAAATGGCGGATTAATTACCTTAATCAAATGATTATAATGTTAATCCTTTTGGTAATGAGAATTGTTTTAAAACGTGCTTAATTAGTGCTAAGTACAAGTTAACTCCACATATCAATTAATTAAATTCTATTTTAATACGACAGAGAAGATGGCAGAGCCCACAAATCCGGTGTTGCCTCCAAAATTAGTGTACTTAACTGGCGTTTCTCCAAATTTGGAGGATTTTTCCTAGGGAAAACTGAAGAAGCCATAACTTTAGCATTTTTCGACAAATTTGGCTCAAGAAGAGTCATTCCTAGATTATTTGGATGCTCTGAGAATGATGGTGTAGGTTTTAGAGGCGTTGGATCACTTTTTAAGTGATTTTTCCACTTTGAATATTAAAGAAGCCTATAGCCACAAGGAGAGGAGGCCATGCCTAGATCATATGAATACCATTTTCAGAGCTTGAAGAGTCTATTTTGAGCTTTTTGGGTCTTCTGAATACAAAGGAGCAGGTTGCAAAGCCATTGGAGAAATGTAGGTGCATGTAATAAGATAATTTACCATTAATCCAAAGAGGTCCTAGCCAGTTGAAGCAGGTCCATGGAGATGTAGCCCAGGAGGGGTGAACTTCATTATCATATATTGTGTAATGTGTTTTTTGTGTGTTATTTCTCTACAATTTATTTGTTGTAAATGTTTTTTTAACAACTCTTTTACTGAAGAAATTTCTCATAAAAGACACTAAAATTTGACACATAAACCCACACATAACTGGCTAATTTGAGATGATCCTAAAAACATTCATATTTAACTGATGAAGGAGCTAGCACAAAAAAACTAGTTTTCCCATATTCTGATCAAGTTGGTATTCGAGCACAATTTAGCTCATTTTAGCCAAGGTTAGCTAGAAGAATTAGCTATTGGTTTTTAATTTGTGCAAGGATAATTTATTTTTGTGCAAGTTTAAGTGTGTGAAGAGATGGTCAAGATTGAGATCTCAGTTCTCAAATCACAGCAAAGAAGCTTTTTATGCATTGCAAGTGTGATGGTAGCTTCATCAAACATTTTTTCTAGTCAATATTCCTTAGCAAAACTCTTTGATAAAGATATGTTTCAGAAGCTCTACATCATGAATGATATGGTGCTAGAGATGTATGAAGATAAGAGGGAGATCATTATACTTAAAGAGAAATTGATTACCATGAAGGAGGAGAAGCAAGAGCATATTGAAAAGATGCATGAGATGGAGACTCAGCTCCATATTGCAAAGGAAAATTTAGCCAAGTATGTGCATGAAAATTAGGTATGAAATTCAAGTTTATCTTGAATTTCCTCTCAAAATGAATGTTTAGGTGCTTTTGAAAGACACAGTAGAGGAATAGGGTCCAAATTATTGATGAAGATGGGCTATGAAGGGAAAGGCTTGGGGAAACATGCACAAGGCATAGTTGAGCCAATTGTTGTTGAAGAAAGGCCTAGATATTTGGGTCTTGGTTATGTACAACATGATGGAGAATGCACCAAATCCAAGGAGGCACATGAAGGTGTTCCAAGAAGTACTTTCATTACATGTTAACTACCTCAAGCCTGTGAAGTTTTTGTTCATGAGGAATGCAAAATTTTTAAATCCACTTTGCAAGAAGATGCTCATAAGCATGAAACTAATGAGAATGGAAAACAAGAGGATGTCATTGTTGGTATTCCGAACAGAGCCACTACCTCATAAATTCACCTCCTCAAGAAGGCAACAAAGGCGAATGCGCAAGGTATAAATTTACCTTTAATCAAGTTGTTTTTTATTATGATAAACATGGTAAATATTCATATAAGATTTGGAGAAAGTTTACATGTTCCTTTTGTGGTTTGAATAACCATAATTTTTTAATATGTTGGAAGAAGATATCCATGCACGGGAAAGTTTCAAAACAAAGGAGACAGAAAGCCAAAGGTCCATTGGAAAAGGACAACCATGTTCAAAAGAAGATGAAAATGTTTTGCAATCATTGCCATAAGCAGGGTCATATTGTAGACAATTAGTGTTGGACTTTGTATCCAACAAGTCATCCATCACATTTGAAGAATGTGGAGAGAGATATTGACAAGAATGGAAAGGAGGATTCCATAATTGATGTGGGTCAGGATGATTCACATTATGAAGTGAAGCTTAAAGAAGCGCCATTGAAATGGTTTGGTAAGAGATGGTTGAATTTCTTATCCAATTAAGGCCATTCATGTCTTTTGATAATTGATGCATTTCTTTTTCTATAGAATGCATGTTGCATGTTTACACCAAGAATGTGTTTGAAAATTAGATTTATGTTAACTCACTTAGATGCAGCAAAGACGGAAATTTTCACATGCTTTTGTCTGACTTGAGAGTCAGTTGTTTGAAGAGGCATGTTTTGTCGACTTGTGTTTGGTCGATGGTTTGTACACTAAGATGTAATAGTACATAGAGATGTTCAAATGATGTGAAATTTGTTGCTTTGAAGGAGAAAAAGGATATGTCGTCAAGTTATGTTCTTGCATGATGTGTTTTTTAGATTGATGGTTGTGTTTGTGACAAGATGTCACAGGATTTTGGAAGGTCCACTCTTGAGCGAAAGGCTCATGATTGGCCTTCATTCTCAAATCATGGCATGAGAAGCATGTCAACACTGGAGGATGATGGACAAGAGGGGAAAGATGCCAAAAAAAATTTGCAACCAAAACAACAGCCATTGTAGACCATTTGATGTGTTGACGCCAAGAAGCGAAAGAGATGGCGTCCATATGTGGAAATTGGAGCCGTGGAGGTAAAAAGAATGTTCATTTATTTTCTTGTGATTACTTATATTGGAACTCATTGTTTTAGTTCACTCAGACGGGCTTAACTTAGAGAAGTGGTTTCCAAGAAGAAGCTTGCAACGAATGCATGTTTGTGCAAAGGAGGAACAATATTCTTATTGGGAAGGCCAATATTTATGTTTCCAAGCACTGAGGGATCGCTTTGGTACAACAAATTGTTTTATCAGTCAACAAGCAGCCAACAAGTTTTGGATGGATCAGCAAAGAAAGGAGAACATTGGTTGAAGTGCAAATCCATTTGCAAGGCAAGGCATGTCAGTGAACCCAAGTGGTTATCATGGAGATTTTTCATAGAATCAAGTTGATATAACTTGGGAAAGAGAGGAGTATTCAGCTCTCATGAGATAACCAACTTTTGTGGGTCCAAAATCCTATTAGTGGGAAGGAGTGATCAGAATCTGGATTGGGGGAATTTTTTTCCAAAAAATCAAAGTGCTCAAAATCGCACCAAAAAAGAATGACTGATTCGGGCCCATTTCGAGGAATCTGGCGTACTTTGTTTCACTCAAAACAGACTCTATATGAGGAAGTTAGAGCACGTTGATCATCATCCCAAACAGGCGAATTAAAAAAACAGGGTCAAATAGGGTCAAATGTCAAAATTTGGGTATTGCTCCAGCCCAATGACAAAATTACAAGTGTCAATTTCTAAGTGGCCTGAATTTTTGGGCACATGGCACAAGTTTATTGGTTTAATTTAAGCCAATGGGAAGAGCACATGTGGCAAGCACGGAGGTCGTCACATGCCCCCCCTCCAAGGGGGAATGTGGTTGAATTTATATGGTAGGTCAAATTTTTAAATGTGGCATGGTGCAAAATTTTTATGTATGTCTGGGCGGAGGCCAGGGTCGAACCTGTGACCTCCCCCACACTAACCAACACACTTACCACCATACCAAGAGTGCAAGTCTTAATAGACTTTGGGTGTGTTTTGTATTTAACATTTGAAATACGTTTGGGCGGAGGCAAGAAGGGCCAGCCCTTACCATGGGACCGTGGCCCCAGAACCAAGAGCGGAGAACTCCAATGATTATGGTAGAGGCTTAAATTAAATGGCAGATTGATTACCTTAACCAAATGATTATATCACTAATCCTTTTGGTTAATGTGCATTGTTTTAAAACATGCTTAATTAGCAAAAGGTACCAGTTAAATCCACTCATAAATTAATTAATCTCTAGTTTAATACATCAGAGAAGATGTTGGAGCCCCCAAATCTGGCACTGCCTCCAAAATTAGTAGACTTAATTGGAGTTTCTCAAGATTTGGAGGAGTTTTCCTAAGGAAAACTAGAGAAGCCATAAATTTGGAATTTTTTGACCAATTTTGGCTCAAGAAGAGTCATTCATAGATGATTTGGATTCTCTAAGCATGATGGTTTAGGTTTTAGAGGCATTGGAGTACTTTTGTAAGTGATTTTTCCACTTTGAAGATTAAAGAAGCTTAGGGCCACTAGGAGAGGGGGCCATGCCTAGATCATATGAAGACCATTTTCAGAGCTTTAAGAGTCTATTTTGAGGTTTTTGGGTCATTTGAATCTAATGGAGCAGGTTTCAAAGCCATTGGAGTACCGTAGATGCATGTAATCAGATAATTGACCATTAATCCAAAAAGGGCCTAGCTAGTTGAAGCAGGTCCATGGAGATGTAGTCTAGGAGGGGTGAACTCCATTATGACCTATTGTGTAGTGTGTTTGTTGTGTGTTATTTCTCTACCATTTATTTTTTGTACATGTGTTTTTAATAACTCTTTTACTTAAGAAATTTCTCATAAAAGACACTAAAATTTGACACATAAACCCACACATAAATGGCTAATTTGAGACGATCCTAAACACATTTATATTTAACTGATGAGTGAGCTAGCACAACAAAAATAGTTTTCCCATATTCAAATCATATTGTGACAAAGATTATTCGAATTTCAAAATCAATGATGGTCAACCATGCTCAACCATGTTTAGATTACCATTTATAATATTTATCATAGGATTTATATACCTTTGATTATAATATTAGGGTTTATCATAAGGTTTTATCAATATGAAATTCAATGATGGTCAACCATGGTCAATCACGATAAACATTGAAACGATGGTCTACCATGGTCAATTATGGTCAAGCAAGGTCAATCATAGTCCAACCTCACATTGTGAGAAATATTGTCTCAATATGAAAATCAACCACACACACCCATAGTCAATTATGGTCAACCATGGTCTATAATCATGGTCACATTGTGACAAAGATTGTCTCTTGTTCCAACGTCACATTATGACAACCATGGTCATCTATGGTTAACCATGGTCAACCATGGTCCAAAGTCGCAATCTGACAAAGATTGTCTATGAAAATTAGCCATGGTCAAACATGGTCCAACATCGCATTTTGACAAAGATTATCTCAATATCAAAATCAATCATGGTCAACCGTGGGCCAACGTCACATTGTGAAAAATATTGTGTCAATATGAAAACCAACCATGGCTAACAATGACCAACCATGTTTATTTAAGGGTTTATAATATTTATCTTATGGTTTAAATACCTTGGGATTTAAACCCTAAGACATGTGTTAATGTCTCAATATGAAAATAAACTAAGGTCAACCATGGTCCAACGTTGCATTGAGACAAATATTGTCTCAATATGAAAATTGATCATGGTCGACCATGGTAAATCATTGTCAATGATCATTATTAACGATGGTGACACTGTGAAAAATATTGTCTCATGGTCCAACATCACATTGTGACAACCATGGTCATCCATGATCAATTATGGTCCAACGTCACCTTGCGACAAATATTTTTAATATGGAAATCAACCACGGTCAACCATGGTCCAACGTTGCATTGTGACAATTATTCTCTCAATATGAAAATCAATCATGGTCAACCATGGTCCAATGTAACATTGTCACAAAGTTTGCCTCAATATGAAAATCAACCATGGTCAATCATGGTGAATAATCACGGTCACATTCGACAATGATTTTCTGTTGCTCCACATCACATTATGACAACCATGGTCAACCATGGTTCAATGTCGCATTGTGATAAATATTGTCTCAATATGAAAATCAACCATGGACAACCATCATCCAAAGTTGCATTATGACAAAGATTATCTCAATATGAAAATAAATTATGGTCAACCATGGTCCAACATCGGATTGTGAGAAATATTGTGTCAATATGAAAACCAACCATGGTCAACAATAGTCAACCATGTTTATTTTAGGGTTTATATACCTTGGGTTTATCATATTAAATTCTTACGTTTAATATTATTCCTTCGGGTTAATCCTTTTCATTTATTAGTCTGTTGGGTTTACAACAGTTTAGGAATATGAACCCTTGGATTAATAAACCCAAGGGATTGATATTACTATGGTACAATATTATTCATAGGGTTTGGTACAAATCCCTTGGTTTCATAATCACGGTGAACCATGGTGGAACTTCATATTGTGACAAATATTGTCTCAATATGAAAATCAACCATGTTTAATTATCGACAACCATTCTCAACCATGGTCATTAATGGTCATCCATGGTCCAACGTGACCTTGTGACAAATATTGTTGCAATATTAAAATCAACCATGGTAAACCATGTTCAATGACGGTAAACGATGGTCAACCATGGTTAAATGTCGCATTATGACAAATATTGTCAACATATAAAAATAAATCATTGTCAATCATGATCCAATGTCACATTGTGACAAATATTGTCTCAATATGAAAATAAACCATGGTCAACCATGGTCAATCATTGTCAACCATGATCAACCATGATCAACCATGGTCCAACATCACATTGTAATAAAGATTGTCTGAAAATGAAAATCAATCATGTTCAACCATTATCTAATGTCACATTTTGACAAAGATTGTGTCAATATAAAAATCAACTATGATCAACGACCGTCAGCCATATCTATTTTAGGGTTTTTAATATTTATCTTAGGGTTTATATAGCTTGGGTTCATAATATTAAACCCTTGGGTTTTTAGTATTAATCCCTTTCATTTATTAGTACCTTGGGTTTATAATATCAGTCACTTGGGTTTATTAATCCAAGGGTTCATATTCCCAAGGTATAATATTATTCATAGGGTTTATAATATTAATTTCCTATGGTTTACTATAAATCCCTTTGGTTTATAATCATGGTCAACCATGTTTCGGCTTCGCATTGTGAGAAATATTGTATCAATATGAAAATCTACCATGTTCAATCATAATCAACCATGGTCATTCATGGTCAACCATGGTCCAACGTCGCATTGTGACAAAGATTGTCTCAATATAAAAATCAACCATGGTCAACTGTAGTCAACCATGTTCAATCATGGTCAATCCTGGTCAACCATGGTCAATCCTGGTAAACCATGGTCATTCATGGACAATTTGAAAATCAACCATGGTTAACCATGGTCAACCATGGTCCATTGTCGCAATGTTACATTACATTGTAATTTATTCAATGTCACATCGTTACATTACAATATTTGGGTTTAATACAAATTTTATAATATTAGGGCCTTTTATATTCAGTTTATAATATTAAATTTTAATATTGGGTTTATAATTTGTAGTATTAAGGTTTATAATATTAATCTTAGGGTTTAATATTAATCCCTTAAGTTTATTAATCGCTTGGGTTTTTAATATTAATCCCTTGGGTTTATTAATCCCTTAGGTTTATAATATTAATTCCTTGGGTTTAAAATTATTCCCGTCGGTTTATAATCCATTGAGTATATAATATTAATCTCTTAGGTTATTAATTCGTTGGATTTATAGTATTAATTTCTTGGGTTTATAATATTAATCCCAAGGTCTATAATATTAATCTTAGGGTTTATTTTCCTAGGGTTTAATATAATCCTATGGTCTAGTGTTATTCCCTTAGGTTTATAATCCCTCGGGTTTTTAATATTAAAGAAATTTGTTTATTAATCCCTTAGGTTTATAATATTTATCTTAGGATTTCTAATATTAATCATAGGGGTTTATATTCCTAGGGTTTAATATTAAGCTTATGATTTATAATATTAATCCCTTCTGTTTATTAATCTTAGGGTTTATTTTCTTAATATTTAATATTAATCCAAGGGTTTAATGTTATTCCCGTGGATTTAAATCCTTTGGGTTTTTAATATTGATCCCTTGGGTTTATTAGTCCCTTGCCTTCATGATATCAATCCCTTGGGTTTATTAATCCCTTTAGTTTATAATTTGTAATATTAATCTCTTGGATTTATAATTTGTAATATTATAGTTTATAATATTAATCTCATGAGTTTATAATATTAATACACTAGGTTTATTAATCCATCTAGTTTATAATACTAATAATCAGTTGGGTTGATTAATCCCTTAGGTTTTTAATCCCTAAGGTTTATAACATTAGTCCCTTGGGTTTATAATATTAATAATTAGTTAGGTTCATTAATTCATTGTTTTATAATATTAATTAGTTGATTTTCTAGTCCCTAGGGATTATAATATTAATTAGTTGGTTTCATTAATCCCTTAGGTTTTTAATTCCTAGAGTTTAAAATATTAGTCCCTTTGGTTTATAATATTAATAATTAGATGGGTTGATTAATCCATTGGATTTATAGCATCAATCCCTAGGTTCCATTAATCCATTTTGTTTATAATATTAATTAGTTGGTTTCATTTTTTTTCTAAATTAGGATAATTTCTATTAAAATATACAAAAATACACATCATGCTTCAAGACAGGTGGTTGTTGGACTAGCCAACCCCTGTCCAATAAGGACTGTTCAAAAAATAAAAAATTGGGTTGCCCTTCAAGGGGAAGACAACCATAAGTGTGTTCAATAGTAACGGAGTTTTCAAGAAGAAGCAAAAATATGCATATAAACCATATATGAGCTTATGTAAACTGAGATAAAATAGGGCCAAGGAGTTGCAACTACCGATTCTGGGTGTCATTGTCCACCTGTTGTGGATTTTCCTCAATCACGAAGCAATCGTAATCGGACAAGGTCTATATGTCCTCCCTTGTGAGCTGGGGGTTTGGCTCCTTAGTCGAAGAGGATACCATCTTAGTCTGCTTTGCCATAGCTGTGCGAGCCACGCTATCCACAACTGCTTCTTTTGTCCAGGTTTCATTTGAAGGGCAGCTCCAGGCATTGTCTGAGTCTTCCTCTGAGTTTTTGACAGGGAGTCCAGCAAATTTTTGGGGCAGAGGGGAAGAGGAGCGCAAGATTTTTGACTTGCGAGGCCTTTTCCTACCTCTCGAGCCAATTTCATGTTGTTTCTTTTCCGAGAGGCGAACCAAGAGCTGAGTAGAGAAAGGGTCGAGAACCTTCGGGTCTTCAAGGGCTACAGAGAGGGACAAGGTGCACACAGATGAGCCAGGGGCGGGAGCGCAGGAGAGGGTGCCTCTGCCGCCTCCTCGACGGTATATCACTCTATGGCATTGCGACATGGTTTTAGCAGGGAGGATCGATTGCTAGGAAGAGGGTTGAATGCACAGATGGAGGCAGGCGATGAGAAAAATGGCTAGCAGAGGAGGCATGACAAAGGAGCATTGCAAGGAATGAAATCCAAAGACTAATATGAGAATTTCGGGATCCATCAGCCATTAATGGACAAATAGCAGGAGTAAAGGCCGAGGGAGGGGGAGTGAATGCCGCGGAGTGTTGGCATCCTCCCCTGTCAACCCGATTTAAGGTCTGCACACGGGAGGAATGTGTCGCCATGTGGATCAGCCAAGTGCCCCTGCTTTAAATAGCTAGGTGGCCACCTAAATCGAGTGTGTTAGGCACCCGCATCTAGGGAATTAGTTGGTTTCATTGTTCCCTTGGGTTTATGATATTAATCCCTTGGGTCTTTAATCCTAGAGTTTATAATATTAGTCACTTGGGTTTATATTAATAATAATTAGTTGGGCTCATTAATTCATTGGGTTTATAGTATTAATCCCTTAAGTTAAGTTCATAGTATCATTCTATTTGGTTTATTAATAATTAATAATATTAATATTTTAATTATTAATTAATAATATAAATATTATAATTAATAATTAATAATATAAGTATTATATTATTTTTAATTTTTAATTTTTATTATTTATATGTATATCTTTTATAATATTTATTAATAGTATTTATTAATTTTTATTTAATAAAAATAATTTATAAATAATATATATATATATATATATATATATATATATATATATATATATATATATATATATATATATATATATATATATATATATATATATATATATATATATATATATTCTAAGTAAAGCTAACTCTATTATATCATATTTAACAAAAAGTTACAAGGCACGTCTTGAGTAATGGACAAGTCCATTCTAGAGGGATAATTCAAGAGTTTGCTGCCAAGAACTGGACTTCCCCAAGAGGGGAAACTGGTCCTTAGAGACCACAGAGATAATGCTGCCCAAAACGGGAAACCAGCATAGAAAGTTTTCAAAAATGAGCAAAAAAAGCAAAGTATATCTGTCCTAGACTTGAACATGCTGAAAAGAGCTGAAATTGAAATTCTAAGGAGGACCTTCATGCTTGTTGCTGGGGAAGGAGCTTCTTCCAAGATTCTTCAGACATTGCCAAAATCCATAGTGTTTGAGCTAGACACATTTGCGGTAGGAGAAGAGCGTGGCGAGGCTGGGAGACCAAGATGCTCCAACGGGGTGTCCAGTTACAGGTCATGCCACGGAGTGGCTTCACACCCCTGGGGGTGGTCTGAACTGTTGTCATGCTTATGCTCCTGGATGTCTTCAACGTCCGGGTCCGAGCTGCCATCGTTGGAGTCATTGGAGTAGCCACTACTGCTGGAAGTAGGATGCACGGGAAGAGATTTCATCTTTCGCAAGATGAAAGCTAGCTCTTAGTATGTGGTTGATTTGCGAGCTCTTTTCCTGCTGTAGGAGGTGGAGGGGAGGAGGACAGGGGCAGGAAACTGCAGGGAGAGCTGCGGATTCAGGATGGCAAGAGGGGGGTTGTCGAGCGCATTCCAAGCTAAGGAGGAAGTGTTCAAATCTTGGTCGAGGGAGAGAGATAAAGGTGAGTGAGAGGGAAGGCCCTGCCCCCCTGCTCTCTAACACCTCATTCTGTGACGGCGGGGCATAACGGTGCAGAAGGGAGAAGCTCTGAAACAGAGGGGGGAGAAGGAAGAAACAGGGGAGAAGCTGAAGCTATCATGAACAGAGGAGGGTCGAGGCTAAGCTCCTGAGACAGGGAAACAAGAATTAAGAGGAAATTAGCAAGAAAATTGTCGAACCGTAATGCGAACATGAAGTTTTAGAGAAATCCAGATGAAAATCAAAACACGACTAGCAGTGCCCTTGGTGGCCTCTCGAACAAGATGTTTGTTGATCCTCCTCTACAAGCTATTTTTGCTCCATATAAATGTATTTTGTTATGTGAGCAGTTCTCTCGAGCCTATAATAGTAGTAGTTTTTGTATTAGGTATGATAGTAGTAATAGACTTGATGTAAATTTTGAAACTCGTCTCATAATTTGTTATGAAGTTCTCGTATCATGGAATAGAATGTAAAACTTCTCGATTATTTTGGTTGCATTTAGACACAGAATTAATAGTAAACTTTTTGATCTTGTCAAAACAAATAAATATTAATAGTGATAAAATATCTTAATGTTTAAAAATAATAAATAATTGAAAATAGAAAAATCCAAATACTTTGTAATAAGAGTAATAAAAAGGAGATGTGTAATTCATTTAAATCTTAATATAAAATTAATATATCACATTTAAAAATAATAATAATAATAATATTTAATTATTATTATTATTATTATTATTTTTAAATGTGATATATTAATTTTATTAATATATGGAAATCTACTTAAACTATATATTAATAACAAAAAATCATAATTAATGTAGAAAAAGTCCATAAATAAAATATATATAAAATGTTTCAATTTCAAGTAGATATATATTATATATGGTTTAAAAAATACGAAAAAATAAATTAGTATGATTAAAATATTTCATATTATCTATATTTTAACGTTTTTTTATATTAATTATATCTAAAATAATTTAAAATTATCATCAAAATTGAATTTTAAAATTACAACTTAATTAAACACTAAATTGATATACATTAACTTAATCAATTATTTGTACTTTTAGAAAATTAAAACATAGTAAATAATTTGACATAACACCATCTTCGCCATTAAACCAAAACTACAACCTCATTAACTCACAATATTTTAAAAAACAACTCCAATCATTTTCCCTAATTAATTTTTAAAATAACGAAGTCCAATTTTCCTAAGCATATTTAACTTATAACATCATCATTACATAAGCCAAGCCAGATTTAACTTATAGCATCATCATTACATAAGCCAAGCCAGCCAACCTGTGATTTAACAATAAACATTCCATATTGTAGGCCAACTGGAACTGTTAACTTGAAAAAGTACACCCCTAATTAATTAATTATTCTAAGCCAACTTGGAACATGCTAAAATTAATTATTCAAAGCTCTAACTGTTGCAACCCAATTAGAACATGTTGACTCCACTATAAAGTTGACTCCACTAAACTTATTTATTCAAAGCCCTCCACGTTCTAAGCCAACTAGAACAGGTTGTCTGTATCATCATAAGTAAGAAAAACGTAAAAACTTTATACATTGAAATCTTTTTCCAACCAGATGATGTTGACTAAATGATGTTCAATGTTAAAAGGTTATATGAAAGATATATCACACGTGTCAAAGACATTGTTACGTGAAACACGTCACACTCACGTAGGAAGGATGTAATAAAAACAAATTTTTAATAAAGGGTGATTGTCCCACAATTCCTTAAAATTGTTGATTAAAGGGTGATTTTACATAGGAAGAAAAAAATCCATTACCTTTCACAATAATTATAAATTATTATATTTTTTGCATGTCAACTTAAAAAAACAAGATAGTTTATGATATCGTAATTACGTTGAAGGTGTTTTATTGAGAGAATAGGTTAGGACATTGTTCATTGCAGCCAATGAATCAACTTGAATTTCGTCGTCCTTTCATCTAATTAAAAGTTTACAAGTGGTAGAAGCTTTTTTGGCATTCTTTTTCACGCTTCTGTGAAAAATGCTAGTATACCATTGTCACAAGGGTTGCCAAGGAGCCGAAAACCCGTCTCAAAGAAAAAAAAAATGTAATTATCACCATCTTCAAAACTCAAGTTTGACATACTATCAAATACAAATACATTTACATAATTCAGATAATGGAGCTTTTTACATTATTAAGATAACAGAGTTTTTTAGTACTAATATATGTTTTTTTATGTGGTTCACGGATTCTAAAGATCAATAATCGTTACATCTATAAATACATTGTTCTAGATAGATTTACCCAAAGGGATCATTTCTTGCTCACTCATTAATATAGCTTAATCTCAAGAGCGTTGCAGAGAATTGACCCAACGGCCTCTCAATAGTAAGGTGCTTTAATAATGGAAATTCAACCAATGGAACTAACTCTCAAAACTATGTCATAGTGATACTTGAAAGCGAAATCATATAATTACCTATCTCAATGACAAAACAAAAAAAATTGTAATTTTCTATTATCAATAATTGTGTTTCATTATATCTACCATTCAATTCATTTCATTTGTGGGAGAGAAAGTAATATCAATTAGAGTTTAATGAATCAATATTAATTCATAATCTATTATAATATTACTCTATTTTCCAATTCTTGACCTTTAATTTCCCTACTTAAATTATGATATTTCATGTTAAGTAATGAGTTTATAATCACAATCGAATTAGACGAAGTGGTATGTGCCCTCCATATGTTTATGAATTCTTAAGTAAACTAAATATCCTTCCCCCATAAAAAACACAAGATATAGGTGATGAATATAATCAACCTTCAAATGATATTTTTGTTTCTTGACCACTTTCCCAACAATAATTTTGTGACTTCGTATAAACTAGTATTACATATATTTTTGGTATAATCTAAGCCTTTGGATGATGTTTGAATATGGGAATACACTACTAATATCCCTCTCTTATTTTCTCACTGAAACAACTTTTAACTGGTTTTTGATGAACCTTTAAAGGAGATGACAATATCTTTTTCATGTTAATTTGATTTCCTAAACCTAGGAGAAGTGGTGCTTCATAATTTACTATAAATAACAATGTGTTCAACTGTTAAAAAAAAAAAACCTATCATAATTTAATCTTAAAACCTATCACAATGTAATCTTTTTTACATATTTAAAGATTAAATTTGATTTTTTTTTCCGCCTTAGCGATGAATAAATTGAGAGTGAAAAGAAGGATTGAAAGGAAATGGCATTGATATGAGACTATTTTATATTGAAGAGGAAAGGAAGGAAGTCTTATGTAAGTACAAATATCACTAATATGCTTGCTTATCCATTCCTAACCACTAGTGTCCTCTTACTAAAAATCCATGAGTGTTGCATATAACTTTTGACATCAATTAGCTAACCCCTAGTGCTCCAAAAAGAGATCATACCTATAAAATCAATAAAATAATAAAATAAAATAAAAATTACAAAATATAGAATATACAAATAAAAACATACTAGAAAAAATAAAATACAAAATATAGAATGTAAAAATAAAAACTTAAGGATTAAAAAAATTAATATGTAATATTTACCTATTAAATGTCAATAACAATCATTATTGTCTTTGAGACACATAATAAGTAATATTAACTTAAAATAATCTTATATATTCATAAAATTTTGATAACGTTATAAATATTACATTTTTCCAAATATTCTTTTATTTTTAAAGGATGATAAAATTGTTTTTGCAAAAGTCTTAAATTTTTAAAAATTGTTAAAATTTTAATTTACTTTTTAAATTTTTATGGGTGATTGGAGAGAAAAAATCACTTAATTTCAATTCACGAAATAGGAAAATTAGAGGCAAATTAACATATTAATTTGGAAGTGTGATTACATTTATTTGGTGAGAGACCAATGACTAGACTACATTCACAAAGTTACCAAAATTGATTATGGAAAAAAATTCTTATGATTGAAATTTTAAAAGATAAAAACTTTGTTTGTTTTTTCCTCAGAAAAAACTCGTATTTCCATTATAAACTTGAAAGACATATATTTTACATATACACATAGAAGTGTGCATTCTCTAGGATTCTATCGAGATCTTATATTAGCATATAAATCAAAGAGAAAAAAAATGAGGAAAGTGTTGTTGTCCTATCTATAAAAGGACTTACATTTGTTGTACACCAACCAAAAAATGAATTTTGTAATAGTGTTGTTAGACATCAACCATTGTTTACAGTGACCAAACATATGTTGAAAATATTTACAATAAAGTGTTGGAATGTATCAAGAGCAAAACCAAAGATATTATGAACCGGGAAATTAAACATGATCAGCAAGAAGGATGTTGTCCATAAAAGGCCTATGAAAATATTGATAGTGTTATGCCCCAACCAACTCTATCGCCTACCATAACCATTGATCCATGCTCGAGCCTTCCTTAGAAATCGTGTTAGTTATCCCATTCTTCTCCTTGTAAACCTGCATGCATGTGAAGGAATTAAAAACAAACTCTAGTCTTAAAATATCCTACAATATATGAACAAGGGATATATTTTGACACAATTGAGTCTCATTGACCCAATTCTCCACCAACAAAGAGTTCCCAAATAATTGAAGTTGTTCACACCATTTTTCTTGTGAAAAAGTTATAAGAGATCTACACACTAATAACTTTGCACAATTTTTTGGTACCACAACCCAATCCCATATTGACATGAAATGAATGGTGCTTTGATAAATGAAGAACGAAACCACCCCCCCCCCCACCCCCCAACACACACACACACACACAGAGCCCTCCCCCTAAGAAGCCCCATTGAAAAAACCCCAAGGTATATTGACATATGTGTTTTCACTTCACATTGTCCTACCATCAACAGGAACCTTTAACTAGGGATAGTGAGAAAGGATATCTAAACCTTTAGCAACAATCTATTCCAGATAGGATGATTTGTCTTGGAAAATCTCCTTGTTTTTTCCAACCAAATGCCCCAACTAATAATGATAGGAAGGGATCTGAAATGTTTAGTTTCCTTGTTCTTGACCCAAGTTGTCTAGATCTCTTTAAATTATATACCCTCCCATTCTCACTCCCGACCGAGAAGAGAATTGCTAGTTGCCTAGACTTGTTTTGTAAAGGAGCATTAAACAAATATATGATCAATGGACACCTGACTGCCTTTATACAAAGCACACCATCTAGGACCAATTTTGTGTCTACCCTACATAACATCCCAGGTAGGGAATTTTTTCTCAATGATACACTAGACCAATAAATGTGACTTTGAGGGTTATTTCAACTTCTAGAGAACTCTCCACCACTGAACAATATCCACATTTTTAGCAAGAGTGTTTAAATAAATGCATACTAATTTTGGCGTATATAAACCATTTGAAGAAGGTTCCCAGACCAATTCATCCTTATTGTCATTTAATATTATGTGGGATGAAATCAAAGCATCCAAGAATAAGGACCATCCCTACCTAAATACCCCCTAAAGATTTAAGTTTGTGTATGAAAACCGACCTTGATGTCAAGGCGTAGTCTGAGCAAGATTATTGATATGAGCAACTCTAGAGAATCCATGATCCCTGAGTGTATCAATGAGTTCTTGTGACAACCGACGTTTGTTACCACTCCCCATCCAAGGATCTGATCACAATGTAACCTTATAATCATTCCATATCTTCCTAGTCAATCTATAAAATATTAGGCTAAAAGAATTTAGAAAAACTCACCAAACCACTAAAATATTCGGTCATGATTTGTCTTGAAGTCGCACCCACACTTTCAAAGAATATGTGGTATGTATTTATGGTAGCCCACTCACGTCCAAAGGCTATTAGTAGATAGAAGCCTCCACCCACAATTTGTTGCAAGAGCATTGGAAAACGTGAAAATATTTTTTAGACCTCACCCACCCAGAATATTTGGCACAACAAGTTGATTCCACATGACTCAGGGAAGGAAAAAATGGTCTTGAAAACATTCCCATAATAACTTGAAGCATATCTTCTTGGATTTCTCCAGCACACCCTTTGGAATCCAAGCCAAAGACATCTTGTAGACCGAAATGTCTTCAAGAAATGATTTAACGTTAAGACGAGCCTAATAGCTCTTGATATCCATCTAAAACACTAGCAAGTGTGTGCTTTCTCTAATTTCACTATTAGCCACAAAAAATCTTATTTTTTGTAATTATTTTGCTTCAAATGGAAGCCTAGATATTTTAGCCCCTCCTTTAAATCAATTACCTCAAAATAAAAAACATATATGATATATATAATCTCATGCTCTTCCAGATTGTGAAATGATATGGTTGATTTCCTTTCTCTAATGAGCATACCTATAGCTTTTCTGAACATAAGCATAATCTCATGTAGTTTTTAGATATCTCTAGTTGCACCACCATTGCAAAATATAAGGATATCGTCAACAAATAGGAGATGTGAAATTGCTAGAGCATGTGTTATAGCCAAATCTTTAAACTCACCTCTCCGCTTTGACTCCTCCAACATGCAACTAAATCCCCCAGCAACAAGTAGGAAGAGGAGAGGAGACAAAGGACAACCTTGTCTCAAACCTCATTGGGAATTGAAGAAAGGAGAGGCAAAGTCATTATCAAGATAGAAAATGAAACCAACATTATACAACACATAATCCAATTAATAAACAAAATCTCAAATCTGCACGAGTAAGGATAAGTCTAATCAAAATCCAATTAACACTGTCATATGCCTTTAAAAGCCTCATTTGTTACAATGTAGATGCAAGAATTACATGAAACGCCAAAACTAACAACTTAAAGGCATTTTAAATGACTTGGAAGACACAAGTAATATTCCATGAAGTTTATTCTCTTCTTTTCTCTTTTCCTTTTTTTGGGGGAATTACAAGAGCCTTTCATTAATGAGAGAAAAATTGCATGTAACCTAGATTTTCAAAGTATAGAAACTAGATTTTATCATAAAATAACTACAAATATTTGCATATCAACCAAAGATAATAGGAATTATACTAATCAACAACAAAGTATCAGAGACTAGTAATAATAGTAATTAGAATAAAGAACAAACTTATTCTCTTAAGATTCGGGATGAAAACTTGATTGTTTTTTCGTTGAGGAAGAAATGCATCTGATATTGGCATGAATTTCCCTTAGTTCAATAAATTTTCTCCATGTTCTTGGACCATGGCCTGAATTCTCTTGCACCCCTTTTTTGTAACCACCCCCTCCCACATTTACCCAATTTAACCACCCTACCAGTGTAAACATTAGACGAAGAGTTACTATGACATGACCCAACCTCCCAGCTCCAATTAAGGTAGTGGGGCCTACAACTGACCATAAACTAACAACTTACATCATCCCTTGAGGCTACATGACACATAGGATCCAAATAACCTCCCCAAGTTGCCAAACCTTGAGATGGGGATCCTTTCTACTAACCTAGGCTCCCAACCACATGTACGACAAGTCTTGGGTGCAGTTGAAGGCCTCCAGCTGCATGAAAAACATTGCTTCCATGCGGTTGTGACCCAACTTGCCCAGTTTAGAGTGCAATCCTGAGATCTGAGCCACAATTCCAAGTCATCCTCCAGACCACTGCCCATAATTGCTTGATACTTTCTAGAATAATTATTGACATGAAAAAAAAGCTAAATATTCAAACTTGAGTCAGAAACTTGACCTAGACTGCCTAGAACACACTAGATATCTTGTCAAACACATGGAAAACATGTAAGCTAGAGGTCATGAATGCATAGCTAATCATAATAGTATGAGATTCATTTAAGAATCATCAATAAGGCTTTATGCCCTCTCCACATAACTGCAACAACACTTTTTAGTCGATTCACTCATTGACCAATCAATAAATAATTAATTAATTACAAGATCCATAGATGGTACACATCATATAACCAACACACAAAAAGAAATAACCAACATATAAACCATGGAAACTCATCCATAATATCACCAACATAATCGCTACAAATACTCATAGATCACAATACAAAAATGTATCATATTAACATGTGAAAATACCAAACAAGTCAGGGAATTCCATGTACCAACCAATCGTAGATTGAGCTGAACCAAATATATCTTTCATCCAATCACCCCAGCTCCATATTCCAAGCCTGAATGTGGGATCTCATGGATTAAACAAAAATAAATAAAACCACGACTTCCAAAGGCCAAACCACCTCAACCCTCATCCACAGTGATTCCACCTCCATGGTCAAACATCACTTAAATCAACCAAATTTGTCTCTACCCAAGTTGTCCATGGATCTGGTAACTAGTAACTCAACCAAAAACCTTCTAGGTCTCCAGAGTGTTTTTCCAACCCGACTCCAGGGACTAGTAACTCAAACCACCAAGGACTCTAAAATGTTTGTGCCAACCTAAGCTCCAGGACTAGTAACTCAACCCAAGTTGTTCCAGGTCTTCCAGAGTGTTTGGTCCAACCCACAACCATAAGGAACCTAAGCACCAATCACAAAAACAACAAATGGAAAAACCCATAACACCATGGTTATCCAAGAAATGGCAAGGAAAGGTTAAACCACTGTCAATCTAGGAAATTATCCATTCCAATGACGCCCCATAACCAGAAAATCACATGAATATACCATGCATCTAGAAATAAGAAAGGAAATCACACATGCAACATGTTACTTGCAAATCAATCCAATATTATTTGTTGATCCAACTATTCCCTTACGCTTTACTGCTTTCCTTTGCCTTCCTTCTCAAAATCCAATATATTCCAAAGTGCTCCAAGAATGCTCCAAGAATAATCTAAGTGTGCAAGAGTACGAGAGAATGAGAGAATAAAAGAGAGATCCAAAAATGAATTGAAAAAAAAGGTTGGGAATTGATCCTCAAAAGAATTTTTATCATTGAGGCCTCTATTTCCTTCATTTTCCCTCTCATAAAAATATGTGTCCCTTCACCTTCCTTTTCTCCTATTTTCCTTTATTTCATAAATAAAATGCCAAGTATTGCCACTTTTCCTTTGTCAATTTCCATAGCAATTAATTATTCACTAGTGATACCCATCACTATGTTTTTCCCAACATTCAGCTTGGAATATGTGTCCCATGACCTTGGTATTATTCTATTTACATGGAAAATCAACCAGGGGTTTTGAAAAACTCCCCCCCCCCTTGTCGGAACATTGTCCTCGATGTTCGATGATTCCTATGACCAACTAACCATTGAAAACAAAACATACTTCCCATGGAGCTTTATAACATAGTTGGATGCAGTATTTACAATGACATTCTGCAAACCATGACTAACATAAAAAACATGATAACCACACCGCTTATTGGAGTTTTATAACACAACTCATTCTGGTATCGAAAACAACATCCATATATACATATACATATACCAAAAACTCATCTACTCAAACCAGAAAATAATAAAGGATACATAGCCCGCATTTGATCAACCATCTCCCATGTATCTTCATCAGGCCTAAAGTGTTTCCACTTCACATTAACCTGCTAAATTTCTATGTTCCATAGCATGATTTGTTTCCATTGCAATATGCATTGCGGTTCTAGCTAGAATTCTCCTTCTAGTTCCACCTGTAATACAGACCATTCAATCACATGATCAACATCCTAGAAATACTTCTTAAGTAATGAAACATGGAAAACATCATGGACTTTCACTGTCGGAGGTAGTGCAAGTCTGTAAGCCACTAGTCCAATCCTCTCAAGGATCTCAAAAATACTGTAATACTGAGGTGCCAACTTGGCACATGATCGAATCCTCAAGGATCTCCTCTTGGGCTTGATGCGGAAGTACACATGTTCCCCAACATGAAACTCCTTAAATGACCTATTTTGATCTGCATAACTATTCTACCTGTCTTGTGTTGGCTTCAAATTCCTTTTAATAACCTGCATTTCCTATTCTATATTTTCCAACATATTCGATCCAATTAGCACCATTGTCACTAGGACACTCCAATTGATAGGATTAAAAATTTGCCCATAAGGTGCCTCAAACAGACTCATCTTCAAAGACTCCTGACACCCATTATTATATGCAAACTCTATCAGTGGAAGATACTCTTCCCACTTTCATTGTTGATGCATGACATACATCTTCAACATGTCCTCAAGAATCCTATTAACCCTCTTTGTCTATCCATATGTCTATGGATGATAAGTTGTACCAAAGGCCAAATCTGTCCCCAAACCTACAAAAATATATTTCCAAAACATGGAAGTGAACTTGGTATCTCTGTCAGATATAATATTCTTAGGAACAGCATTCAATATCACTATCTCCGTGATGAAAATATTAGCTACCTCGCTAGCTGAATTAGTAGACTTAAGTGCAATGAAATGAGCTACCTTACTTAATCTATCAACCACAACTATGATTGAATCATGTTGTCTATATGTCCTCAATAAACTTGTAATGAATTCCATGGATATGGCCTCCCATTTCCACTCTAGAATCGGAATCGGCTACAATAAACCACCTGCATTCTTACACTCTACTTTTACCTATTGAAAATCCAAAAATCTTGCAACAAACTCAGCCACATTTTTCTTATATTTCTTCAAGTTCGGATAATGATATAATTTCTTAACTGTTGTCAATGTCTTATGATATCCCAGGTGACTTGAATACACATTAACATGAAACTCCCTCAAGATAATATTCTTGAGCTCACTATCATCTGGCACATAAATCATGTTCCTGAATCTGGCCAAGCCATCTACCATGATATGATAATCCACATCTTGATCGCATGTACCTTTTTATTGTAACATGTGCCTTAACTATTAATTCTTGTCATCATGATGTCCTTCCTCCAAGATACACTCCTGCAAGTATGTCCCATAAGAACTCATTGTTGCAATGTGATTCACATGCACTCTCTGGTTAAGAGCATCTACAACCCTGTTTCCTTTCCCTTGATGTGCCTGATCTCGAAATAAAACTAATTAACAATATTTAACCATCTACCTTGCTTGGAATTCATATTAGGTTGATCAAGTAGTTACCTCAACCCACTATGATCTCTCATCAAGATGAACCTCCTGCCAAGAAGATAATGTCTCCACATCTTCAATGCATGAATGATAGTTTCCAACTCAAGATCGTGAGTCACATAGTTATGCTCGTGTTCATTAAAATTCCTTGACTCATAGCATAACACTTGTCCTTCCTACATTCGAACTCCACCAACTCGTCTCTTGCAAGCGTCAGTACATACCAAAAATTATTTGTTTGTATCTGCAATATTCAAATTTAGAGCATTTGTCAGAAAATGCTTCAACTGCTCAAAACTAGTTGCACACTTCTCATTCCATTCAAACTTCTTCCCTATTTGCTACAAATATGTAATAGGATAGGGAATACGTGAGAAGTTCCTGCCTCATCCACATTCCTAGGAGTTTTTCACTCCATGATAACTTTAATATTTTATGAGTTCATTGTTATACATACCTTGGAAACAACAAGTCCCAAGTAATGAAATTTGGTATGAAAGAAACCACACTTACTAAGCTTGGCATGAAATTGATGCTCTCTCAACAATTTTAACACGGGTGTTAGGTTTTCTTCATGACCTTCCTCATTCTTAGAATATGTCAATATGTCGTCAATGAATATTATCGCAAACTTGTCCAGATAAGGATGCAACATATTATTCATCAAACACATGAAAGTAGTTGGATCATTAGTAAGACCAAAATAAAATACTACAAACTCATAATGCCCATACCTATTCCAGAATGCATTTTTGTAGATTTCCTCTTCTTTGATGCATACCTGATGATATCCTGATCTCAAGTCAATGATATCCTGAACATTGTTGCTCCATTCAACTAATGAAACACGTCATCAATCTGCAACAAAATATACATGTCCTTAATCTTCACCTTGTTCAAATTCATGTAATCAATACACAACTTGAGAGAACCATCCTTCTTCACAAACAATATTGGTGCACCCAGGGGTTAAACACTTGGCCTTATGTATCCCTTCACAATAATTTCCTTAAGTTGACTTTAGTTCCACTAACTCTGGAGTGCTCATACTATACGGTGCCTTTGATGTTGGTGTTGCGCTCGACATCAACTCAATAGAATAGTCCACTTACCTATGAGGAGGTAACTCTGAAATATGTGCTGGAAATACATCCTGAAACTACTGCAAAACTGGATACCTCTTTAAGACTTTAGCATCCTCAACATCCTTCCCTTTGTTGCTAGAAATATTAAGTGCAAAACATACACACTCTTTCCTTCTACTATGCTTTTCCTGCATAGTTATAACCATTCTCAATGATGTAGGCTTCTTCTTTCTCTACCAAAAAATGGAAAGGCGAGGCTAAAACCACTGTCCATCCAGGAAAATATCCTTGTCATTTACAACACATAACCAGAAAATCGCATACATATACCATACATCTAGAAATCAGAAAGGAAATCACACATGCAACCTAATACCTCAAAAGAAATATAGCTAGAGATATTGATCCAATTTATCCCTTGCTCTTTCCTACTTTCCTTTTACTTCCTTCTCCAAATTGAATGTATGCTAAAGTGCTCCAATAATACTCTAAGTGTGGAAGAGTATGTGAGAATGAGAGAATATAAAAGAGCTCCAAAACTGAACTGAGAACAAGGCTGTGATTTGATCCTTAGAATCATTTTTGTCATTGAGGCCTCTATGTTCTTCATTTTTCCTTCAATTTCCCTCTCATGCAAATTTGTGTCCCTTCACCTTCCTTTTCTCCTATTTTACTTTATTTCATAAATAAAATGTCAATTATTTCCATTTTTCCTTTGTTAGTGCCTTTTCCAATTTCCATAGCCATTAATTAATCACTAGTAATACTCGTCATGATGTTTTTCCCAAAATGCAACTTGGAATGTGTGTCCCATGACCTTGGTCTAATTTTATTTACATGGAAATCAATGAGAGGTTGTTACATTTTGTTTCCTCCCTAACCATCTTAGGGGAATATTTGAAAGATTGTGTATGAACTCCTATATGGGGATTTGAAGAACTCGAACCAGATTGAGTGTTATTTGTTTGATGGTATAGCATGTATTGTAGATATTTATTGAGGAAGACATTTTCCAGAGTAACCGTATGTGGAACATCTGGATCCATGTCTTTTAAGTCTCATCCTCTTCCATTACTGAGCTAGTTGGATCCTTTGGAGGAGAATTTTATAGATTACCTTCTGGATTCTCTTAGGCTTTGTTGGAAGCGGTAAAAACTTGGGAATACCTCCACCAGTTAATAGGGGGACCATTTGATTAACTTCTTACACTTGGGTCTCATCTAGAGATGAGAGATATGTAAACTTGTTTCTTGATATGGGGCTCCGACTATAATTTCTAGCTTCTTGAGGTATCAAATTCCTTGTCCCTTAGGAGAATTTTCCAAAACCCTCTAGTGCTCCTAAAAATAAAAATAATTCCCTTGTTCAAAAACTCTCATTCTATCTTCCAAGCTGGAAAATTTTATTGTGAAGAACCTTTTTGCTCCTAACTCTAGATCTATTTGTACCTTGAGGTTCCATTTATATTTTATCCAATGAGTGAGGGACTTCTCAAAGGTCGATAATCCAATGAACATGCAGATCAGAGATGATATTTCATATATTGGTTGTATTCTGCAATTTTATTGGATCCGAACTCATACTTTGGATCTTGCATTACTTTTTTGAGATGACACCCTTGAATTTTATTTTGCTAGAATGCTCCAAGTAGTGGTTTCTCTGAGTGACTAGACTCTCCATTACCTCCAAATGAGATTTGAAAATGACATGAATGATAAGGAGTTTTTGATGGATTTTCGATCGATGTAACATTCATACTAATTCCTAAGATAGTCTAATTGAAGTATAGGGGTGAACCCCTCCAGTGGAACTAGTCATGGACGATTATACAAAAGAAACCCTAGTCAAAACCTCAATTAATGAAATAGAAATGTAATTATACTTTCTTTGTTTCAACCAATGATTACACCAGATTTAGATTGTGGGTCTTCATCTTTTCCCTTTTCTTTATTCCTTATTTTTCTTTTATTTATTTTAATTATTTTCCTTTCTTCCTTTGAAGATAGTAAAATTATATTGACTTATTTTTCAATTACCAAAGATAAATTCTATTGAGCATAGATGAAGTTCTCTTTCATCCAAAGAGGTTGGATGAAAAATTCAATGTGTTGGATAACAAGATTGTCGACTCATCTAAAGACACATTCCCTTCTAAGATCATCCAAGTCGACTCACCCTCCAATTGAATGATATCTCTAGTTTATTTTGTTTTTTGCAGTTTCAACAATCTAACTATTATCACAAGAAAGGAAAAATATCATTTATGCCACAAGCATGTAGACATTCTTAGTTTATATCATTTTGTAAATTTTGTCATTATGTTTAGATAATTTTATACAATTAAGGCTTTACTTGTGTATTATTAATCTGGTTTCTCTATCGACAAACTAGCTAGCACAAAAAATAAAATATACCTTCTTTGTGATGAACTAACATGAAATGTTATCATTTTGTTTTGGGAGAAATTTTTCATTTAATATATATAATCAAAATTTTATATAAATTTAAAGTTTGACATAGCTATATTGTAAACCCCAATATTAAAAAACTTTTATACAATATTGACCATTAATAGAATATTTGGTTTATATATTATAATATAATATAATATATAATAGTTGACCATGATCGAACATAGTCAACCTTTATAAGGTGAAGATGGACAAGCATAGTCACACATGTTCAATAGTAGTCAAACAATCATTAACCATAGTGAAAATATAGTTAGTGATGTTTAACAATAGTCACACATTGTCAACCAAAGTCTAGCCACAATCAACATCATCAACTATGATTCCCATGGTTGACTATGGTTGACCATAAGTAACTATGATGAAAATGGTCAGTGATTATCAACCATAGTTGACTTTATTTAATATGGTTGTCTTATGTCAACCATTGTCACTCATTTTGAACCATGAGGAACTTAGTTCAACCATGGTCAATCATGGTCATATTTGGTCAACCATAGTCACCATAATTAACCTTTAAAAATCATGGTCAACCTATGCTCAACATGGTAAAAAATTAATAAACTCAAGACCCAAGGGATAAATGTGTTTGATTATGTTAGGGTTTATAGTATTTATACATTAACACATGTTAACTATGGTTGAATATTGTTGACATGGTCGAATATAGTCAACATAGACATCATAGCCAATAATAGTCAACATGACTACCATTGTGAACCATACTTACCTCAGGAATAATGGTTTATTTTTTAATTTACCTATAATGAACCATAAATTTCACATTGGACTATGGTTGGTCAAACACGGTCCAATGTCACATTGTGAAAAAGGTTTTCTCGATAAGAAAATCAACCATGGTTAACCATTATCAATTATTGTCAACCATGGTCAACCATGGTAAATCATGGTCAATCATGGTGCAATGTCACATTGTGACAGATATTGTATCAATATGAAAATCAACTATTGTCAAGCATGGTCCAACGTCACATTGTAATCAGAATCTAGATTGGTGACAAAAAATTTCTAGAAATTCATAGTGCTCAGAATCGCACCAAACTAGAACGACTGGATCGGGCCCATCGCCAGGAATCCAGAGCACTTTGTTTCACTCAAAATAGACTCTGTGTGAAGAAGTTAGAGCTCATTGATTGTCATGCCAAACAGGGGAATTTTTTAAAAAAAGGGGTCAAACATGGTCAAAGTTAAAAATTTGGGTATTTCTCTGGCCCAATGATAGAATGAAAAGTGTCAATTTCTGAGTGGCCCGAATTTTTGGGCACATGGCGCGATTTTATTGGTTTAATTTAAGCAAATGGTAAGAGGACACTTGGCAATCCCGGAGGTCGCCACGTGCCCACCCCCCGAAGGCCGAATGTGGTTAAATTTATATGGTAGGACAAATTTTTAAATGTGACATGGTGAAATTTTTTTATGTATGGCAAGGCAGAGGTCAGGGTTGAACCTGCAACCTCCGCTGCACTAACCAACACACTTACCACCATACCATGAGTGCAAGTCTTAATAGATTTTCGGCGTGTTTTGTATTTAACATTTTAAATACATTCGGGCGGAGGAAAGAAGGGCCAACCTTGAAGAGCCACTCCTTATCATGGGACCGTGGCCCCATAACTAGGAGTGGAGCGCTCCAATGATTATGGTGGAGGCTTAAGTTAAATGGCGGATTAATTACCTTAATCAAATGATTATAACGTTAATCCTTTTGTTAATGCGCATTGTTTTAAAATGCGCTTAATTAGCACCAAGTACCAATTAACTCCACTTATCAATTAATTAAACTCTATTTTAATACGACAGAGAAGATGGTGGAGCCCACAAATCCGGCATTTCCTCCAAAATTAGTGTACTTAATTGGAGTTTCTCCAAATTTGGAGGAGTTTTCCTAGGGAAAACTGAAGAAACCATAACTTTAGCATTTTTCGACAAATTTTGGTTCAACAAGAGTCATTCCTAGTGATTTGGATGCTCTGAGAATTATGGTGTAGGTTTTAGAGGTGTTGGATCACTTTTTTAAGTGATTTTTCCACTTTGAAGATTAAATAAGCCTACGGCCACAAGGAGAGGAGAACATACCAAGATCATATGAATACCATTTTCAGAGCTTGAAGAGTCTATTTTGAGCTTTTTGGGTCTTCTGAATATAAAGGTGCAAGTTTCAAAGCCATTGGATAAATGTAGGTGCATGTAATAAGATAATTTACCATTAATCCAAAGAGGTCCTAGCCAGTTGAAGCAGGTCCATGGAGATGTACCCCAGGAGGGGTGAACTTTGTTATCATATATTGTGTAATGTGTTTGTTGTGTGTTATTTATCTACAATTTATTTGTTGTACATGTTTTTTTAACAACTCTTTTACTTAAGAAATTGCTCATAAAAGACACTCAAATTTGACACATAAACCCACACATAACTGGCTAATTTGAGATGATCCTAAGCACATTCATATTTAACTGATGAGGGAGCTAGCACAAAAAAACTGGTTTTCTCATATTCCGATCAAGTTGGTATCTGAGCACAATTTAGCTCATTTTAGCCAAGGTTAGCTAGAAGAATTAGCTATTGGTTTTTAATTTGTGCAGGGATAATTTTAATTGTGTGCAAGTTTATGTGTGTGAAGAGAAGGTCAAGATTGAGATCTCAGTTCTCAAATCACAGTAAAGAAGCTTTTTATGCATTGCAAGTGTGATAGTAGCTTCATCAAACATTTTTTCTAGTCAATGTTCCTTAGCAAAACTCTTTGATAAAGATATGTTTCGGAAGCTCTACATCATGAATGATATGGTGCTAGAGATGTATGAAGATAAGAGGGATATCATTATACTTAAAGAGCAATTAATTACCATGAAAGAGGAGAAGCAAGAGCTTATTGAAAAGATGCATGAGATGGAGACTCAGCTCCATATTGCAAAGGAAACTTTAGCCAAGTATGTGCATGAAAATGAGGTATGAAATTCAATTTTATCTTGAATTTCCTCTCAAAAGGAATGTTTAGGTGCTTTTGAAAGACACACTAGAGGAATAGGGTCCAAATTATTAATGAAGATGGGCTATGAAGGGAAAGGATTGGGGAAACATGCACAAGGCATAGTTGAGCCAATTGTTGTCGAAGAAAGGACTAGATATTTGGGTCTTGGTTATGGACAACATGATGGAGAATGCTCCAAAGCCAAGGAGGCACATGAAGGTGTTCCAATAAGTACTTTCATTACATGTTAACTACCTCAAACCTGTGAAGTTTTTGTTCATGAGGAATGAAATAAATTTACATCTACTTTGTAAGAATATTCTCATAAGCATGAAACTAATGAGAATGGAAAACAAGAGGATATCATTGTTGGTATTCTGAAGAGATCCACTACCTCATCAAATTCACCTCCTCAAGAAGGCAACAAAGGTGAATGAGAAAGGTATAAATCTTCCTTTAATCAAGTTGTTTTTTTAGTATGATAAACATGGTAAATATTCACATAATATTTGGAGAAATTTTACATGTTCCTTTTGTGGTTTGAATAACCATAATTTTTCAAGATGTTGGAAGAATATGTCCATGCATAGGATACAGAAAGCCAAAGGTCCATTGGACAAGGAAAACCATGTTGAAAAGAAGACGAAATTGTTTTTCACTCATTGCCATAAGCAGGGTCATATTGTAGACAATTAGTGTTGGAATTTGTATCCAACAAGTCATCCATCACATTTGAAGAAGGTGGAGAGAGATCTTGACAAGAATGGAAAGGAGGATTCCATAATTGATGTGGGTCAGGATGATTCACATTATGAAGTGTAGCTGAAAGAAGCGCCATTGAAATGGTTTGGTAAGAGATGGTTGAATTTCTTATCCAATTAAGGCCTTACACGTCTTTTGATAATTGATGCATTTCTTTTTCTATAGAATGCATGTTGCATGTTTACACCAAGAAGGTGTTTGAAAATTAGATTTATGTTGACTCAGTTGGATGCAGCAAAGATGGAAAATTTCACATGCTTTTGTCTGACTTGAGAGTCAGTTGTTTGAAGAGGCATGTTTTGTCGACTTGTGTTTGGTCGATGGTTTGTACACCGAGATGTAAGAGTACATAGTGATGTTAAAATGATGTGAAATTTGTTTCTTTGAAGGAGCAAAAGGATATGTCGTCAAGTTATGTTCTTGCAAGATGTGTTTTTCAGATTGATGGTTGTGTTTGTGACAAGATGTCACAGGATTTTGGAAGGTCCACTCTTGAGCGAAAGGCTCATGATTGGCCTTCATTCTCAAATCATGGCATGAGAAGCATGTCAACAATAGAGGATGATGGACAAGAGGGACAAGATGCCAAAAAACATTTGCAGCAAAAACAACAGCCATTGTAGACCATTTGATGTTTTGACGCCAAGAAGCGAAAGAGATGGCGAATTCATTCTTCCATATGTGGAAATTGGAACTGTGGAGGTAAAAAGAATGGTCATTTATTTTCTTGTGATTACTGATATTGGAATTCATTGTTTTAGTTCACTCAGACGATCTTAACTTGGAAAAGTGGTTTCCAAGAAGAAGCTTGCAATGAATGCATGTTTGTGTAAAGGAGGAACAAGATTCTTAGTGGGAAGGTCAATAGTTAGCTTTCCAAGCACTGAGGGATCGTTTTGGTACAACAAAGTGTTTTATTAGTCAGAAAGCAGCCAAAAAGTGTTGGATGGGTCAGCAGTGAAAGCATAACATTGGTTGAAGTGCCAAGCCATTTGCAAGGCAAGGCATGTCAGTGAACCCAAGTGGTTGTCATGGAGATTTTTCCTAGAATCAAGTTGATAGAACTTGGGAAAGAGAGGAGTATTCAGCTCTCATGAGATAACCAACTTTTGTTGGTCCAAAATCATGTCAATGGGAAGGTGTGATCAGAATCTGGATTGGGGGCAAAAATTTTCCAAAAATAAAAGTGCTCAAAATATCACCAAAATAGAATGACCAATTCGGGCCCATTTCCAGGAATCTGGCGCACTTTGTTTCACTCAAAACAGACTCTATATGAGGAATTTAGAGCACATTGATCATCGTGCCAAACAGGTGAATTAAAAAAACAGGGTCAAACAGGGTCAAATGTCAAAATTTGGGTATTTCTCTAGCCCAATGACAAAATTACAAGTGTCAATTTCTGAGTGGCCTGAATATTTGGGCACATGGCACAATTTTATTGGTTTAATTTAAGCCAATGGGAAGACGACACGTGGCAAGCCCGGAGGCCGCCACGTGCCCCCCCTCCAAGGGCGAATGTGGTTGAATTTATATGGTAGGTCAAATTTTTAAATGTGGCATGGTGAAAAAGTTTTATGTATGTCTGGGCAGAGGCTGGGGTCGAATCTGCGACCTCCCCGGCACTAACCAACACACTTACCACCATACGAAGAGCGCAAGTCTTAATAGACTTTGGGTGTGTTTTGTATTTAACATTTGAAATACATTTGGGTGGAGGCAAGAAGGGCTAGCCCTTACCATGGGACCGTGGCCCCAGAACTAGGAGTGGATAACTCCAATGATTATGGCGGAGGCTTAAATTAAATGGTAGATTAATTACCTTAATCAAATGATTATATAGCTAATCATTTTGGTTAATGTGCATTGTTTTAAAACATGCTTAATTAGAGCTATGTACCAATTAACTCCACCTATAAATTAATTAATCTCTAGTTTAATATGGTGGAGAAGATGGCGGAGCCCCCAAATCCGGCGCTACCTCCAAAATTAGTAGACTTAACTGGAGTTTCTCTAGATTTGGAGGAGTTTTCCTAGGGAAAACTGAAGAAGCCATAAATTTGGAATTTTTCGACAAATTTTGGCTCAATAAGAGTCATTCCTAGATGATTGGGATGCTCTGAGCATGATGTTTTAGGTTTTGGGGGCGTTGGAGCACTTCTGTAAGTGATTTTTCCACTTTGAATATTAAAGAAACTTAGGGCCACCAGGAGAGGATGCCATGCCTAGATCATATGAAGACCATTTTGAGAGCTTTAAGAGTCTATTTCGAGGTTTTTGGGTCATTTGAATCCAATGGAGCAGGTTTCAAAGCCATTGGAGTACCGCAGGTGCATGTAATCTGATAATTGACCATTAATCCAAAAAGGGCCTAGCTAGTTGAAGCAGGTCCATGGAGATGTAGCCTAGGAGGGGTGAACTCTATTATGAGCTATTGTGTAATGTGTTTGTTGTGTGTTATTTCTCTACCATTTATTTTTTGTACATGTGTTTTAACAACTCTTTTACTTAATAAATTTCTCATAAAAGACACTAAAATTTGACACATAAACCCACACATAAATGGCTAATTTGATACGATCCTAAACACATTTATATTTAACTGATGAGTGAGCTAGCACAAAAAAACTAGTTTTCCCATATTCAAATCACATTGTGACAAAGATTATTTGAATATCAAAATCAATGATGGTCAACCATGTTCAACCATGTTTAGTTTACCATTTATAATATCTATTAGAGGATTTATATACCTTTGATTATAATATTTATCTTAGGGTTTATCATAAGATTTTATCAATATAAAATTCAATGATGGTCAACCATGGTCAATCACTATAAACATTGAGATGATGGTCTACCATGGTCAACTATGGTCAAGCAAGGTCAACCATGGTCCAACCTCACATTGTGAGAAATATTGTCTCAATATGAAAATAAACCACGGTCATCCATAGTCAATTATGGTAAACCATGGTCTATAATCATGGTCACATTGTGACAAATATTGTCTCTTGTTCCAACGTCACATTATGAAAACCATGGTCCTCTATGGTCAACCATGGTCACCCATGGTCCAAAGTCGCAATCTGACAAAGATTGTCTATGAAAATTAGCCATGTTCAAACATGGTCCAACGTTGCATTTTGACAAAGATTGTCTCAATATCAAAATCAATCATGGTCAACCATGGTCCAACATTGCATTGTGACAAATATTGTGTCAATATGAAAATCAACCATGCTTAACAAAGACCAACCATGTTTATTTAAGAGTTTATAATATTTATCTTATGGTTTAAATACCTTGGGATTGAAACTCGAATACATGTGTTAATGTCTCAATATGAAAATAAACTAAAGTCAACCATGGTCCAATGTCACAATGAGACAAATATTGTCTCAATATGAAAATCGATCATGGTCGACCATGGTCAATCATTATCAATGATCGTTATTAACGATTGTGACAGTGTGACAAATACTGTCTCATGGTGCAACATCACATTGTGACAACCATGGTCATCCATGATCAATTATGGTCCAACGTCACTTTGTGACAAAGATTGTCAATATGGAAATCAACCACGGTCAACCATGGTCCAACGTCACATTGTGACAAATATTCTCTCAATATGAAAATAAATCATGGTCAACCATGGTCCAATGTCACATTGTCACAAATTTTGTCTCAATATGAAAATCAACCATGGTCAATCATGGTGAATAATCACAGTCACATTCGACAATGATTTTCTCTTGCTCCACATTAGATTATGTCAACCATGGTCAACCATGGTTCAATGTTGCATTGTGATAAATATTGTCTCAATATGAAAATCAACCATGGACAACCATCATCCAAAGTTTCATTATGACAAAGATTATCTCAATATGAGAATAAATTATGGTCAACCATGGTCCAACATCAGATTGTGAGAAAGATTGTGTCAATATGAAAACCAACCATGGTCAACAATAGTCAACCATGTTTATTTTAGGGTTTGTAATATTTAAATTAGGGTTTATACCCCTTGGGTATATCATATTGAATTCTTACATTTAATACTATTCCCTCAGGTTAATCCTTTTCATTTATTATTTTGTTGGGTTTACAACGGTTTAGGAATATGAACCCTTAGATTAATAAACCCAAGAGATCGATATTACTATGGTACAATATTATTCATAGGGTTTATAATATTAATCATAGGGTTCGGTACAAATCCCTTGGTTTCATAATCAAGATGAACCAATATGGTTGAACTTCATATTGTGACAAATATTGTCTCAATACGAAAATCAACCATGTTCAATTATCGTCAACCATTTTCAACCATGGTCATTAATGGTCATCCATGGTCCAACGTCACCTTGTGACAAATATTGTCCCAATATTAAAATAAAACATGGTAAACCATGTTCAATGACGGTAAACAATGGTCAACCATGGTTAAATGTCGCATTATGACAAATATTGTCTCCATATGAAAAGAAATCATTGTCAATCATGGTCCAATGTCACATTGTGACAAATATTGTCTCAATATGAAAAAAAACCATAGTCAATCATTGTCAACCATGATCAACCATGGTCCAACATCACATTGTAACAAATATTGTCTGAAAATGAAAATCAATCATGTTCAACCATTATCTAGTGTCACATTGTGACAAAGATTGTGTCAATATAAAAATCAACTATGATCAACGATGGTTAGCCATATCTATTTTAGGGTTTTTAATATTTATCTTAGGGTTTATATAGCTTGGGTTCATAATATTAAACCCTTGGGTTTTTAGTATTAATCCCTTTCATTTATTATTCCCTTGGGTTTATAATATCACTCACTTGGGTTTATTAATCCAAGGGTTCATATTCCCAAGGTATAATATTATTCATAGGGTTTATAATATTAATTTCCTAGGGTTTACTATAAATCCCTTTGGTTTATAATCATGGTCAACCATGTTTCGATGTCGCATTGTGAGAAATATTGTATCAACATGAAAATCTACCATGTTCAATCATAATCAACCATGGTCAACCATGGTCCAACGTCGCATTGTGACAAAGATTGTCTCAATATGAAAATCAACCATGGTCAACCATAGTCAACCATGTTCAATCATGGTAAACCGTGGTCAACCATGGTCAATCCTAGTAAACCATGGTCATTCATGGACAATTTGAAAATCAACCATGGTTAACCATGGTCCAACGTCATATTGTGATAAATATTACCTCAATATGAAAATCAACCATGGTCAACCATGGTCCATTGTCGCGATGTTACATTACATTGTAATTTATTCAATGTCGCATCGTTACATTACAATATTTGGGTTTAATACAAATTTTATAATATTAGGGCCTTTTATATTCAGTTTATAATATTAAATTTTAATATTGGGTTTATAATTTGTAGTATTAAGGTTTATAATATTAATCTTAGAGTTTAATATTAATCCCTTAGGTTTATTAATCGCTTGGGTTTTTAATATTAATCCCTTGTGTTTATTAATCCCTTAGGTTTATAATATTAATTCCTTGGGTTTAAAATTATTCCCGTCGGTTTATAATCCATTGAATTTATAATATTAATCTCTTAGGTTATTAATTCGTTGGATTTATAACTTATTAATCTCTTGGGTTTATAACATTAATCCCAAGGTCTATAATATTAATCTCAGCGTTTATTTTACTAGGGTTTAATATTAATCCTATGGTATAATGTTATTCCCTTAGGTTTATAATCCCTTGGTTTTTTAATATTAAAGAAATTTGTTTATTAATCCCAGGTTTATAATATTTATCTTAGAGTTTCTAATATTAATCATAGGGTTTTATATTCCTAGGGTTTAATATTAAGCCTATGATTTATAATATTAATCCCTTGGGTTTATTAATCTTAGGGTTTATGTTCCTAAGATTTAATATTAATCCAAGGGTTTAATGTTATTCCCCTGGATTAAAAACCCTTTGGGTTTTTAATATTGATCCCTTGGGTTTATTAATTTATTATGTTTATAATGCTAATCCTAAATTTTATGATATTAATTCCTTTTGTTTACTATTATTCCCCTCGGTTTCTAATCCCTTGGGTTTATTAGTCCCTTGCCTTTATGATATCAATCCCTTGGGTTTATTAATCCCTTTAGTTTATAATTTGTAATATTAATCTCTTGGATTTATAATTTGTAATATTAGGGTTTATAATATTAATCTCATGAGTTTATAATATTAATACACTAGGTTTATTAATCCATTTGGTTTATAATACTAATAATTAGTTGGGTTGATTAAACCCTTAGGTTTTTAATCCCTAGGGTTTATAAAATTAGTCCCTTGGGTTTATAATATTAATAATTAGTTGGGTTCATTAATTCATTGGTTTATAATACGAATTAGTTGATTTTCTAGTTCGTAAAGATTATAATATTAATTAGTTGGGTTCATTAATCCCTTGGGTTTTTAATGCCTAGAGTTTATAATATTAGTCCCTTTGGTTTATAATATTAATAATTAGATGGGTCGATTAATCCATTGGATTTATAACATCAATCCCTAAGGTCCATTAATCCATTTCGTTTATAATATTAATTAGTTGGTTTCATTTTTTTTCTAAATTAGGATAATTTATATTAAAATATACAAAAATACACATCATGCTTCAGGACAGGTGGTTGTTGGACTATCCAACCCCTGTCTGATAAGGATTGTTCAAAAAATTAAAAAATGGGCTGCCCTTCAAGGGGAAGACAACCATTAGCATGTTCAATAGTAACGAAGTTTGCAGGAAGAAGAAAAAATATGCATATAAACCATATATGAGCCTATGTAAACTGAGATAAAATAGGGCCAAGGAACTGCAACTACCGATCTTGGGCATCATTTTCCACCTGTTGTGGATTTTCCTCAATCACGAAGCAACCGTAATCATACAAGGTCTATATGTCCTCCTTTGTGAGCTGGGGGTTTGGCTCCGGAGTCAAAGAGGAGACCATCTTGGTATTCTTGGTCATAGTTGTGCGAGCCACGCTGTCCGCAACTACTTCTTTTGTCAGGGTGCCATTCGAAGGGCAGCTCCAGGCATTGTCTGAGTCTTCCTCTGAGTTTTTGACAGGGATTCAAACAGATTTTCGGGGCAGAGGGGAAGAGGAACGTGAGATTGTTGACTTACGAGGCCTTTTCCTGCCTCTCGAGCCAATTTCTTGTTGTTTCTTTTCTGGGAAGTGAACCAGGAGCTGAGCAGAGAAAGGGTCGAGAACCTCTGGGTCTTCAAGGGCTACAGAGAGGGACTAAGGTGCACACAAATGAGCCAGGGGTAGGAGCGTGGGAGGGGGTGCCTCTGCCACCTCTTCGATGGTATATCATTTTATGGCATTGCGACATGGTTTCAGTGGGGAGGAGCGATTGTTGGGCAGAGGGTCGAATGCACAGATGGAGGCAGGCGATGAGAAAAATGGCTAGCAGAAGAGGCGTGACAAAGGAGCATTGCAGGGAATGAAATCCAAAGACTAATATGAGAATTTCAGGATCCATCAGCCATTAATGGAAAACTAGCAGGAGTAAAGGCCGAGGGAGGGGGAGTGAATTCCGCGGAGTGTTGGTGTCCTCCCCTGTCAACCCGATTTAAGGTCTACACGCGGGAGGAATGTGTCGCCATGTGGATCAGCCAGGTACCCCTACTTTGAATAGCTAGGTGGCCACCTGAATCGAGTGTGTTAGACACCCGCATCTAGGGAATTAGTTGGTTTCGTTGATCCCTTGGGTTTTTAATCCTAGAGTTTATATATATATATATATATATATATATATATATATATATATATATATATATATATATATTGACAAGAAGGGTTATGTTTTAATATTAGATCTTTGGCATAAATACCTCCAAGTAGGTTACAATCTGAGAGTCAACTTCACTATCTTTCTCATTTGCCGAGATATCTAGAATGTTGCAAAAACTATGCCAATGTTTCTTATAGATATTTCTCGCTGCAACCTCCAAAATTTTCCCAGATTTGTGAATGTAGAGAAAATTTTGTAATAAAATGCAATAAAACATGAAGAAAAAAACTAAGGAATGGGGGCCCAATCATCTTCTTCGTTTCTTAATAAAGAGCCAGCGGGAAGAAGAGTTGCTTTGTTGGCTTCGAGATCAGCATCTTTGTTATTTTCTCGGAGCACATGAAAGAATGGGAACTTTTGGAGAGTTTTGTAAATTGCATTAATTCGCCTTACCAGTCTAGAGAAATTAATATCTTTCAGCTCAATACCTTCCACTAAAGATTTGATGATGGATTTAGAGTCAGCAACTACAACAACTTATTTGATGAAAATATTTTTTACTTGCATGAGGCCTTGGAGGAGAGCAAGTGCTTCAGCTTGAATGCTAGAAGAGTCACCCAGGCCCTAGGCGAAACTATGAACAACTCTACCTTCAATATTATTAATCATGCCACCTGCACCAGCTTTCCCGGGGTTGCCTTTAGCAACTCCATCAAAGAACAAGAAGAAGGAGGAATGCTTAATGAGCCATTCGGAGAAATCTTTCTCATTGAGCCTAATCTGCTAATTCTCTTTTGTCTTATTTTGCCTTAAATTTTTTGAGATGGTAAAGCCCATCATGCTGCTCCAATCCTTATCGTTATGGCTGAGATTTGAAGCTTTGAGGTAACCATCCAAACTTTCCTTTAGCTGAGCTTTAATTTTAACTATGAAATTTTTTGCTTTCTGCTCCTTGCCTCTGAAGGTTCTGTTATTTCTTTCAAGCTAGATTTTCCAACAGGTAAATTTTGGGAGCGAGAGCCAAATGGCTTCGAAGCTGTTGTTCTTAGGGCAACCTCTAGGATATTTGAAGCACCAACTAGAAAAAAGCTCTGGGATGGATTTTGGAAGAGTGAAATTGTCACCCCAAGGGGCCAGGATCTCATGCCAAACCTCAACTGCAAATTTATAGCTCAACATTATGTTACTAATGCTTTCTTCATCAGCCCAACACATCTGGCATCTAGATGGACCTTGAAAGACTTTTATTTTAAGTTTGTCATCAGTCAAATTTCTGTTATGGCACATGAGCCAATAGACATAATTGACCTTCGGGATGGATTTGAATTTCTAGAGGCCTTTCTAGGTAGCAGGATTTGTGGGAACATGAGGAATTTCCAGCAGCTTGGACTATCCCATGGCGACAGAGTAAAAACTAGAAGGACCCCAGCCACGCTTGTCCGATTGACATCTGTGAATCAGAGCTAGACCATGGAGAAGGGTCAACAGTTCATCCCATTCATATTTCAAGTTTGAAGGCACTCGAATGTCCTTCTAGCCGATCCATCGGCAATCAGACCACCGAGAAATATCCCAAAGCGAAGTGAAACGTGCGTTTACCATCCAGAATCGTAAAGGTCGCAGTGAAGGCACATCAACAAGAGGAGAATTTGTCACAATTCTTTCCTGCCAGAGATCAATGCGATTGTCGTTCCCAGGAACCTAGAACACATGTGATTAAATAAGAGACATGGAGTTTAGGAAAAGCTTGGCCAAATGCGTGCCAGCAGAAAGTCGAGGTTTGTCTAAGCATCGGATTCTTGAGCCCGTGAAATATTTTCACCACACAGCCTTTTGCGCCCAGCAAGGTTTGGAGTCTATAATTCGCCAAACGATTTTGGCACCCATAGAAATATTTTGAGCTCGGAGTGACTTTATATTTAAACCTCCTTCCAAAAGACGTTTAGTGATATTTTCCCAACTTACCAAGGGGATATGATTTTCATTGCTTTTTCCACCTTTCCAGAAGAAACGTTGGATGAGATCTTCCATTTTCTTGAGAACACTGGAGGGCGCTAATAAGACAGAGAATTTAAAGATTGGCAGGCTGCTAAGCACCGATTTAACTAATACTGTCTTGCCCGCCAGATTCAGCCAGGAAAGGCCCCAAGCCTGAATTCTAGTCTTGAATTTATCAATGAGAGAAGCCCAGTCTCTGCAAAAAACGGATTTGAAAAATATGAGGAGGCCCAGGTAATTTAAGGATGACCAGGAAGCTGAGCCTGCAAATTCTAGACACCTGGAAATGGCGTTAAGCAAGTTGGGAGATATATTGCAGCTATAAATTTGACACTCTCCTTTGTTGAGCATGCTGCTAGTAGCATCAAAAAAGTTATTGACGACATCTTTGAATTTAGAGGCAGAGTGCAATGAAGCTGTGCCCATCAATAAAGTATCATCAGCAAACAAAGCATGATTGATATTTCTTACTCCTCTTGCTATACTAATACCAAGGACTTCATGCTCCATCAATTTCTTATTCAAATAAAAACTTAACACAGAAGCTTGAAGGAAAAATAGGTGAGGGGAAAGAGGACATCCCTGACGGAGCCCATGAGAGGCTTTGAAGAAGCCCGTAGCTCACCCGTTCACCAAAGGAGCAATCCAAGGCTATGAGATGCATGCACTGATCCAATTAATGAAGCTCTCCCTGAATCCAAACTTGCATAAGACCCCAAAAAGAAAACTCTGTTTTACTCGATCGAATGCATTAACGAGGTCAAGCTTTACAACCATTCCTTTTTCTTTACGTTGAATGTTAGAGTGGATTGCCTCTTGCACAAGAATAAAATTGTCTACAATATGTCTTCCATGCACAAATCTGCCTTGATTTTCCGAAATAATTTTGGGGAGAATACTTTTCAACCTATTTGCAATAACCTTGGTTATGATTTTGTATCCAATATTTCATAAGGAGATAGATCGAAATATTTTAAAAGAATTGGCTCCCTTTTCCTTCAGAATGAAAGCAAGGGAAGCAGAGTTAGTATTGCCCCCTATTTTTTGACAAGATTGAGATTTCATAACCATTTTGCACAAATATTTTTCGACTATTTGCCAGCAGGCTTGGAGGAATATGGTAGTAAAGCCATCAAGTCCAGGGGTTTTGTCTAGTTCCATCTCAAAGAGGGTTGTCTTAATTTCTTCTCTAGAAACCTTTTCCTCCAAAGAATTATTTATATTAAAAGTTATCTCAGTGGGCACAACATCTAAGAAGGTTTCAGAATGGATCCCAACTTCTTCCTCGCCATACAGATTTTTGAAGTGGTTGTAGGCAGCTCTTTTAATGCTCATGAAATCCTTATGGATAACATTCTCGTCTTTTATTTTAGAGATGGTGTTGAAGTTTCTTCTCGCATTAGCCTGCTTGTGGAAGAAAGAAGTGTTTCTATCCCGAGCCTTAAGCCAAAGACTACGGGATTTTTGCCTCTAAAATTCCTCCTCCACCATGTAGGCCCTGTGGAACTTTTGTTGGAGATCAGCTTCCAAGTCAATAACTTCTGGAGTAATGACTGTGTCCTCCATATGAAGATGATGGGCCTCTAGAATGTCTTGAGCAGATTTCCATTCTGAAGCCGGATTTGGAAGAGATTTTTCCCAACATTTTAACTCAGTTTTTATTCTTTTGAGCTTTTCTTCCCAAACAAAGAAGGGTGAGCCATTTACCAGACGATCCCAGACTTCCTTAACTCTTTCCATAAATCTCGGAAGCTGGATCGAAAGAGGACTAAATCTAAAAGGGATAGGGCCCAGATCCTTTTGGGATAGGTATTCTAGCATGATAGGCCTATGGTCTGAGGCACTGCAAGAGAGAAGGCGCATTCTAGATTCTAGCCCAAGAAGCAAGAAGGATCTTTGAACCAAAAATCTGTCTAATCTAGTAGCAATGTGACCAGGACCAATTCTTTTATTAGACCAAGTGAACTTACCATTTATGGGCTTGATATCAATAATATCCCAATCTTGCATGAGGTCCTCCACCCATTCCCTTGTTGGATCTCTCACAATGTTGCCTCCACGCTTCTCAGACAACAACAAGTTGAGATTAAGATCTCCAACGATAATGGTGTTATCAAGATTCTCAGTATCAGCCAAATTTTTTATGGAGTCCCAATAGGACTTCTTCTCTCCTGCATTAACTGGTACATAAACATAGATAAGGTTAATTTCATCCTTGGATTCTATATGCTGAAATTTTAGATATAGCCAATGTGTGTTTTGGATTACTGTGCTCAGCAGATATTTTTTGTATTCCATAACATGCCCAGGCCGCTTGAAGCTCCTCTAGAAGAGACAGCCTGCCCACCACATTTATTCCTAAAACTCTTACTTGTTCGGAGAAAAACTTTATCCTCCATCTTTGTCTCCTAGATTAGAAGGAAGTCTGGGGTTTCTATTTGGATTATACTTCTGATAGCTTCTTCTTTTGCTTTACTGCCCAAAACTCTACAGTTCCAGGAGACGACTTTCATCACTTAATTTTTTGGGAGCGTTTGGCTCCCTTGGAGCCCTAGGTCTGGTTTCTTGTGCTCTTGGGCGTTCTTGCCAAAAGTTTCTCAAGAGTTGGTTGGGTGCCTTGCAATTTTTCTTTGTATGTTTCTTGCTCTCTTTTTTCCCAATCAAGTATTCGACCTCTTGTCGATCTTCTGATCGAGACTTGCGATTCCCCTATTTCTCCTTCCTCCTCAGATTCCTCTGAGGCCTACTCCTCATCTTTCGTATCTGCATTTTTCACCTTAGATCCATTTGGGATGCTAACAACCTACTTTGGATCTGGGGAAGTTCCTTTATCCAAAGAGTCATTCCCGTGTATTTCAGTCTCTTGCACCTCTACTGAATTTAAACTTAGGGGTTTGAATTTTTTACCTTTCCCTTTAGAAGATTGGGGTTGTTGATCAGCGGAGTGCTGAGGTCCTTTGCTTAACGGAGCTCCGACATTTTTTTTATTGGTCCTTGACCTCTTGACTTGGTTCCAGCCTCCTCTTTTCCTTTAGCTGCTTCGCCATTACTCAAACAACCTCTAGCAAAGTGTCCATAGACATGACATTTCCGGCACTTGAAGGGAAGTTGCTCATAGTCGAGCTTTTGAATATGAGACCAACTCCCGACCTTGATTTTAATGCCCTCAGGGAGGCCCACTTCCAAGTCAACTTCGATGCAGATACAGGCGCATTCGTACTGATATTTGTTATTTTCATGATCTATAAACTTTCCCATGGTATTTCCAATATGCTTTAGCGAGTCCTAGTTCCAACAATGCATGAGCAGATTCGGAAGCCTGACCCAGACTGGGACCGCCGTTGGAATATCCACAGCTAGGTCAAAATATGGCGTCCACTTGTTAAGATAGAGCCCTTGAGCTCCCATGAAATAGGGGCCATTCTTGAAGATGAGCTCTTTGTCTTCTTTTGAGACAAATTAAAATAGGAAATACCCTCTACCCATAAAGTAGGAGGTAACGATGTTTTTAATTAAAGGAGCCTAGTTCTTAGCTACCCATATCTCAGTGGATTTGGGTGAGGCCCAAAGACCCGTGAACTGGCCAACTAGAACATGTTTGGCAAGAGAGAGGGCCACCTGAATCAATCCCTCAGCAGGCAGCGAGATCTCAGGAATATCATCAAGTTTTTTGACAAACTTGGCTGCTTCAAAAGTCTTCCTCATCGGGAGAAAAGCAATAAGGGAGCTGAAGGCTTCGGCTGCAGAGGCCGACGGAGGAGGCGGAGGAGGCTGGAGAGATTCCAGATCCTCCATGCCTGAAAGGGCCTTGAATCAGATCGAAAACACAGACTCAAAGTCGCAGGAGAAAAAGCTCAGATGAAACAGTCATATTGAGCAAATAAGAGAGGAGTTGGGCGCCGCATAAAAGGCAAACACAATTCCTGTAGGTGATCGGGCGAGGTGATCAGCGGTCAGATCGGGCTATCAGAGGCAGCTAGCAACTGCAAGAGCAGTTGCAGCCATAGGTCGCAGCAGC
The DNA here is from genome assembly GCA_034641835.2 of Pinus albicaulis. NCBI lineage: Eukaryota > Viridiplantae > Streptophyta > Pinopsida > Pinales > Pinaceae > Pinus > Pinus albicaulis. Next base: position 864,866,756 of record CM076576.1, on the reverse strand, counting down.
GCAGCGCAGGGTTTCTATCCACCGATTCCTAGACAAAAGTTATCATTATAAGTCATATTAACTAAGTTTATAATATTAGTCACTTGAGTTTATATTAATAATAATTATTTGGGCTCATTAATTCATTGGGTTTATAGTAATCATCCCTTAAGTTAAGTTCATAGTATCATTCTATTTGGTTTATTAACAATTATTGTAATTAATAATTAATAATATTAATATTATAATTAATAATTAATAATATAAATATTATATTATTTTTAATTTTTAATTTTTATTATTTATATGTATATCTTTTATAGTATTTATTAATTTGTTATTTAATAAAAATAATTTATAAATAATATATATTTTTTTTTTCTAAGTAAAGCTAACTCTATTATATCATATTTAACAAAAAGTTACAAGGCACATCTTGAGTAATGGACAAGTCCATTCCAGAGGGATAATTCGAGAGTTTACTTCCAAGAACTGGACTGCCCCAAGAGGGGAAACTGGTCCTTAGAGACCACAGAGATAATGTTGCCCAAAACGGGAAACCAGTAGAGAGAGTTTTCAAAAATGAGAAAAAAAACAAAGTATATCTTTCCTAGACTTGAACATGCTAAAACGAGCTGAAATGGAAATTCTAAGGAGGACCTTCATGCTTGTTGCTGGGGGAAGGAGCTTCCTCTAAGATTCTACAGACATAGCCAAAATCCATAGTGTCTGAACTGGACACGTTTGCGGTGGGAGAAGAGCGTGGCGAGGCTGGGAGACCAAGACGCTCCACTAGGGTGTCCAGCTGCAGGTCATTCCACGGTGTGGCTTCACACCCCTGGGGGTGGTCTGAACTGTTGTTGCACTTCTGATCCTAGATGTCTTCAACGTCCGGGTCCGAGTTTCCATCGTTGGAGTCACTAGAGTCGCCACTGCTGCTGGAAGTGGGATGCACGGGAAGACCTTTCATCTTTCGCAGGATGAAAGCTAGCTCCCAGAAGATGGTTGATTTTCAAGCTCTTTTCCTGCTGCAGGAGGTGGAAGGGAGGAGGGCAGGGGTGAGAAACTATAGGGAGAGCTGTGCATTCAAGATGGCAGGAGGGGGGTTTTCGAGCACATTCCAGGCTAAAGAGGAAGGGTTTAAATCGCGATCGAGGGAGAGAGATAGAGGCGAGCGAGAGGGAAGGCCCCACCCCCCTGCTCTCTGACACCTCATTCTGTGACGGCAGGGCATAATGGTGCAGAGGGGAGAAGCTCGGAAATGGAGGGGGGGGGAGGCAAAAATAGGGGAGAAGATGTAGCTATCATGAACAGAGGAGGGGTCAAGGCTAAGCTCCTGAGATAGGGCAACAAGAATGAAGAGGAACTCAGCAAGAAAATTGTCGAACCGTTATGCGGAGGGAGAAGCTGGGGTGGTGAACTTAAAAGCCATGGTGTGAATTAATGTGAGGGCTCCATATTATGTCGCCTCAAGGGTGGAGAAGGAGGCTTCAATGGCCATCTCACACCAGCAGTTAACGCTGCGGGAGTTCTAATGGAGGATCAAGTGGGTGCGTCGTGTGTCCGTCCACATGGTCATCCCATGTATTCTAACAAACACCCGCATCTGGGGAATTTATAAATAATATTATTAAAATTATTATTAATAATATTAATAAATAAATTAGAATAAATGTAGTTGATATATTCTCTATTAGTGTTTATCAACCATATGTATTAATCTGATTATGCTAGTATACTATTTTTCAAATTTACTATCATAAATTACAATGATATAATTTATGAAATAAGATTATTTTAAAATTATATAATTTATGAAATGAGATTATTTTAAAATTATATAATTTATGCATTAAGATTATATTTATATAATATTAAATTTGAATGAAATGTATAAATATATTATATTTACATAAGACTATAAATTTCAGCTAATCCGGCACATTGCATGGTTATGTAATTGAAAAATAAATTGTGATACACTATAAAACAACAATACAAATTCATTTAGTGTATGCCATTATTATAAATAATCTTATGGCATAGAGTGTATGCAATTTTTAGAAATAAGCCTATGGCCACCTAGACATTTAATCCACATTATGATACACTATAAAACAACAATGCAAATCCATTTAGTGTATGCCATTATTATAAATAAGCTTATGGCATAGAGTGTATGCAATTTTTATAAATAATCCTATGGTCACCTAGACATTTAATCCAAAAATGAAGTAGGACTAGGTCACTCACACACCCTAACAATTTTCCTTAACCTTTCTCAAAATAACTCTATATGTGACATAAGAGATGATCATGACATGACTTACATGACATATGACATGTAACTTATTTGTGATATTACTTATGTGGTGGCATATGACATGATCATGACAACAATCACTGTGTTTATAATACATAAGAAGTTTTATAGAAAGATATTTTAGAAAGGAGGTGTTCCATTATCATATAATACTATTAATTGCACTAGATGTTGCAAAGAAAATGTCTTAAATCATAAATTCAATAATAATCGTGACATATAAAAAATCATTGAAGATAAAAATTAGTAAATAAAATGTCATTCAAAGCTATATGATAAAGAGATATAACTTACATTACACCAAATGAACATGTATTGAAGATGGAAATCGGTCACGCTTAAACATAACATTAGAGAATGTGCTTTCTAGATATACATTTAAATGACCTGAGAAAATATGAAAGGGAGTTGGTAATGACAATGGTTTTGAATGAGATCAAATAAAAGGTAATGGAAATGGTTTTAAATGAGATCAAGTAAAAACATTAAGGTGATTTCCAAAACCCAACAGGGGATTATCTAAGTGCTCTAAAAACCAAAAGGAGATCAACCCACTTTTCTAATATTATTTTCCTGCTAAATGGATAAGGATGCATTATGGAATAAAGCTTTCAGTTTTCCTGTTCATTGAGAACCTCTCCAGCCACCCCATACACAGAAAAACAAAAGTAAAAGTAGTTCATAAGTCTTTTTTGTTATAGTTTTTATTGTTGGGAAAAGAGACAAGGAATGGAAAAAGAAGCCTAAACACCTACATAATTCACTACTACTTAGTATTATACCAATTGCTGCAATTTAAGAAGCATTTTGAAGTGGTTTAATGATTATGTTTCCCCTTGTTTGCTAAATAATTGGGAAGGTTTATTCACCATGTAAAGTCTTATAATGGTCTATTGCATTTGTCAATATAAATCGATGATATATACAAGAAGTTATAATACAAATTAGAATTTTGGCAACCAAGAGATGTAAACCCTGTACTATTAAGGGGTTAATTGCTAGTGTCAGTGCAATTCAAAATGTTTCTTACAATTTCAAATATGATGTTCTTAGAGGAAACATTGGAGATATTGGACATCATAAATTACATTTCACTAGAGCTTCCCTTCAATGTTGCAAATTTTACACCAAAAGTTATGAGAAATTGAGAGATGGTGTCTGGCTCATTTTCATCTAATATGTAATGACGTCTTAAAATTGTGAGGTTGTGATGAAAATTTATGTTTGGAAAGATATCCATCATATTGTTCATTAATTAAAATTATTTAATTTAGTTTATCTCATATACTGCTTGTATTTTTTCAAAATCTATAAAATATTTGCTATTGGAACTTGAAAGACTAGCTTTGAAGATTAAGAGGAAATCTATGTTGGAAAGGTTATAGAATCTTTCATTTTGGCATAATGTAAATGATTTCTCTTTATCTTGTAGCTTTGAATGGAATTTTGTTTACTAATTTTTATCTTGAATGATTCTTTATATGTCACAATTCTTCTCAAATTTATGATGTCCTTATCTTTTAATGAATTTTAGACAGAAAAAAGGACCTACAAAATTCATCTAGGAAGGGACCTATTTCTCAATGATATCTAATACATGTTCCTTCCACATTAGTTATCAATTTAAAATAAGGGAAGCATTGAGTGTTCACACTCCTCCTTTCTTCTTATGAGGAGTGTTTTAGACTAAAGCAGAAATAGGAGGGGATTCAATTACCTCTAATTTGTGGGGTGCATCGAGAAAACTAACAATATAGGACACCAAGCTCAATTCAAATGCATCCCATTTTCCTAAGAAAATATGAAAGGGAGTTGGTAATCGAAATGGTTTTGGATGAGATCAACTAAAAACATTAAGGTGATTTCCAAAACCTAATAGGGGATTATCTAAGTGGTCTACAAATAGAAAGGAGATCAACCCACTTGTCTAATATTATTTTTCCTGCTAAATGGAAAAGGATGCATTATGCAATAAAGGTTCCATTTTTCTTGTTCATTGGGAACCTTTACAACCATGCCATACACAACAAAACATAATAAAATGTAGTTCATGAGTTCTTTATTGTTATTGTTGTTATCATTGGGAAAAGAGACAAGGAACGCAAAAAGCAGCCAAGACACCTTCATAATACACTACTACTTAGTACTATACCAATTGTTGTAGTTTAAGAATAATTTTGAGTGGTATAATGGTTATGTTACCCCTATTTTGCTAAAGATTTCAATTAGGAACTACTTTTTCTTGGGAATTACATCTGACATTTAATAGTGGTTTCTTCACCATGTAAAGTGATATAATGGTTTGTTGCAATTGTCAATATAAATCGATGATATATATGATAAATAATAATACAAATTATAATTTTGGCCACCAAGAGATGTAAACAATTACTATTGAGGGGGTAATGAAAAATACTAAAATAGTCTATTGCTAGTGTCAGTGCAATTCAAAATGTTTCCTTAGAATTTCAAAGATGATTTTCTTAGAGGAAACGTTTGAGATATTGAACATCATCAACTTCATTACACTAGAGTTTCCCATCAAAGTTGCAGATTTTACACCAAAAGGTTTGAATAATTGGGAACTGATGTCTAGCTCATTTTCATCTAATACTTAATGTCTGAAACTTGTGAGGTTGTGATGCACATTTAGATTGGAAAGATAGTCTTCATATTATTCATGAAATAATATTATATTATTTGTTTTATCTCATCTACTAGTATTTTTCCAAAATCTATCAAAGATTTGTTATTGGAACTTGGAAGACCATCTTTGAAGTATAAGAGATCATTTGTGTTGGAAAGGTTATAGAATATGCCATTTTGACATAATGTAAGTGATTTCACTTTAACTTCTAGCTTTGAATGACATTTTGTTTACTAATTTTTATCTTAAATGATTTTTTATGTCACGATTCTTCTGGAATTTATGCCTTACTACCTTTCCTTACATTATGCTTAGAGATATATTGAATGGTTTACGATTATGTTTCTTATAAAACATAAACTTATAAATAGATCAAATGGTTCTTTTGGGCCTTTTTTCGAATTAACAAGTAACTTATTTATTACTTTTTCAACAAATATATAAGCTACTCCACTCTTAGGTGTAGATGTATTGAAAATTTGATATAGATAAGAAAATTATTAAGAAAAAATTATAATATGAAATATCATATAAACATTGTTTCACACAACAATAAACCTTCTTGTAGATCAATTTACTATAAATCAAGATCGTGCAGACATTTTTAACAAAGGAATTTAAAAATAAATTTAAATAATTTTTTATTAATTAAAATATTTAATCAAATAACAAATAAAATTGATATATTTTAAATTTAAATAAAAATACATATTAAAACATTTATCTTATAAAATTATTAAATTTTTATTTTTATAATACACTATTTTGATATAAAATACTAAGATATTTTATTATCCATTTTATTAAATATTTAACATTATAATATAACATTATTTCATATCAAAATATTAAAATACCATTAAATTTTAATTTTTTAAATGCTATATACAAATAAATTTTCATTTTACCACATTCATGATAATATAGTGTTAATGGAACAACTAAATCATTCATTTAAAAAACTTGCAAATAAATATGATGTAATTATAAATGATTGATATTATAAAATTTCACAATAATAAGAATTATAAAATAATTTGTTAAAAATATTTAGTAATAAATATACATTATATATCATTCAATTAAATTTTTCTTGACTTGCAAATAAGTATAATAAATGTGTTTTTAAAATAAATATATTGTAGATAAAAATCATGAGATTTAATGTCTTTATAATTTTATAAAATTATAAAATACTTTGTGATAAATTTATAAATTAAATTAAATTATTATTATTATAGCAAAAATGACAAATTATATTTCAATTTAATTTAAAAACAAAATAAAAGTAAATTATAGTTTTTTTTTTTTTTCTAAGTAAAACTAATTTTATTATATCATCAACCATAAGTTACATTGCGCATCCTCAGAAATGGACAGGTCCATTTTGGAGTAAATAGTAAAAAAACTACTGTAAAAAACTAGATTGCCTTTAGAGGGGAAACCAGCCTTGATAATCCAAGGAAAACAAGCTGCCCTTAGCAGGAAACCAACCTTAAAACTGTGCAAAATGAAGCAGAAATAACTAATAAAGGTAACATGAAAAACCACCATACTGCAAAAAACCGAAGAGAGAACGCTATGGAGAACCTTCATGCTTATCGCTGGAGGGAGACGCCTCTTCGAGAATGCAACAGATGTAGCTGTAGTCCAGAGAATCGGGCCCAGGCTCAAAGTCCTCATGCAACGCGCAAGGAGATACTGGAAGCCCGAGGTGCTCCGATGGAGTGTCCTGAATGGCTTCGTCCTGCAGAGTGGTTGGAATGTCTAGGGAGGCGTTCAAGTCGAAGTCGTCATTCCGCAAGGAGGAGCCCGAATGACGTAGTCCCAAAAGACGCTTATCTTCTGTAGGCTTGATATCACTATCTTCAGAATTGGAGCTGGAGGCAGGTTGCACGGGGATAGCTTTAAGCTTTCGAGGGAGGAAGGCTGGCTCTGCGGGGATGGTGGACTTACGGGCCCGCTTTTTACAGCGGGAGGAGGAGGGAGGAGAGGAGGTGTTGGGGAGCAACAAGGGAGGCGAGGCAGTCACGAAGTCAGGGGGCGACAAGTCCATCATGGCCCAGTCCACGGGAAGATTTAGGTCCTGGGGGAAGTTATTGGATAGAGGAGGACGCAAAGGGAAACCCCTCCCCCCAGCTTGCCTACAGTGTTGCCGGTGACGATGAGGCATCGAGGCTGACTTGGGAGAGAAACCAGATAGCTAAGGAACCGTTGCAGAGGCAAGAGCCCAGAGGCCTCTTACCTGAACAGGGGAGGGCCGAAGCCAGAAAACCAGAGGGAGAGTGAGCAAAGCGGGTGGGAGAGCTAGAGAAACAGTGGGAGTGCCGAACAACATGTTGCAGAGGAGAGTTATCCTGAGACTCGCTGAGTACGTCACATGGGGGGTGGTGCATGGGGCTTTAAAACCCAGTCCACGCAAAAATTTAAGGTGATGAGTGTCCCAAGGCCAAGGCACATGGGCGTGTCGTGTGGTGATCCACATGGCAGCCCATGTAGCCCTGCTGAGCTATTTAGCACCCGCATCCAGGGAAGTAAATTATAGTTTTAATTTAAAATATATATCAAATTAATTTAATAAAATTATCTTAAAATATTTAAAATAAATTAAATAAAAATAAAAATTATATTTTAATTTTATTAAATTTTATTTTATGAATGTTTAAAACGAAAAGTATTTAAAATATATTAAATGAAACATATAGATTATATTTTCATTTGTTTAAATTAAAGAAAAAAAACATTTTAAAATTTATAATTAAAAATTTGAGAATAGTAAAAGTATGTTAAATGAAATTCATTGAATATTGAGAACATGTATGAAAGGAAATATTGAAAGTATATTTAATTTGAAAGTATTTTAAATGAATGATTTAGAAGATATTGAAAAAAAAATAGTTTAATAGAAGTCATAGATACGGAATTATTCATAGAGTATTTGATAGAAAACAAGTTGAAAGAAAATTAAATTGTCTTGTTTAAATTATATAATAATTAAGAATATTTTAAATAACAAAAAATTCTAATAATGTGGTTATGATTAATTGATAATAGACAAATTATTTTTACTATTTTATAATCATTATCAAAATGATCATATCTTTATCTTCTAAGCCACTTTAGATAGAAAATTTATTATTTTATAATCATTAACTAAAGCATTTTAGACAGAAAAAGGTCCAGCAAAATTCATCTAGAAAGAAAATATAATATTAATCTAGAAAGTTGAAAAAGGAATTTGATATTAATCTAGAAAGAGAATTTGATGTTAACTAAATTTTGAAGCACTTTTCATAGGGCCTATTTCTCAATGATCTCTAATACATATGAATGTAGGAATTTGATGGCAGCTAAATTTTCTTTATAGAATCTCTAATACATGTTCCTTCCACAATAGTCATCAATTTTAAATTAAGAAAGAATTGATTGTTCACACTCCTCTTTTCTTTTTGTAAAGAAGATTCTAGACTAAAAAAAATAAGAAAAGATTCAATTAGCTCATGTGCTTGCAATACGCTATGAGAAAACTAACCATATAAGACACCAACAAAATCACCTAGCTCAATTCAAATGCATCTCATTTTCCCATTTTTATATGAATATCTTTGGCGAGCCTTATATCCCAGTGTATCGGCCCATAAATGCACCGAGAGACGAAATGGCCACCGTCAGATTAAAGCAATAAATGATCCAATGATCTTACCGTGGCCATTTCGTATAGGCCGATACACTCGGATATAAGGGTCGCCAATATCTTTCCCGTCCAAGTCCAAGTGTTGCACGTAACTTATTTGCGATATTACTTACATGTAACATGATTACTTCGTGGCAACGATGACTACGTTCCTAATACGTAAGGAGTTTTATAGAAAGATCTTAGAAAGGAGGTGGTCCATTATCACGTAATAAAATATACGTTGATAAGTATTTTAATGGTGAACGGTAGGATATATATATATATATATATATATATATATATATATATATATATATATATATATATATGTATATGTATATGGATATGGAGGTGGTCCATTATCACATAATAATATATACGCTGATAAATGTTTTATTTGTGAATGGTAGGAGGTAGATTTATTAAAAATATATATTTAAATAATATATATGTTTAGTGTGTTTTTCAACGTGTTATTTTAAGGGATGTTACTCTATGGAGTTTCCTTGTCTGTCCATAACTCAGAAAGTGCGGCCATTTAAATACTATTATGCTGCATATGCCTATGAGGCTCAATTTTCTTCCTTGTTTTTAGTTTTTCAAAATTATAATTTGTTTTTATGAAAAGATGGTATTTAATTGTATATTGAATTTAAATTCAGTATAGATTAATAATTAGATTTGTATTGGTTTATCAGAAGAGGAACGAAGACAGAGAACCGAGCTAGGGTTTCCGCTATGGCTCTGCAACACCCTGTCGTCGTCACAGACGTTTCAACCCGGGCTCCTCACGCTTTCGCAGCTGAAGACCTTTCAACAGCATTCGTCGTCTCCGAAGTAAATCCCAAAACGGCTCTAGTTGTCTCTGAAGCAGAGGGCGGTGGATCAAAATCCCCCGTTGAACGAAAGGCTGATACGGTGCTTCCCCTTGGCTTCGAGCACCGGCGTCCTGTTTCAACAGATGGCGAAGGCAATCTGCGAGTTGGGTTTTCAGAACAGGAACCCACGGACATGGTGCTATCAGTCCACGGCAGGCCATGCAATCTGGAACAGCCCGCCTTCAAAATAGAGGGCGCTGCCAAGAATCTCGCCGGCGGCCATTCAGCTATGAACACGAAAACATATTGCCTACCGGAAAGGAAGGCAGCCGAACACTGTAAGGATGCCCAAGGGCATTTGGGCGTACACGCTGCTGGAGGCAGGACTGGATCTGATCTCAGATCCACGACTTTAGAACGATTTCTCATTGACCAAGGCAAGAAATCTGAGATCAGTCTCTCGATTTCTCCCCTGCCTCAGACAAGAACAGAGCTGCCAAAATCCGAACAGCAAAACCTCCTGCCAGCCCCAGAAATAGTGGCAGCAGAGTCAATGCAAGTTGGGGAACGGAAAGGCGCTCCTCAAGCTGGTTTATCAGGTAAATTTTCGATTTATCACCCTCAGCAAAGTCTACCCTCTTGCTTTCAAATCCAGCTCTTACTTCTCTCGGGCAAGACGCTACTGCTTTGGGTGTCTGCTTCATATCTGGTGCTTAACCTCCTGCGAGAGCTGGAGCTCAGATTGGGCATCCCCTCAGCCTTTCTGAGACTGACCTATGAAGGCAAACAGCTCGATGAACCTTTGCCCCTGTCTTTTTACAGCATTGAGAGAGATGCTTTAGTGATTCTCACTTCACGCCTGCGAGGAGGAGCAGCTGGGCAGACCTCCTCGGCTCCTACCTTCTCCTATAAAGATGCAGTTCATGCTCAGAACCCCAAACCCTCTGCTGCCTCCAAACCCCAGCCTTTTCTGGTTGACAAGCTGGATGAAGCACCTTCTATTGAGGTCTCTCTACCATCTGTTGCAGAAGATCTTCAAAAATATGCAGAGAGAGCCATCATCTGCAGATTCAATGGGCTTTGGCCGCGAACCAAGGAACTCTTTGATTGGATCTACGATAACTGGACCAGCAAGTGCCTCGTTAGCTGCTACTCACGAGGGTTCTTCATAGTATTGTTCGATCATGCAAAGCATTATGAACAGGCCTTACAGAAAGGTCCCTGGTTTTTTGGAAATGCTGGGCTCTTCTTAACCCAATGGTTCCCAGATTTCGACCCTGCAACAGCTACCATCACCAGGACCCCTGTTTGGGTCAGGCTACCCAACCTTCCTGTCCATCTATGGCAGCTGGCAGTGTTCAGGCGCATGGGCGATACCTTGGGATGCTTTCTCGATGTTGATTATGAAAGGCCACTTCAGGGCCTCTACACATATGCCAGAATGTGCGTGGAGGTTAACATCAGCAAAGGCTTGCCCGAACAAATTATCCTCAAGGTTGGTGATCTTGTCTGGACTCAGTACTTAGACTATGAGAACACTGCATTCTGTTGCCGCCACTGTAACCAAACAGGGCATCTTCAGAACTCATGCCCCACTCTTGCAGAAACAAAGACTAAAGGAGATCATACAAAGTCCAAATCCAAAAAATGGACTCCCTGTACCCCGCCGCCTGCTGCAAATTATACTTCCTCGAGCTCTGATGATGATGGGAGTGAAGTAGATTCAGACCTTGCTCCTCAGACTCAGAAACTGTCCACGGATGCTCCCAAGCATCCCCCTGATACAATAGTCACTCAGAAGCGTAGTCATGAGTCTGCCTCCTACGATTCAGATAAGGAGGCCCCTCTCTTGGAGAACTCCAGTCTTCAAATTGTCCCAGCACATCCTCACCAGGATGGCTGGGTTAAAGTCAACAAAAAGAAAGGGAAGAAATTTCGTGTAGAAAACTCTACCAATTCTGGGTAGAAGTCGGTTTTTCCTGTTTTTAGTTGTTTATTGCTGCTCCTCGTTTGTCTCATCTCTCTTTCCGGGGACCGAAGTTGATTTTTTATCATTTCCGGTTGGCCGTGTTTTTGTCTCTCTTGAATGTACTTTCTCCTGTACCATATTTTCACTTAATAGAATTAGTCCAATTCAGAAAAAAAATAATTAGATTTGTATTTGTGCTTTTCACTAAAAACTTATTATAATTTTGTTTCTATATTATATAATTTAATATGAGAAAAAACATAATTATTTTTATTGTTACTTATTTTTTTAAATATTGAAATCATTTCAAATTTTTTAATCATAAAAAATTACTTTGTTTTCATGATATATACATAATTTTAAAACAATATATAATACATACATACTTAACATTAAAATATTTATGTACACCTAAATATTTTATAGCACAAATTAAAATAGTTTTTTATTATTAATATATTTTCAAGTATATCTGTATTAAAATATTTTATTGATAATTTACATTGAATATTTTACTATTTACAACATTAAAATGTTTTCTTTTAACAATTATATATATAGATAGATATATATGAACTTGATATTGACATAAATTAGTTAACATAAATTTTCGGACAGTTTATTTAAATCTTGTATTGAAATATTTTTGAAAGCATAAGGTTTAAACATCTTACCTACACATTTTTTTTACTTCTAATTAGGTTACATCAAATTATTTTACACGCAGAGCATATTCATTTTTATTTATTATAGTGAACATTATTTTTCTATTTAACTTTTTTTTAAGAGGGACACGTGTCAATTCCACGTTGAGCACGAACATACTTACATATCTCATTCATACTAGGTTGTAGAATGAGCCTCTCGACTTAATAAATTTAAATGGTTATATTCAGAAAGTTAAGATACCACTTAAGCAATCATTAAAATCCAAACTCATTAAACTCTAAGAGTTCTAAAGAGTACACTAGATGAACCTCACTTAGAATAAGGGGTTACCTTTACCAACTATATATTCTATCAATATCAACTTGCACTCTATGCCTAAAATAAATATAAAGTATAAAAAATAGCACATCTTAAATATATTTTACACTTTAAGCATAAAATAAATATAAAGTATAGAAAATAATACATCTTCAATATATTTTTCCAAAATTCTTTAATAAAAAATAGCACATCTTCAATATGTTTTTCTAAAATTCCTTAATAAAGAATCCCATTGCATTGGATATATAGCTTGAAAAACATTTCCTCATTGTACCTTGAAAAAATGGATAACGAACCCAAAAAAAATTTACACTTTAATTTAATAAAATAATATTATTTTAATAAAATAATTTAATGAAAATAGTTGCTATAAGATTAATTATCATAATAATTAGTTGAAAAAGTAAATGAATATTTATTTTGTTTTTGAATGAGAAAATTAAAAATAGTGATACAAAATTCTAATGAATCATTTTAAAACTGCATATAATATACAATATATTTAATATAAAAATATTTCAAAGTACTAAATCTAAAATACAGATTTTTTTAAGTGAATTAATTATAAAAATTATTATTATTTTATAAAATATTGATTTAAAATTCAAAATGAATATTAACCTAAATTATTAGATTGGAAGTTGACAATAAAAATTAAAACAAAATTAAATTTTATTATATAATGCAAATGTATTTTTTTAAAACTAAAATTCATAAATTAAAATAATTTTTTTAAAGATGTGGAATATATATTATTTATAAATAATTATATTTTAGTTGGATGGAAAAATTAATTTACAATCAAATTTTATAAAAAAAAATATATTATTTTTTAACTATTATCAAAGTCAAAAAAATTGATATAAATTTATTTATTGTATAGTGGTTTAGAAAATAAAGTTATTACATTAACTTTAATTATCATTTCTATTGAAGTGAATATTTACTAAGAATTTGAAAATTTTAAATATTGTTACAAATTTTAAAAAGGTGTTGTCTAATTTTTTTACTTTCTATTTTTTTTGGTAGGAATCCAAGGAATACAATTTTACATGAGAATGTGTCTTTCGCTATTTAAAAAATCATTTTGAATGTATAAATGACTTTAAGGCCCTCAAAAACTTCTGAGATACTTGGATTGTGCAAAATTACACAACTTAAACTTGTGATACTAACCAATCTTTACCAGATTTTGAGCAAAAATGAGAAAAAAATATACCCAAAAGAAAAAACCAAATGTAAAAGAACCACATTATAATTATTAAAACCTGATTTAACTAATCATATCTCATATCCTTTTTTTTTTAACAAGGCTACGTGCTACATTATATTCCAAAAAAAAGAAGGAAATATTTCCTTGTTACAATCTGATATTGTTGCGAAGAGACAGAGAAGGTAGCAAACACAAAGTGCTAAGCCTCCTTTAAATCTATTGTTTAAGATGAACTGAATTAAAGACTTTAGATATATCTGAAAAACTGTGAGAGAAGGAAAACAAACTTAAAATACATATGCAGAAAGAAGAGAGGGAAAGTGAGGATCAGTCTATGCTTATTGGTCATCCAGTTGATGCATCAATGTTATCTTCAGTGCCGACATTTCTTACATTGTTGGAGCTTGAGCTTGGAGCTGAGTGTTTCTAAAGGATGTATTTCAGAATTTGAATAGATTCTTCTGCATGTGAGTAGCGATTGGAGACCTCATTGAATTTATTCTAGAGCGATGATGCCTTGTGTTGTAGAATATTCATATCTACTTGTTGCTTTTCGTCCAGGAGCCTCTATTGGGCACGAATTTTCTCCATTTCAACCTGCAGGTCTGCGTAGTGAAACCAATCCTCATTGCGCACCATGATGTAAAAGAACGAATAGAGGGCGTTCGGGGTGCTGGAGGTAAGATGAGTGAACAGGGGAGGAGTGCAAGGGAGGAAAGAAGAAAATTGCAAGCATGCGAGGGATTCAGGGAAGGGATGAGCGACGAATGGAAAACGGACAGTGAAGCAAGGGAGGAAACAGCAAAAGATAAGAGGCGTAGGAAAGAGGAGGATGCACGCTGTGGGAGGTGGTGAGGCATTGTGGAGAAGAGGGAGGTATAAATAACAAGGGAAAGGAGAAGAATGGAGGGGAGGTTAGGAGAACGAGGAGATAAGATCACGGGTGGGGAGGAGCTGGAGATACAGAAGAGTCTAAAGAGTTTAGATATTTTCTTGTAGAAGATCCAGAAAGCAATATTTTTTTCTAGAGTCAAGATCATGGCAGAGGAATGAAGGATAGGCTATCATTACAATGAATTGACCAGCTAGTCTCCCACATGCTTTGTTAGCCAAGTTGTCAGTGAGCTTATTGTTAGCTCTGAGAATGTGATGAAAGGAAATATCTTTCATATCCTTTGACAAGGTACGACACCTGCTTATAATCCTATGAAGAGAAATGTTTTGAATGGGGAGGTCTTTAATCATCATGCTAATGATGATAGAAGAATCCCCAAACACCATTGTATTTTCCATGTTTCTTTTTACCAATTGTAGACCTTGGAGAAGGGCGTAGGATTCGGCTTTGTTGTTGGATAGGGAGCCAAGACCCCATTCATAGGAGAACAGAACGTTGCCATTTTCATTTCTTATGAATCCTCCAGCACCAGAAATGCCCAGATTCGATTTGGAAGCTCCATCAAAGAAGAGAGTTGGTCTTCTGCAGCTATCGAGCCATTCCATAAACTCTTTTTCTTTAAGTCTTATCTTCCAGTGTTTTGTTTGATGAGGTTGTGTAACTAGAGATTTAAGGTGACTAGGATTGTCCAAGATTTTTCCCAAAAAAGTTTGTTCTTCCACTTGAAGATCACTGAAATTGATATTACTTATGATTTTTGAAAGAATAGTTTCTATGGTGAGGCTCCAAGTCTTGTTACAGACTTTCCGGAGAGAAGGTTTTTTATTGTTGAAGATCATCTTATTTCTAGCGAGCCATATGTTCCATAAAAGCACATAGGGAAGGGTATCCCAGACCCTTTTGGCTATACTCTTTTTCTTTTCCCCCCATGGGTAATATTTTTTCCATCTTTTTATCAAATCAGGAGCAGTTTTGATGGGGTCTAATTGCATTTGGGAAAAAGGAGTGAGTTCTTTCCAGCATTAGACTACAAAAGGGCACTTCACAAAGAGGTGTAACGTTGTCTCTTCTACACATTGACAGTTGGGGCATCTAGATGGGCCATTAACACCCCTCTTTTTTAATTTTCAGAGGTTAAGATCTTACCTTTGAAGAGAGTCCAAATAAATAGTTTTATCTTTGGAATGTATTCAGATTTCCAAATGAGCTTCCATATTGGCCATTATGGAAAAGGGAACTACTCTTTGAGGAGTTGACAGTAATTTTCTTTGATGGAGTAATCAGACACGGAATGATCCCAATGAAGGTTTTCCTCACTACCTTTCAACAAGGGTGTTGCACCATGAAGCAGTATTTTGAGATTTGTGAGATCTTTCTCCAGAATAGAAGGAACAGTAGGAAAATTTCAATCAATCCAGTTGTTGGTTTTCTCATCCCACTTTGAGATTTGATCTAAAAAATTTAAGTCAAGATTATGGAGGTGAGATATAATTTGATGAGTGCCCAGACTTTCTGAAAGAGAAGCATGCCCCATAATCTTTTCATTCCATATGTTAATGTTGCTTCCCCCTTGCTGTAATTTGGAGAGATTTATACTTATAAAAGGGATGGCTTTCTTGCATAGAGCCCAAATTCTAGAGCAGGGTCTGCTTGGAACGTCATGATCAAGGAGATTTTTTCCAGGGGAGCTGAGATATTTGGATTCAAGGAATCTTTTCCACCATGTTTAATGTCCACTGATCAGGCACCACATAGTATTTCCCCCAAAGGCATTGTTCAAGAGTTTAGGAATACGAATTTTGAGCCCTCCATTTGCTTGATGTTGTGTGACTTGCCTCCACTTGACGAGATTGTATTTCTTCTTCTCATTTTTCCCCCCTTGCCAAAGAAAATGTCTTAAAACTGCTTCAATCTTAAGATGTATATTGACAAGAGCATAGAGCAAGGTAAAGTGATACAAGGGAAGAGATGAGAGGGCATATTTGAGCAGTATTATCTGCCCAACCAAATTTAACCAGGATGATCCCCATTGATGCACTCTTTTTTCATTTTGTCGATTGTAATGCTCCAAAATTCAAACTTCGAAAGCCTAGCATTGACTAGAATCCCAAGATAATTGAAGTAATCCCAATTCAGTTTATAAGAGACTCCAAATATTTGAGCTATGTTGTGAATGGTTTGGTTTGTAGTATTTCACCCATAAATACAACTTTTGTGATAATTTATCAGCCCTCTGGAGTAAAGCATAAATTTATCAAGAAGAGATTTAAATCTTTGACCAATTATGTAGATAGCACCGCTCATCAGTAGAGTGTCATCTGCAAATTGAGAATGAATCATATTCTTTACACCATTGTCGAATTTGATTCCAGTGATGAGTCCAACTCTTCGCTTGTGATCCAAGGCTCTGCTGAAGGATTCAGCCATAAGGGTGAAAAGAAAGGGAGAGAGGGGACAGCCCTGTCTGAGACCACAGGAGGATTGAAAGAAGTTTGTTGGCTTATCATTTATGAGGGGAGAGATCCAGGGGTTAGAGATATAGGTGATGATGAGGGAAATGAATTCATTGTCAAAACCCATTTGTTGAAAGATAGAAAAGAGGAAGGAATGTCTCACCCTATCAAAGGAATTGGCAAGATCGAGTTTAAGGATGAAGCCTTTCTCATTGTGAATCATATTCGAAGGGATAGCTTCTTGGACAAGGAGAATGGAGTCTGAGATTTTCCTTTTGGGAGATGAATCCTCCTTAATTTTCTGAGATGAGATTGGGGTGTTTAAGGAGGGTTTTAAGGCACGTGGCAAGGATTTTAGTGACTATTTTGTAAGAGCAGTTGCAAATGGAGATAACTCTGAACCTTGAAAAGGAGGAGGGGAAGTTTTCTTTGGGAATAAGAGTGAGGTAAGTGGAGTTAGTAAAGCCCCGAATATTATTCTTCCTTTGAGCCCATCGTATCGTTTTGATTAAATCATTTTTTATTAAGTCCCAGTAGGTCCTATAAAAATTGATCGAGAAGCCATCAGGGCTTGGAGACTTATCTGGTTGCAAGGACCATATGGAATTTTGAATTATGGCCTCCTCTATATCTTTTTTTAAGGTGTTTTTTATCTCCTCTATGATTAGTTTTGGCAGATGACTTAAGATATCTGAGTAGTCTTCAGGCTCAGCTATTTCAGCGAGAAAATTTTTATATTATTTTGTGGCAACAAATTTTATATAATCTTGATCTGTCTGAATTATTCCTTCATTATCTATGATGGAAGATATGTTATTTATTTTCTTTCGCATTGTAGCTTGTTTGTGAAATAAAGAGGTGTTTCTGTCACCTACCTGAAGCCATAGGTTTCTAGATTTTATCCTCCACTTCTCCTCTTCTCTCTTGTTGATTTTATACAATTTCCAGTAGAGATCTTTCTCTTGATTTGAATTTTCTTGATTCCCTCCATGTGTATCAATAACATTGTGGACAGCTTCTAGCTTTTCTTTTATTTCTATTCTGTTCTTGTCGGGTTCCTTGTAGTGTAGCTTGGCCCATTCTTTTAAGGACGCTCTGACCTTCTTCAGCTTATTTTCCCAAATAAACAAGGGAGACCCCTCGACATGCTACTTCCAGGTATAATGCACTATATGTCTTGCATCAAGGATGTCACTCCACATAGGGTTGTTTTAAAAGGAAGGGGGCTGAGGGCAGATTGTTCACCAAGGGAGAGGGTGATAGGGTAGCGATCAAAGGCAGTGGAAGAGAGGATGAAGGAGGAGGAAACATAGAAGAAAGAGAGGATAGGGACAACCACAAGAAATCTTTCAAGTCGTTCCATGATGTTACCCACTCCAGTCCTTTGATTATTCTAGGTGAATTTGTGAATTTTAGGAATGACATCAACCATATCATGATCTTGGATGATGAGTTCGAACTGATCTCTTGATGGATCTGAGTTGAAGCTTACAACCCTTTTTTCATTAGCATGCAAGATTAAGTTGAGATCCCCTCCTATGATTATATTGTTGTTGTCTTCATTGTCGATATCAATTTTTATTGCGTTACAGCATGTATCTTTGTCCCTGTAATGATTAAGCCCATAAATGTTATATATAATGATCTCAATGTCCTCTTTAATACTATGAAGGTTTACCTTGATCCAGTTATGTGTTTTAACTTATTTTTTTTGCTCCAAAACACTTTGTTTCCAAACGGTGGCTAGTCCTCCTGAGGCACCTCTGGATTCCATGTCGGTGCCCATGTAGTTCTTCATTCTGCTTATAATGGTTTCCATATCTTGATCTCCTTGTTTAGTTTCTTGAAAGAGGATGATATCAGTTTTTTCTTGATTCATTAGGTCTCTTAGAGCTGATTTTTTTGAGGGGTGCCCTAAACCCCTACAATTCCAAGAGAGGGATTTCATCATTTCAGGAATGCAGGGTGTGGACCTGTCTTCCCTCCGTTCTCATTTTGAGATGATTCTTAATTTTTTTTCCCTATAATGAAAGTTTCAATAGGATGTTTAGTTCTAAGGGCTATATCCTTTTGGGTAGCTTCATGTCTGTGGTGTTTGGATGACTTCCTTCCAGGGCCAGTCTTTTGAGGATTTCCAAAATGACTCCATGCTCTTTGCTGATTTTCTAGTGATCCCGGCTGAGGAGTGATATGAAGAAGAGGTGGGGGGGGGGGGGGGGGGAGATTTAGAGGGAGAGAACTGAGAGGATGAAGGATGGGTAGGGATAGAGGGCTGGGGAGGGTCATTTTCAGAAAGGGCGAGGGAGGAAAAGGGATCGGAAGAGGCTAGGGATGGAATGGAGGGAAGGTTGAGAGATGAGTCAGATGGGTGCTGGGAAGGGTCAGTGGGATGTTGGGAGGAAGGAGAGGGTTGGATGCTGGATCTTTGAGAGGAGGCGTAGAGTGTGCTGAAGGAGTTCTGATGCTTCTAGGGTTCAAAGCAGTCTTCTTCTTTTTAATAGTTTCCCATTGAGTTTCTGGATCCGAGTTTTCAATATTAATGAATTTGGAGCATCTATTAGCAAAATGACCATATTCATGACATACCTTGCATTTAAATGGGATTTTCTCATAGTCTAGCTACTGTATGTGGGTCTAGTTGTCAACTTTAAGCTTGATCGCTTCAGGGAGACCTTTACCCAGATCCACTTCAACGTAGATCCTGGCACAAGCTTGCATGTTGTCCTTTGGCTCACTTCGATTGATGAACTTGCCTACAGTATTTCCGATAGCACGGATGGAGTCATCCCCCCAACAGTACAAATGGAGATGGGGTAGTCGCACCCAAACTGGGATAGCGTTTGGCACATCAAGTTCAAGGTCAAAGTCGGGAGTCCATTTGTTGAGATATAGCCCTCTGGTATCCATAAAGTAAGTGTCATTCCTGAATATCAGATCCTTGTCCTCTTTTGTTTCAAAATGGAAGGTGAAATAGCCTCTGTCGCAGAATCTGATTGAGATTTTTCCATTGATCTTGTTCGCTCAATTGCGCTCGACCCATTTTTGAATAGTCTTCGGAGAGGGCCAAAAACCAGTAAATTGTCCAATGAGGCCCTTCTCGGCGAGAGAAAGGGAATCCAAGCGAGGGATAGTTGGAGGGAGAGAAACGTTCTAAATACCATCAAGTTTCTTGACAAATTTCGAAATTGCTGGTCTAGGGCGAGAACGATCAAGAGAACTGATCAGAGCTGAGAAGGCTTGAGCTTGATCAAGAGGAGGGGTCACCTCCGAGATGGACTCCGGAGGGGCCATGCGCGTGGGGGAGTGCAGGAGCAAGGCAATTTAGACGCGGTCGTGCGACCAGTCAAAACAACGTTTTTTGAGAGCTCTCTCCCCTCCTAATTAATATTAATGGTCTCATATCCTTTTATCTATAAAATAATTAATAAAATTATATATATATATATATATATATATATATATACGATAAAAATTAAAAATTTGTAAATTTAATTTTAATTTATAATTTCAAAATTTTAATTGAAAATATAAAATTCTTACAATACCGCCAAAATACATAACGATAATCATTGATTATCACTTCCACATAAATAACTTTGGAAATTAAATATTTCATATTAATATATAATTTATAATAATATTTTTCAATATAATATTATATACAATTTAATTATATATATATATATATATATATATATATATATATATATAAATAAACCTAAAAAATATATATATAATATAAATAATATTTAAAATTGTGATATTTGTAAATTAATCTCACATATAAATTAAATATAATTTAATTGTATATTTTATTATAGAAAAAAATAAACAATTAAAATAACACACTTTGAAAACTTTTTAATATAGTGTATTATAATAAATAAAGTTATAGGGTTCTTTACACCTTTCTGCTAACAAGAAAAAATCTTCATAGAGTGAAGATGTCTTTTCATTGGTCAATCACAATGTTTAGTATAGTTTTCAATTTGGTATGGTTAAGATTTGAAGACTTTTAGCCGGTTAGATTTGGTTTCTTAAAATTAGAAAAGTATTAATGGGATGGGATGGGATGGGATGGGATGGGAGAGTCCATGTTCTAGGGTTTAGATGTCACTTTGTATTTCTTGCTTTAAGTTTTAATAAATGTAAAATTTCTAAATTAAAATTATAATAATAATATAATAATTAAAAGAAATATTATTATTAGGAAGTTATTTTTTAATTTTGGTTCTTTTAAATGGTAAATCTTAATTATATTATAAAATTGTAATATTATTGTGATAAAATTGACATGATTTTGAGTTGTATTAGATTTTTCATGTATTTTTAGTTTATTTCAGCATGAGTTTATTAAAAATATGCTCGATGTGTATTTATTAAATTTGGGAAAATTTTGCAATCATTGACTACCTACACTAAATACATTTACTAATAAAAAACTATGATCAAAATAATCATTTCTCCTTTCCCTCCAAATTTGTTAACTCTCATTTTCTTATTTCAACTTTTTATAATTATTTTTCTTACATGGCCCCTTGGATCTTAAATTTAACCTAATAGATTAAATATCTCAGTAGAGTTTAGCTTCACTAGTGATCCAAGAAGAGTCATTGTGAAGCCTAAGGAAACACTCGATAAAATAGAAAGAAAAAAGCATAAATAAGAGAAATAATAAGTAGCCACTAACCAAACATTTTTTTGCTAGCATGAACAAAAGAATCAATTATTGAAAAGGAACCATCAAATACTTCTACATTGAACCAAGTTTGGAAAAAAAAATTGGAACATCCCTTTAATAGGCTAATCGAGAGCATAATGATTATATACATATGACCAATAATGACAAAAACAAATGCAATGACTAAGTGGTGGTGGTCAGTATCAAATTTTAAAGACACAAAGTGTTTGTGCATGACTAAGAAGAGTGAGAATAGTAGTTCATGTTTAATCCCCCGCCTAAAGTGTCTTATGCTTCCTTCCTCTAGACATACAATTATGCAATTGCTTCTTTTTAATATCATAGGTTTGCTTCAAAAAATCAACCCAATATCATTGTAAACGATGTAAGGTTTATTCCATCCATATTTTGTATTTTTAAATTGAAAACATGATATGGGTTTTCTTTACTCTGACTTTTCTCAAATGGGTGTCTCTCTTTTTAGAAAAGTAATTTTTTTAAAGTTAAAATATTATATTTTGTTAATTTATCAAATTAGGCTTTGCATTGTGATTCAGTGCAAGAAGAAGAGTTTGAATTTCTTGGCACTATTTTTCATGACATTTGAAATGGTTTTACAGTAATTATGACCTTTGGAATGGTTTTAGAGTAATTCAACATCTGAGCATCATTTCCAAGGAACCATGTAATCTACATAATGTGAAGAAAATTTAACTATTTTGTAGAGTTATTGTCTCTTATCTTTGGTAGTTGTGAAGGCACTAGGTGTAGCATGTCATTTCAATGACAAAGATTGACCAATTTTTCATATTGTCCAACTAATATACCAACCCATGTTTTGTTAGACTATTATTGATGAATTTCTTAGTTCCCCTTTCAATGAATTTGAGCCTTATCCTTAGTCACTCTTAAAAAGAATATTCAAATGCTTGATATTGGTGATAGTATAATTTACAATATCATTATGATGTTTTTCATTATATTTTGGTTTTTTCAAATGGTTAATCATAGTCATATCATAAACCTACAATATTGTTTTAATAAAATTGACGTGTTTTTTATATGAAGTGTATTGGAATTTTCATGTATTTTCAATTTATTTTAAGATGTATTTACTAAAAATATTAGTTGAATTTGAGATTTAATCTTATAATAAGTGAGCACCAATATTTGATACATTTAATAATCCTATAAACAAATAATAGAGAATATGATAAAAATAAATATTTTTCTTTCTTTCCCTCCAAAATTTTGAACTCTCGTTTTATTATTTGAACTTTTATTTTATTATTTCTCTTAAAATATCCATTTCAGAATTAAAATTTCTCTTAATAAGATAACCTAACAACATATTGGTTTCTTAAATTCACCCTAATTAGTTAGGTTCTAGGATTATTTTGATTTTAGATTTCATTTTGATGGGTTAGGAAATAATTTATAAGAAATAATTCATCACTAACATAAACTACTTTTATACTATCATTATTCAACAAAAGGAAAAAATAAAGAGCTTATCTATAATCATTTTTAAATTAATATTTATCCATTCAATTGTAAACAAAAATGGTTAAAAAAGCAACATACTACTTGCCACAACTAACAACTTGGCCATAGAGTTATTTTTCCATCAACTATTTCCAGATCTACACAAGTTGGATTTTTCACCAAAAAAACGAGACCACCTTATTTTGTGAGACACGTTTACTATTATGTTACTATTGTTTGCTATGGTTTTTTTTTCTTATTTTCTTGTGTTTTTTTCCCCTCTAGATTTTTGAATCTTTAGTTAAACTTAGAGGGGGGGGGCGGGGGGTGAATCAGTTTAACACAAGCTTCAAAAATTTAAATTTTCATCAAACTTATTTACATCTTAATATGTGAACAGTCTTACAATGTAGCAGCAAGTATTAAATTAATGTGACATCAACCTTATTGTGAGAGCAACAAACAAATAAACAGATTGAGTGGATCATATCAACATGTAAGCAACACACATAGAGACAGCAGATGTAAGTGGAAACCCATAAAGGGAGAAAACCACATCTTATTATTGTTGTGATGCAAAGGCAAGCTCCAACTCCCTCTTACCACTATTTTTCTGCAGGCACCAACCTACAGGAGGCTCCAACATTAGTCAGCTACAACTAACAGTTATCAATCTTCAACTTGATAAGGAAGCTCCAACTTCCTCAATTTATCTAAATAAATGTTTGCTGATTTACCTCAGATATCAGCTTTGTTCTGTAGCATCTATTTCTTCTCCTCTCTTCCTTATCTTCTCTGCCTCAATCTTCTATACTCTGCGTTCTCTATCCTTACTCTCTCTAACTTCACTATGCATATCAAGATGATATTACTCGTAGAGAATTCCTGATGATTGTTTGTTTTCCTCTAGGAATTCAAAATGGATAGTTATACCTCTTAGTCTTCTGCCTTCTCATTTCATTTTATCTCACTCAGAAAAATATATCTATAGGTACTAATTTTAATATTACAGTGGGAATTTGTTCTCTTCTGGAGACTTGCCAATGCATCACAAACAATATAAAATTAATAACAACATTTACAGTCAAATACAATGAGAATTCCAGCTCAACTCATTCAGTCTTTTGGCTCGCTACGCATTTGTCTTTTCTTTGACTATGTCTGTCTTTTCTGTGACTGTGATTTTTCTTTTCTGTGATTGTGTTTTGTCCCTTTCAGCTCTGCTAGCTCTCATGATTTCTGTCGTGGTGAAACTGCTGCATACGTGTGACTGTGTAATTCGACTCTCGGCTTTATACAAATAATGATACGTTTTAATACTTAGAATGCCCTTACGGGCCCACTCACTGAACTTGTTCTATCTTTCGATGTGATGCATTACTGTCCACATATTGGAGTTGTGTATGTATCATTATATGTGTGTGTGTGTGTGTGTGTGTGTGTGTGTGTGTGTTGTGGTGCTTTCCTTTCCTCTTTAGCTTTAGATTAATTTACTTGGAGCAAACTTGTTCTTAGTCTTATCTTTGGATGGACCCCACAAGCCAGCTATACTCCACTCGTTTATTTCAATTGCAATCGCAACATTCAAAATACTCCTGCAATTTGGTCTTTTAATTTCCGTCGATGCAATTAGAAAAGGCCCACCATATAGTCAGTCGAATCATCTCCGTCATTCATCCCTTAGTGAATCTAATGGCTCTCATCCAATCGCTAAGTCGCAATCGGAACTTTCAATTTTTCGATACTCTTTTTACCTCCAATGCAATCAATTACTGTACATTTCTCTGTGTCAATGAGATGAATCACTTTTCGAGTTCTTCCAATTGCGATTAATCGCAATCACAGCTTGCATTTGCATGTTTCGATGCCCTGCTCCTTCTCCGATGCGATGAAACACTGTTTATTTTAATGTGCTGATGTGATGGGTCCGATGCAATTAATCGCAATCGCATCCTTCAACAGTTTGGTGCGATTAACAAAGGGTCCCACTAGCTATCAAATCTCCAGAATTAAAACATATATGAATCGTTGTTTAAAACATATCGAGTCCAGAACTCAATCGCAATCGCAATTTTCATTTGCATGTTCTGATATTCTTATGCTCTGATGCTCCGATGCGATCAATCATTGTTTACAGGAACTCAAACATGTATGAATTATAGTTTATATGCACATCGAGTCTGGAACTCAATCGCAATCGCAATTTTTGTTTACATGTTCCACGGCCAAGTTTCTCCGATGCGATTTGGTGAGGGTCCCACAGTATAAGACTTTGTTTGTATTAAGGCCGAACAATAGAGCGCCTTTCATATATGTATATAGTATGATTTGTTCCTTTGAATATAAGGCGCAACATATAACGTATATGTATATATATATATATATGCTTTGGACCCTTGTGTATGTAATGCATTGCGTATATATAGGCTTTCCGCTTCAGCTTTAGTGTACCTTCCAGCTAGGGTAATGATTCTCGAAATTTTCTATAGAGGGGTCCCACCTTAGGGGTCCCACCTTATAGTACTAATAAAAAACTATGATCAAAATAATCATTTCTCCTTTCCCTCCAAATTTGTTAAATCTCATTTTCTTATTTCAACTTTTTATAATTATTTTTCTTACATGGCCCCTTGGATCTTAAATTTATCCTAATAGATTAAAGCTCTTAGTAGAGTTCAAGTTCACTAGTGATCCAAGAAGAGTTGTTGTGAAGCCTAAGGAAACACTCGATAAAATAGAAAGAAAAAAACATAAATAAGAGAAATAATAAGTAGCCATTAACCAAACATTTTTTTGCTAGCATGAACAAAAGAATAAATTATTGAAAAGGAACCATCAAATACTTCTACATTGAACCAAGTTTGGAAAAAAAATTTGGAACATCCCTTTAATAGGCTAATCAAGAGCATAATGATTATATACATATGACCAATAATGACAAAAATAAATGCAATGACTAAGTGGTGGTAGTCAGTATCAAATTTGAAAGACAAAAAGTGTTTGTGCATGACTAAGAAGAGTGAGAATAGTAGTTCATGTTTAATCCCCTGCCTAAAGTGTCTTATGCGTCCTTCCTCTAGACATACAATTATGCAATTGCTTCTTTTTAATATCATAGGTTTGCTTCAAAAAATCAACCCAATATCATTGTGAATGATGTAAGGTTTATTCCATCCATATTTTTTATTTTTAAATTTAAAACATGATATGGGTTTTCTTTACTCTAAATTTCCTCAAATGGGTGCCTCTCTTTTTAGAAAAGTAATTTTTTTAAAGTTAAAATATTATATTTTGTCAACTTATCAAATTAGGCTTTGCATTGTGATTCAGTGCAAGAAGAAGAGTTTGAATTTCTTGGCACTGTTTTTCATGACATTTGAAATGGTTTTATAGTAATTATGACCTTTGGAATGGTTTTAGAGTAATTCAACATCTGAGCATCATTTCCAAGGAAACATGTAATCTACATAATGTGAAGAAAATTTAACTATTTTGTAGAGTTATTGTCTCTTATCTTTGGTAGTTGTGAAGGCACTAGGTGTAGCATGTCACTTCAATGACAAAGATTGGCCAATTTTTCATATTGTCCAACTGATATGCCAACCCATGTTTTGTTAGAATATTATTGATGAATTTCTTAGTTCCCCTTTCAATGAATTTGAGCCTTATCCTTAGTCACTCTTAAAAAGAATATTCAAATGCTTGATATTGGTGATACTATAATTTACAATATCATTATGATGTTTTTCATTATATTTTGGTTTTTTCAAATGGTTAATCATAGTCATATCATAAACCTACAATATTGTTTTAATAAAATTGATGTGTTTTTTATATGAAGTGTATTGGAATTTTCATGTATTTTCAATTTATTTTACGATGCATTTACTAAAAATATTGGTTGAATTTGAGATTTACTTTTATAATAAGTGAGCACCAATATTTGATACATTTAATAATCCTATAAACAAATAATAGAGAATATGATAAAAATAAATATTTTTCTTTCTTTCCCTCCAAAATTTTGAACTCTCATTTTATTATTTGAACTTTTATTTTATTATTTCTCTTAGTAAGATAACCTAACAACATATTGGTTTCTTAAATTCATCCTAATTAGTTAGGTTCTATGATTATTTTGATTTTAGATTTCATTTTGATGGGTTAGGAAATAATTTATAAGAAATAATTCATCACTAACATAAACTACTAACATAAACTACTTTTATACTATCATTATTCAACAAAAGGAAAAAATAAAGAGCTTATCTATAATCATTTTTAAATGGATATTTATCCATTCAATTGTTAACAAAAATGGTTAACAAAGCAACATACTACTTGCCACAACTAACAACTTGGCCATAGAGTTATTTTTCCATCAACTATTTCCAGATCTACACAAGTTGGATTTTTCACCAAAAAAACGAGACCACCTTATTTTGTGAGACACGTTTACTATTATGTTACTACTGTTTGCTATGTTTTTTTTTTCTTATTTTCTTGTGTTTTTTTCCCCTCTAGATTGTTGAATCTTTGGTGAAACTGAGAGAGGGGGGGGGGGGTGAATCAGTTTAACACAAGCTTCGACAATTTTAATTTTCATCAAACTTATTTACACCTTAATATGTGAACAGTCTTACAATGTAACAGCAAGTATTAAATTAATGTGACATCAACCTTATTGTGAGAGAAAATAACAAATAAACAAATTGAGTGGATCATATCAACATGTAAGCAACACACATAGAGACAGCAGATGTAAGTGGAAACCCATAAAGGGAGAAAACCACATCTTATTATTGTTGTGATGCAAAGGCAAGCTCCAACTCCCTCTCACCACTGTTTTTCTGCAGGCACCAACCTACAAGAGGCTCCAACCTCAGTCAACTACAACTGATAGCTATCAAGCTTCAATTTGATAGGGAAGCTCCAAATTCCTCAATTTATCTAAATAAATGTTTGTTGATTTACCTCAGATATCAGCTTTGTTTTGTAGCATCTCTTTCTGCTCCTCTCTTCCTTATCTTCTCTACCTCAATTTTCTATACTCTGCATTCTCTATCCTTACTCTCTCTAACTTCACTATGCATATCAAAATTATATTACACATAGATAATTCCTGATGACTATTTGTTTTCCTCTAGGAATTCGAAATGGATAGTTATACCTCTTGGTCTTCTGCCTTCTCATTTCGTTTTAGCTCACTCAGAAAAATATATCTGTAGGTACTAATTTTAATATTACAGTGGGAATTTGTTCTCTTCCAGAGACTTTCCAATGCATCACAAACAATATAAAATTAATAACATTTACAGTCAAATACAATGAGAATTCTAGCTCAACTCATTCAGTCTTTTGGCTCGCTGCGCATTTGTATTTTCTTTGACTGTGTCTGTCTTTTCTGTGACTGTGTTTTGTCCCTTTCAGCTCTACTAGCCCTCCTGATTTCTGTCGTGGTGCAACTGCTGCATATGTGTGACTGTGCAATTCAACTCTCGGCTTTATACGAATAATGAGATGTTTTAATACTTAGAATGCCCTTACGGGCCCACTCGCTAAACTTGTTCTATCTTCCGATGCGATGCATTACTGTCCACATATTGGAGCTGTGTATGTATCATTTTATATGTGTGTGTGTGTGTGTGTGTGTCACGGTGCTTTCCTTTCCTCTTCAGCTTTAGATTAATTTACTTGGAGCAAACCTATTCTTAGTCTTATCTTTGGATGGACCCCACAAGCCAGCTATACTCCACTCATTTATTTCAATCGCAATCGCAACATTCACAATACTCCTGCGATTTGGTATTTTAATTTCTGCCGATGCGATTAGCAAAGGCCCACCATATAGTCAGTCGAATCATCTTTTCCGTTCATCCCTTAGTGAATCTAACGGCTCTCATCCAATCGCTAAGTCGCAATCAGAACTTTCAGTTTGTCGATACTCTTTTACCTCCGATGCGATCAATTACTGTAAATTTCTCTATGCCGATGTGATGAATCGCTTTTCGAGTTCTTCCAATTGCGATTAATCACAATTGCAGCTTGCATTTGCATGTTCTGATGCCCTGCTCCTTCTCTGATGCGATGAAACATTGTTTATTTGAATGTGCTGATGCGATGGGTCCGATGTGATTAATCGCAATCGCATCCTTTAAGAGTTTGGTGCAATTAACAAAGGGTCCCACCAGCTATCAAATCTCAATAATTCAAACATATATGAATCATTGTTTAAACCATCTCAGGTCTAGAACTCAATCGCAATCGCAATTTTCATTTGCATGTTCCAATATTCTTATGCTCTGATGCTCCGATGCGATCAATCACTGTTTACAGGAACTCAAACATGTATGACTTACAGTTTATATGCCCATCGGGTCCGGAACTCAATCGCAATCGCAATTTTTGTTTACATGTTCCACGACCAAGTTTCTTCGATGCGATTTGGTGAGGGTCCCACAATATAAGACTTTGTTTGTATTAAGGCCGAACAATAGAGCGCCTTTCATATATGTATATAGTATGAATTGTTCCTTTGAATATAAGGCGCAACATATAATTTTATATGTATATATATATATATATATATATATATATATATAAATATATATATATATATATATATATATATATATATATATATATATATATATATATATATATATATATATATATTCTTTGGACCCTTGTGTATGTAATTCACTGCGTATATATAGGCTTTCCGCTTAAGCTTTAGTGTACCTTCCAGCTGGGGTAATGATTCTTGAAATTTTCTGTAGAGGGGTCCCACCTTATGGTACTTCATATATAGTGCGTTGCGCATATATATGCTTTGCTCTTTGTTTAAAAAGGCACTATACATATATAGTAAATAAATATATATATATATATATATATATATATATATATATATATATATATATATATATGTATGTATGTATGTATGTATGTATGTATGTATGTATGTATGTATGTATGTATGTATGTATGTATGTATGTACGTATGTATGTATGTATGTATGTATGTATGTATGTGTACTTTGCCACTTTAGTCTTTAGTGTATCTTCCAGCTGGGGTAGCGATTCTCGGAATTTATGTAGGGGGGTCTCACACTATATGTACAAGATCTTCAGTCAACATTATATGAAGCTTTGGACTTAGACATAAGTCCAGTACCAATATATATATATATATATATATATATATATATATATATATATATATATATATATATATATATATAACCTCTCAGGTTCCTTTTCAATAAAGACTGTCCCACCTTTGTTATACCTCTGCCTCCATTGCTCGACCATTTCATCTCTGCCTCTGCCTTCGTTGTGCCTCTGTTGCTCAACCTCTGCCTCTACAGCTCGACCATTTCATCTCTTCCTCTGTATTTTCTGTCTCTGCCTCTCTTTTTACTGCCCTGTCTCTGTTCTTCTTATGCTCCCTGTAAATGTTACATGTTGTCTTCTGTTGCTGTCCTTTCCCTGTCTCTGCCTCTGCTGCTTCCTTTCCCATCAATGACAACATTTCCAAAAGTCTCCCCCTTTGGCATTGATGGCAATACACTTTATCTTTTTTCTTTTAGGATCCTTTCTCCTGTTGCTTGCTCTTCCTCCCCCTTTTGCATCAATGGCAAGAGGTTTCACATCTCTTAGTGTAGATTCTGTCCTTTGTTCCTTTGATTTTATCCTTTTTCAACATTTCTTGCATTTCCTCTCTCTGAGATCTTCTGAATTTGTACCCTGCTGCTCCAAAATTGGGATTAAATCTAAAATACTGACCCTTTTTCATTGACTCTTTTATACTGGATGTATTCTTTCCATAATCCTTTGATCCTGAGGACATGTTTCATGCTTCCCTTGCTGGCTAATCTCCCCCTGGAATGATATTTTCATTTCTGTTCTCCCCCTGAAACTGTGCTTTCTCTTCATATCAGAGAGTAGCATCTACAGATACTACCCCTAGTCTATCTCTCAAATATTCAAATGGTTCTCTAGCAAGAGTTTTGGTAAATATATCAGCTGTTTGTTCTTTTGTTGGCACATATTCCAGTTTTACTACCTTCTGAGCTACTTGTTCTCGGAGAAAATGATACTTGATTGGGATATGTTTAGTTTTTGATTGAAGCACAGGATTTTTGATATACTTATAGCACTTGTATTATCACATTTGATTGAGATAGTTTCATCAATGCTTTCCTTCATGTATTGGAGGGTTTGCTTCATCCACATGACTTTTGTAAAACATGTCATTTGTTGCTATATATTTTGCTTCTACTATAGACAGAGAGATAGATGTTTGTTTCTTGCTTAACCATGCCACCAAACTTTCAAATAGAATGGACTCACCTATGTGTTTTTCCTCAGCCATCCACATAGGCTGGCCTGACCAGACTGCATGCCGTCAAAGTGAAGCTGTGGCTCTTAGGAGCACAAAGTCCATATTGTGTTGTTCCTTGTAGATATCTGAATATTCCTTTGACTGCAAGAAGGTGATTTTGTTTAGGTGGCTTGATATCTAACCTTTAGTCCTACTGCTAGCATGATGTCTGGTCTTGATGCTGTCAGATATAGCAAACTTCCTATCATGGATCTGTAGAGATTTTGATCTATATCAGCAGATCCATCATCAACACGCAGCTTGCATCCCATGGTCATGGGAGTTGACACAGGTTTGTAGTCCTCCATTTTGAACTTTTTCAACATTTATTTTAAGTATTTTTCTTGTGAGATGAATGTACCTGTGTTCTTTTTCTGAATTTGAAGTCCTAAGTAGAAACTGAGTTCTCCAATCATGGACATCTCAAACTCTAATTTCATCTCCTCAGCAAACCCTTTTTCTTGTTCATCTCTATTGCTTCCAAACATAATTTCATCCACATATACTACAACAATCAGGAGTTCATTTTCATGGGTTTTTATGTATAGATTGTTGTCTACTCCACCTCTCTTAAAGCCTTGTTTTTGCAAATACTTATCCAGTCTTGAGTACCAAGCACAAGGAGCCTATTTCAGTCCATATAGAACCTTCTTCAGTCTGCACACATAGTCTTCTTTGTCTGTTAAAGAGAAACCTTTTGGTTGTTCCATGTAGACTTCTTCTTCTAGATCTCCATTCAGAAAAGCAGATTTCACATCCATTTGATATACCTTGAAGTCTTGGTAGCATGCAAAGGCCAGAAACATTCTGATGGCTTCCATTCTAGCTACAGGGGAAAATGTTTCATCGTAATCAAGTCCTTTGATTTGTGAATATCCTTTGCAGAAAATTCTGGCTTTATTCCTGATTACCTGTCCTTCCTCATTAATTCTGTTTTTGAATACCCATTTTGAGCCTATGACATTTTTCTCAGCAGGTCTAGGAACTAGTTCCCAGGTATTGTTTTTCTCAATTTGGTCCAATTCTTCATTCATAGCATTCACCCAAGACTTTTCCTTGCTGGCTTCTTCAAATTTCTTTGGCTCTATTTGTGATAACATGGCTATGTATACCTCTTCTGTTTATTCAATTAGCTGCCTTCTTGTCTGGACCCCTACTCTTTTGTCTCCAATGATCTGATCTTCAGGATGGTTCTTCTGAGTGTATCTTGAGGGGGCTTTCGAGCTCAGTTCAGCATCTTCTGTTGTCTTGCTGGTTTCATCATCATCTTGGTTTTCTTCTTCATGACTGTCTGAGGGACTGCTGTAGTCTGTATCTCTTGTATTTTTTTGAAGTTCTTCATCAAATATCACGTCAATTCTTTCTACTATTTTCTGAATAGTCTTGTTGTAGCACCTGTACCCTTTACTTTTGGATGCATATCCTAGAAATATCCCTTCATCTGCTCTTGCATCAAATTTCCCAATATTTTCCTCATTATTCTTTATGTAACACTTGCTTCCAAAGATTCTAAAGTGCTTGATTGAAGCTGGTTTACCATGCCATAGTTGATAGGGAGTCTTGTCATTGCTTGGCCTTAAGTGAGCTTTGTTAAGGATATGCATGGTTGTGTGCACTGCTTCTGCCAAGAAGGTTTGAGGAATATTGCTCTCTTGCATCATGGCTCTGGAAATTTGTTGTACAGATCTGTTTTGTCTCTCTGCTACTCCATTCTGCTGAGGTGTCCCTACAATAGTAAATTGTTTCTTTATCCCATGTTCATTGCATAGGTCAGCAAAGTCATAATCTGTGAATTCACCTCCTCTGTCTGATCTGATGCATTTTAGTTTGCATCCTGTTTGATTTTCTGCTAATGCTTTGAATATCTTAAATTTTTCCAGAGCTTCCGATTTATTCTTGAGGAATGCAACCCATGTCATTCTGGAGAAGTCATCAATTATCAGCATGAAGTAGGATTCTCCACTTGGAGTTTTAGTTCTTGCAGGTCCACACAGGTCCATGTGCACAAGCTGGAGTGGTCTTCTTGTTGATAACTCATCTTTGGCCTTAAATGATGTGCGGGTCTGTTTTCCCAGTTGACAAGATTTGAAGATGGTATTAGAATGCCTTTTTATTTCTGGCATGTCTCTAACAGCTTTCTTCTTGCTTAGTCTGATGATGTGATCGAAGCTGAGATGTCCCAACCTTTTATGCCATAACCATGACTCCTCAAGTTTGCTAAGATGACATGCTTCATCTTCCTCTTTCACAATGTAAACATTACTCTCTGTCCGAACTCCTTTGAGCAGAGTCTTACCTGTGGTGCTTGATCTGACTTCACAATATTGTGCTCTAAAGAGAACTTCACAGCCTTTATCACACATTTGACTGACACTCAGCAAATTTGCTTTCAGCCCATCTACAAATAGTACATCTTGGGCCTTTCCTCTGCCATTGTCTAGGCTGACTGAGCCTTTTCCTTTTATTTTTCCTGATTTATCATTTCCAAAAGTAACATTGCCAGATTTCTTTTCATCAAGAGTTATAAACTTACTTCTGTCTCCAGTCATGTGTTTTGAGCAGCCACTGTCCAAATACCACTGGCTTTTCAAGTCTTGAGCAGTTAGAGCCAAGTCACATTTATTCACCTTCTTTATCCACTGGAAGCATCCTTTTGTTTGGTATCTTTTGTGAGATGATGAATCACATCCTCTCAGAGGACATTTGGAGGGCATATGTCCAATTTTGTTGCATACACAGCATTTGATCATAATTTTTGCAGAATTGTGAGTATGGGAAAAATTTCTTTGATTCATAAACCTCCTTGAGGTATTGATCATCAATATTTGTCCATAT
Source organism: Pinus albicaulis (assembly GCA_034641835.2). Classification (NCBI taxonomy): domain Eukaryota; kingdom Viridiplantae; phylum Streptophyta; class Pinopsida; order Pinales; family Pinaceae; genus Pinus; species Pinus albicaulis. Next base: position 864,832,406 of record CM076576.1, on the reverse strand, counting down.
TTTCTACACTCAATTATTTTATGGCCAAATTCCTTACAATAAAAACAATAACCATAGAAACTATTTGCATACCTGATGTAAGGTTGTCTTCTCCATTTGTTTGCTTGAGATAGTCTCTTCAATGTTTGCATATTTTGCTGGTTTGAATTACTCCTCCTTGCATGACAGTATGCAGCAAAGTGTCCCAGCTTGTGACAGACATAACAAGTGGCATTTTTCATAGGAGGGAAGAGTCTTCTTTGATGGCTTCCAAATTTGACATAATCTGAAGTATATGATTATTTTTATGTTGTCTGAGTGTTTCTTTCATTCTTTGTTACTAGAGGTTTCTTCTGGGTTCTATCTCCCTCCTTACATGTTTCTTCTTTTGTAGGAATTATTTGAGCTGCTTCATCATCCTTCTTTGCTTTTACAAAAATAATATCTATGTTTTCCTTTTCTTTGCTTTTACTTGACTCTCCTTCATATCCTATTCCAGTTTTTATCATAGGAGATCTTTGAGCATCCAGAATCTCGTTCAACTTACTAGAGCTTGTTGTTTGAGAAGAATTTATAGCCACTTTCCTTTGAGCATTTTCTAATTTCTTCCTAAGACATACTACTTTTTCCAACTTCTCTTGTTCCTGAGTTTTCTCCTTGATTTGCTTAAGTAACATGTCTTCTATCTTCTTGGCTTCTTAAAGCTCTATCTTTAGCTACTTGAGGTTGAATTATGTATTCAACTACTAAATCACATGCGGGAAATATTCCTTTTGTTTTCTGCACTTGAGTTGATCTATCAATATCTCGAGGAGCACTTCTTAGCTCCCCCTCAAGGTCGACTTCACCTTCTTCTTCTACATCTTCTAGTAGGAGACCTTCAAGTTCTTCTATGGCCATCAATAAAAATTCAAAGGTTCCTTCTTCACTTGAGGGTTCATCAGAGTCTTCGGATGCACTGCTGTCTTGTTGAGCATAGAAGGATTTTATACTAAATTTATTTCCTTTCTGCCAGTTATTTGATGTATTTTTCCCTGAATCTTGAGCCTGATTCTTTACTTTCTTGTGGGGACACTTAGCAGCATAGTTTCCAACTCTTCCATAGTTAAAGCATTTGAAAGGAAGTTTGCCTTTGTATTTACCTGAGCCTCTATCCAGCTTCTTGACAAATTTAGCCTCTTCTTTATCTGAGCAAGAGCATATGTCTTCCTTTTCTTCTTTCTTCTTTTCTGTTTTAAAGGCTACCTCCCTCGTACTTGGCTTCTTTTGTGGGAGTCTCATCTTTCATGTCTAGTGCATTCCTAGTAGCTGGTTCATGGTCAAGGTTTCCCAATCAGTTGTTTCTTCTATTGCAGACACCTTGGGGTTAAAATTGGGTGGAAGAGATCTTAGAATCTTTTGTACAATTACAACTTCTTTTATGGTTTCACCTAGAGCCCTCATGTTATTTACTATTTCTGCTACCCTTAGAAAGAAGCTAGCAATGTCTTCATCATCATTAATTTTTAAGTTCTCAAACTGGGCTCTATAGACTTGAAGTTTGGCAGTATTTACCTTCTTGTCTCCCTCATGGATGTTCTCTAGAGTATCCCACATCTCTTTGGCAGTGTCTTTGTGCATTAATTTGATAAAATATACTTCACACAATCCATTTAAGATGGCATTCATGTCTTTTGCGTTAGCTACAAAATCTTGTTTGGTTTCTTTCTCTGAGTTAGTTGCCTTTGGGGCATATCCTAATTCCACAACAGCCCAAAATTTTATTCCTAGAGACATTATGTATGTCCTCATTCTGATTTTCCAGAAGGCATAATTTTCACCAGTGAAAATAGGGGTTTTATTGGTTGAGCATCCTTCTTTACTAGCCATCCTGGGAACCTAGGATCTCCTTTCAGTTGTTAAACTGGTACAAAGGAACCTGCTCTGATACCAATTGTTGAATCTTTGGTTAAACTGAGAGGGGGGGGGTGAATCATTTTAACACAAGCTTTGAATTTTTTAAATTTTCATCAAACTTATTTACAGCTTAATATGTGAACAATCTTACAATGTAGCAGCAAGTATTAAATTAATGTGACATCAACCTTACTGTGAGAGAAAAAAACAAATAAACAGATTGGATAGGATGCCTGTATGTAAGCAACACACATGAACAGAGATGTAAGTGAAACCCATGAGAGAAAACCACATCTTATTATTTACAAAACAAACTCCAACTCCCTCTCACCACTGACTGCAGAGAATATTCCAACTTCTCTGAGGAAGTGGTCCTCAAATTGACTACAAATGACTGTCTGACTGCAGCAGTAAACTCAACTTCCTCAATTTATCTAAATAAATGTTTGTTGATTTACCTCAGATATTAGCTTTGTTCTGTAGCATCTCTTTCTGCTCCTCTCTTCCTTATCTTCTCTGCCTCAATCTTCTATACTCTGCATTCTCTATCCTTACTCTCTCTAACTTCACTATGCATATCAAGATGATATCACTCATAGAGAATTCCTGATGACTGTTTGTTTTCCTCTAGGAATTCGAAATGGATAGTTATACCTCTTGGTCTTCTTCCTTCTCATTTCGTTTTAGCTCACTCATAAAAATATGTCTGTATGTACTAATTTTAATATTACAGTGGGAATTTGTTCTCTTCCAGAGACTTGCCAATGCATCACAAACAATATAAAATTAATAACAACATTTACATTCAAATACAATGAGAATTTCGGCTCAATTCATTCAGTCTTTTGGCTCATTGCGCATTTGTCTTTTCTTTGACTATGTCTATCTTTTCTGTGACTATGTTTTGTCTTTTCTGTGACTGTGTTTTTTCCCTTTTAGCTCTACTAGCTCTCCCGATTTCTACCGTGGTGCAACTGCTGCATATGTGTGACTATGCAATTCAACTCTCATCTTTATACGAATAATGAGACGTTTTAATACTTAGAATGCCCTTATGAGCCCACTCGCTGAACTTGTTCTATCTTTCAATGCGATGCATTACTGTCCACATATTGGAGTTGTGCATGTATCGTTATATATATGTGTGTGTGTGTGTGTGTGTGTCGTGGTGCTTTCCTTTCCTCTTCAGATTTAGATTAATTTACTTGGAGAAAACCTGTTCTTAGTATTATCTTTGGATGGACCCCACAAGCCAGCTATACTCCACTCGTTTATTTCAATCGCAATCGCAACATTCACAATACTCCTGCAATTTGGTATTTTAATTTCCGCCGATGCGATTAGCAAAGGCCCACCATATAGTCAGTCGAAACATCTTCTCCGTTCATCCCTTAGTGAATCTAACGGCTCTCATCCAATCGCTAAGTCGCAATCATAATTTTCATTTTGTCGATACTCTTTTACCTCCGATGCGATCAATTACTGTACATTTCTCTGTGCCGATGTGATGAATCGATTTTTGAGTTCTTCCAATTGCGATTAATCGCAATCGTAGCTTGCATTTGCATTTTCCGATGCCCTGCTCCTTCTCCGATGCGATGAAACACTGTTTATTTGAATGTGTCGATGCGATGGGTCCGATGCGATTAATCACAATCGCATCCTTTAACAGTTTGGTGTGATTAACAAAGGGTCCCACTAGCTATCAAATCTCCAGAATTCAAACATATATGAATTGTTTTTTAAACCATATCGGGTCCGGAACTCAATCGCAATCGCAATTTGCATTTGCATGTTCCGATATTCTTATGCTCTAATGCTCCGATGCGATCAATCACTGTTTACAGGAACTCAAACATGTATGAATTACAGTTTATATGCCCATCGAGTCCGAAACTCAATCGCAATCGCAATTTTTGTTTACATGTTCCGCGGCCAAGTTTCTTCGATGCAATTTGGTGAGGGTCCCACAGTATAAGACTTTGTTTGTATTAAGGCCGAACAATAGAGCGCCTTTCATATATGTATATAGTATGATTTGTTCCTTTGAATATAAGGCGCAACATATAACGTATATGTATATATCTATGCTTTGGACCCTTGTGTATGTAATGCATTGCGTATATATAGGGTTTCCGCTTCAGCTTTAGTGTACCTTCCAGCTGGGGTAATGATTCTCGGAATTTTCTGTAGAGGGGTCCCACCTTATGGTACTTCGTATACAGTGTGCTACACATATATATGCTTTGCTCTTTTTTTAAAAAGGCACTATAATTATATAAAGTGCTGCATATATATATGTGTGTGTGTGTGTGTGTGTGTGTGTGTACTTTTCCACTTCAGTCTTTAGTGTATCTTCCAGCTGGGGTAGTGATTCTCAGAATTTATGTAGAGGGGTCTCACACTATATGTAAAAGATCTTCAGTCAACATTATATGAAGCTTTGGACTTAGACATAATTCCAGTACCAATATATATATATATATAGATATAACCTCTCGGGTTCCTTTTCAATAAAGACTATCCCGCCTTCGTTATATCTCTGCCTCCATTGCTCGACCATTTCATCTATGCCTCTGCCTTCGTTGTGCCTCTGTTGTACGACCTCTACCTCTACAGCTCGACCGTTTCATCTCTTCCTCTGTATTTTCTGTCTCCGCCTCTCTTTTTACTGCCCTGTCTCTGTTCTTCTTATGCTCCTTGTAAATGTTATCTGTTGTCTTATGCTGTTGTCCTTTGCCTGTCTCTGCCTCTGCTCCTTCCTTTGCCATCAATGACAACATTTCCAACATATATTTTTTTGTATTTAGTTGTCAAGTTGGTTTTCTTGTCCCCTATTTAACATACTTAAATGAACATTTGGTCTATCCTACCTTTTCATTTTGTAAAAGAAACTATATTCCTTATTTTCACAACAAAAAATAAAAGTAGTACATGTCTTCACTCAAACTTCATATGGGATGGAATATAAAGGTTGAATTGAGTGTATACAATATATCCTAAAAAATATCCTAGTTACTTGTGGTTAGTATTTCATATTATTCGTTTCATGAGTTTTATTTATTAAACTAGGAGAAAGTCAAGGTCTACTTGAATACCTTGTCTTAATGGAAAAGCTTGTCCTACATTTGCTTAGGTGCATGAATATCACTTTTGTTTCTTTCTTGCTTGAAATCTTAGATAAATAGATTAAGCTAAATTTTTACTATATCAATATGTTTTATATTGAATGTCAATGACCTCCCTCAATTTTATTTGCTTTTTTCTTCATCTTACTTGAGTTTTCTCTTACCAAAAAGAGAGACTAAAACTATTTTCTTTAAAGCATATTGTAACAATGAGGTTTGGTTTGGTTATAAAATGTATAAACTTCAATGTATGGTTGGTCTTGAAATGAGAAAATTCTTGTATTATTGTGATGCAATCAGACCTAGATTTGGTATATATCATCATTGCAATTGTGATGTAGATAATTTGATGGGGATTTAAAGGATCTGGTTTAGGAGCTTTCTATCCAATTAAGGGAGAGAGGCAATGGAAAATGGTGACATACACTTTCCATAGTTACAAGAGCTGTCACACAAGTTATCACTGACACAAACACAAATCATGGGGATTTTTCAAACAAACATTAAACTTCCAAATCCATTGTTTCACTTGTCTTAGGCTACGACCATCTCTATAATTTAAACCAAAATTTTATAAAAAAATTAAATATTTGAAATTAAAATAAAATCCACAAAAGTGAAAGGGGTTTTCCCATCAAACTAGAAAATGTTTAACCTCTTATAAATCCCATAAATGAGTCGTAGTTTCTCATATTGTTTAACGCCCACATAATACACACACTGACAGGGAAACAACTTTTGCTTGCTTCTAACAACAAGATCATCATTACTCCTTATTATACTGTAATTTCATCTAGAAAAATGCTTTTTGTCCTTGAGCCATTTTTCAAGTTCTAAATCATAATCAAAGTTTAACCCAAACTCCTTGTTTTTCCTATAAATTTTCTTCCAAACTACAAAAGGGATTAATCTATCACAATGATATTTTAAGTTATTGATATAATCAATTCCTAAAACCAAATATTTTGATTCATTTCTTATTAATTTTCTTAAACCATTTACTATGGTGATATCCATATTTTCCTAAGTAATGCCTTTTTCTTCAAACCAACATATATATATATATATATAAACCAAATCCATCTTTTTTTTTCCTAAGTTTGAATACTTCTATTATATCATACAAAACAGAAAGTTACAATTCTTTTCCTCTGGACTTGGCAAGCCAAAACCAGAGGGAAGTATCACTAGTTTGAAAACAACTATTGGACTGCCCCAGGTGGGGAAACTAGTCCCCAAAAACCACAGTGAACATGCTACCCGTAGAGGGAAACCAATGTCAAGCATAGTATCCAAAATTAAACTAAAGTCAGATAGCATAAACTTCCAGGACATTAACAAACTAGAGAACGCTAAAAAATGGAAATGACAAGAGGAAACCTTGCAAATGAAAATAGGGAGGACCTTCATTCATTTTACCGCATGTGGGGTCTTCCTCTTCAATCCTGCACACATAGAACACGTCATCTTCTCCTTACTCAGTGCATGGCATGAAATTTGGGGCCGTCGCGATGCAGGAGAATCAAACTTCTCAGAGGAGGCAGCTGGAAAACTAGCGTGCTCATTCTCTTTTGCTACCTCATATCTAGAGCTGCTTCCATCACTGTTTTTTGTGTTGTTGCTAGTGTCCTGGCTGCTACTAAAGGCACTCTGCACCAAGAGAGCCCTCATCTTGTAGGGGATGAAGGCAGGCTCGGGTGGAATGGTCGACTTATGCGGCCTCTTCTTGTTACAGGATCTATAAGACGCCAGAGGGGGAGCAGGCAGTTGCAAGGATAGCTGGGCAGACAGATTGATAGGAGCATTCTTGTTCTGCTCTTCCCAGCCCATCGAAAGATTCAAATCTCGGCTCAGGGAATGCGTCAAGGGAGGTCTGGATAGGAGGCCATGCCCTCCTACTGTTCTGCATCTCATATGATGACACCAAGGCATAATTGTTGGAGGAGCAAAAGTGCAGGACCAGAAGGGAGTCTTTGATAATGCAGGGGAAGAGTTACCACTGGAGGGAAGGCTGAGGCCGACCGAGATAGGACTAAGCACCTGATACAGAGGGGAAGAGACAGAGACGTTCATAGACAGCATGAGAGGGGGCTGAATGGGGGGCGAATGAGCGGAGATGGCTTGCTTAATAGCCATGGATTCTGAGACGAGCGGCCTTAATGCTCTGCAAATAGGGTACGTTGAAGTGAAGGTGGCAGAGGTCAAATTTAAGACCACCTCACTTGAGCAGTTAACGTTGGGATGGCCTCCATGTACGGTCATGTGGGGAGGCCAAGTGTCCCTCCACATGACATCCCTGTGGCCCTCCTTCTTACTGGCTTGCACCCGCATCTGGGGTAACCAAATCCATCTTACTTTTCAACTTCAAATGTTATTATTTATATGCATCTATTTGGGATTTTTTTTTTTTTTAATGTGAACCATGCAATTTTCTCCTTCCATTACATACAAGTAGCTTCTAATCATGGATGATACCAAATAGAAAGTTTTTTATTGATGCAAAAACTTATGAAAGATTAATTTGATACATTATCCATGGACCCTATCCAGTGGATCTTCTATTAATTATCCATAAATCATGCAACAAAATTATGTTATCTTGTATCATTCTAATTCAATTCAACTTCTTATTTCCATTACTTCGGGGCTATGCTAGTAGATAAATTGAATTCATTGTACCAAATTCATTGGTTGTAAGCCTTTTGGGAAATAGAATCACCATAATAATGTTTTAATTAATTATAAAAAACATATTATATTTTAAAATGCATTAATTTAATTTCTCACAATGGGTGGAAAGACATTATGGAATCTATGTGATTTAACTCGCAACATGTATTGCCTTCGTAGCTCATAGAAGGATTATATTCAAAGCACAATGGAAACTCTCATAAACCAGTTTGTTGTAGGCACCATGATCCTCACAATCTCTTGTTGAGCACAGAAATCAGTACAAAATGAGGATCAATTACAACACACACACAAGAGATTAATGGTGGCTCTAACTACTTACCTTGAGGCCTTTACAACTGAGGAATATGGCACTTGGCGTAGGTCTTTGTTCTGTAGATCTTGTTCTCGTTCCTATTCCTTCACAACTAAACATTCAGAGCCTCCTTGCTAGCAAGATTCATGATCATAAACCAATTAAGAGGCTATTGGTGCTAGAAATGATTCCTTGGAGGGTTGATTATGATTTGGGCACACCTCTTCTTTGCTCAAATAAATGTAGACTTAAAATAAGTAAATATATTAGTTGACATTCAATGCGACATCATCGCAAGAAAATATTTAGTGATTGAGGAGCAACCTCTTTGTACTCATGATTTGTAGAGAAACGATCACATTGTTGTGCACACTAGAATCAATTAGTTTACACTCAAACATGACAAGACTACCTGAGAGGTAGTTTTTTTTTGGGCTAACATGGGCTTTTGTGTGGCTTTTATAAGATGTAGAGAAATTATACCTTATAACCTTAAGACTTTCTATCTTTGTTTCTGCTCTAGTTTCCCTTGTGACAAACTAGTAGTAGGATGGAAATGCACTAGAACTTTGATCTTAATATAGTAACTTGGCTTTAAAATAATAATACTAATAATAATTAAAAATTATTTAAAATAAATATATTGATATATAAAAATATTATATATTTATTTTTTAATATTTTATTAATGGATGGTTAAGTATTTTTCTTTTTCTTTTAATAATAGATTTAATTTAATAGTGTATGCAAGTCTTATAAATTTAATAATAGATTCATATTATCTTTAGATTTACGAAGTGTGGATAAGTATCAATTCTCTCAAGATGTAAACCTCATTTTGAGTGAAAAACTTAGGGTAAGGTGTTAGGGCCCTATATTACAAGTGTAGTCCCTTATTGTTGTTAGTGTAGCCCCCTTATTTTTATTGTTGTGCCCATGTAGTCCCCATATTGTTATTATTGTGCCCTTACATTATTATTTTTAGGTCAGCTAAGATTCATATTATCTTTAGATTTACGAAGCGTGGATAGCTATCAATTCTCTCAAGATGTAAACCTAATTTTGAGTGAAAAACTTAGGGTAAGGTGTTAGGGCCCTATATTACAAGTGTAGTCCCTTATTGTTGTTAGTGTAGCCCCCTTATTTTTATTATTGTGAACCCATGGATTCCTATATTTAGAAAGGAGGTTTTGTAATTTGTGTCATCCAAGAATTGTTCATTTATGTAATGTAAAGGAGGTTGCCTCTCGAAGTGGTTGATTTCTAAGGCATTCATCTCTCTTTTCTTCTCTTTTAGGAGTTTATTTCATAAAATTTGGCATCAGAGCTTTGTATTCTACGGTTTTTCTACTTCAAAAAGTTCATCATGGCATTTTCACTATACCATTTTTTCTACGAAGGTTCAGAAGCTAAAAAAAACCCATTTGTGTCGAAATCCGGAAGAACTTCATGGCAAAATTTTAGATCTTGGTTCACAATACTTTTGGAGATATGATCTCTGGAAGTTAGGGTTTTTGAAGGCTCCTAAATTTCATCTCAAAGATGTGATCTTAGGAAAATCGTCATAACTCTCTCTCTGAGCGTCAGATTGGAATTATGTAAAATGTGGCCGAAATTACACGGACTTTAGTTTCCTATGTATCAATTTGTGAGCCAAAGGAGAAAATAGTGACACGTGGCACACCGTACAAGTTCGCTCCACTGAACCAGTCCATAATTAGGTCATTGTGGGAGATTAGGCATAACATTTCCTTGAAGAATCCAAATCAGGTATGACCTGTGGCATTGGAAAGAAGATTCAGAGGGATACTAAAGGACTAAATATAAAATATTGGGGATCTGAAATTACAAAGATACATCAGTTTCAATATCGAGCTCCTAAAAAGAAAGGAAAAAGGGGTTTATTTTTATAAAAAAATTGCATAAGTCTTGTTTGAAAAATTAGTTTGAAGTGATTCCAAGGGCATATTGAAGCATAGATATCAATATTGGGTTCTAAAATTCCTCCTAAAAATAATTCAACACACATGAAGCCCTTATAAGGCTCTATTATGACTCATGAAGAGGAATAATTGCAACATGATATATCAAAATTACAAGATCAAGTGCAACAAATTTCACTCTGGAAATAGTAACAAAAAATGAAATGGATGGTTTGAAGAAAGGTGTGGAAGCTAAGATGGATGGTTTGAATAATGGAATGGAAGGTAAGATGGATGGAGTGGAAGCTAAGGTGGATGGTGTGGAAGCTAAGATGGATGGTATAGAAGGCAACATGGATGGTTTGAAGAAAGACATTGAAGAAAAGATGGATGGTTTGAAGAAAGGAATGGAAGCTAAGATGGACGGTTTGAAGAATAGCATGGAAGATAAGATGGATGGAATGGAAGCTAAGATGGATGGTCTAGAAGGAAACATGGAAGATTTGAAGAAATACATGGAAGTTTTGAAGGAAGGTTTGGAAAATTTGCTACAAGAAAAGATTCCTAATGGCAAAAAGCTAGTAGAGGAAACTCATGATTGATGGTGTACGACCCATATCGGATCGGGTGAAGCTCACAGTGGGGTCCATTGAGGTGCTCCTTCTGCAAATGTAGCCACACTTTATCACCCATGTGTAAGTTTTGTGGCACCCAATTTTGATAATGTCGTATCTTGTACTTAGCATTGGCTCTGTCCAATATGTCATAAACCTATTGGCGAATGTGCTGAATGTGCTCGATGAAGCTATTCGCTTTGTCATATTTAGACTGGACATGAGACGAATCGGTATGAGTAGCCATAAATGGCATGGCTACGTCAATGGGACATAGTAGCTGGAATCCCAAGCCCACTTGAAAGGGGCTATGGCTGGTTGAGCTGTGGAAAGCCCGGTTATAACTATGTTGTACATAGGGGAGGCTCTCATCCCATGGGCATGGATTATTTGAATTATACATGTGCAGAATGTGTACAATCATAGTGTTGATGACCTCTCTCTGGCCATCAATTTGGGGATGGAAAGTTGTGGACTTGGTGAGCTTGGTGTTCAGCATTGACCAGAGGCTGGACCAAAATGTGTTGAGGAACCTGCTATCCCGATCTAAGATGATAGGCTGTGGGATCCCAAAGTGCACCCACACTCGTTCAAAGAAGAGTTTAGCAGTGGCCTCTGTTGTGATATTCTTCTTGCAGGCCACCATAATGGCCATATTCGAGAATATGTCGACGATCACGAAAACACAGTCGTTTCCATGCTTAGTAGAAGGAAGGCCCGACATGTAATCCATGGAGATGGATTCCCAAGGTTGAATAGGGGTAGGTAGCGGAGTATAGAGGCCTTGTTTCTTGATGATCGATTTGGAAATAGCGCAAGAAGTGTAGGATCTGATGTACTTCCTGACATCCTGTCGAAGTTTCGGCCAATAGAAATACTTATTCAGTACTGCCACTATTTTCTCGACCCCGAAATACCTAGTGACTCGACTATAGTGTGCTTCCCATATCATCTTGGCATGCTTTCTTGAAGGAACACAAAGATGTCTGAGGTGACATAACAGTGCATCTTGGAGGTGAAATTTTGGAAATTTTGTACCCCCCAAGAGTGTCTTGAATGTGTGGCCAAATTCTGGATCACTCTTGTAGAGAAGCGGCCAATCAGAAGTATTGTGACCACAAGAGTTGAGAATTGTGGTTAGCGCCATGATAGGTGGTCAATTGAGGAAATCTGCAACATTATTGGTGCTACCCTTCTTGTACTTGATGTTCAAATGAAATTGTTGCAGATATGTGGACCCCTTCTGATGGCAATGATTCTGCAACTTCCCTTGTGATTGTATGAACTGCAGGGGTCGGTGGTCTTTGTTGATGATTTTTTCCTTCCCCAAAATGCAATGCTTCCATTATCGAAAATCCTGCACAATGGAATACATTTCTTTGTCATAAGTGGTATACTTGTGGATTGTGTTAGACAATGTCTCACTATGATATGCCATTGGATGCCCCTGTTGATTAAGAAATTCCCCAATAGCATAGTCATAGGCATCTGGCTCAATCTCAAATAGTTGTTGCAAGTCTAGTAATGTGAGCACTAGGGTAGAACATAGGCAATGTTTCAATTCTACGAACACCTTCTGTTGAGATTCTGACCAAAATAATTTTGCTTTTGCTCCTCCTTTGGTGACTTGACTCAAGGGCCAAGTGATATGAGAGAATCCCAACACGAACCTATGGTAGAAATTAGCAAGACCCAGAAAGATGCGAAGCTCTGTTAGAGTGATTGGGGCTGGCCAATCCCGAATGACTTGGATCTTGGTTGGATCCACATGCACCCCCCTTTCATCAATAATGTATCCCAGATATTGAACCTTGGTCATGCCAAAAGTGCACTTCTCCAAATTGGCACACAACTTGTGTTGCCATAGTGTTTGGAGGACTTGTCGGATGTGGTGGAGGTGCTCTTCCCAAGTCTAGCTGAAGATCAGAACGTCATCCAAGTACACCACTACAAATGAGTTAGTGAATGGCTACAAGATGTTGTCCATCAACCTCATGAAGGTTGTAGGAGCATTTGTCAACCCAAAATTCATGACCAGTCATTCGAAAAGGCCCTCCTTGGCTTTGAAGGCATTCTTCCGCACATTGAAGGGTTCAATTGGTAACTGGTGATACCCAGACTTCAAGTCGATCTTGCTGAAATATTTCACCCCTTTGAGTTGGTCCATAAGGTCATCAATCCATGGGATCGGGTACCTATTTCGGACAGTGATCTTGTTCAACACCCAATAGCCAATACAGAGTCTCCAAGTCCAATCCTTCTTTTGTACCAACATGATCGGGCTCCCACAGGGTGATGAACTCGATTGGATGTGAACTTTCTACACCAACTCCTGATAGATCAGCCCATTGGGTAGCAGCACACCTGGGGTCAAATCAATGGGGTGCTTGACTTGACAATGTAGAGGCACCCCTATGGGTGAGGTGAAGATGTCCCCGTACTCCTCCAAAACCTTGTCCATTTTTTGTTGTCATGTAGAGGAGCCTGTCTGGAGGTCGTGGCCACAGTCTTCTTCTTGGCCTGGGGGCGGATTATCAGGAAAACAGATTTCCTAGTTTTAGAAATGAGCTTACTGCATTGTTCTGCAGTAACCAAAGAGATAGCAGCAGGCGGTGGTACCCCTAGTATCCTGTACAGCTTATTTCCCAAAGTAACAATAACAGCACGAGGTTGGGACTCATACACAGCATGTTGCTGCCACAATTATGGTTGGCCTAATAATACATCACAAACATCAAGAGGATCAATGTCACATAATACCTCATCCATGAAGGGCTTGATGTTGTAGGGAAGGCGGCACTACTGGCTGACGTGGAGATCCCGTCCTTGGTGAAGCCACCCGATGGTGTATGGATGTGGATTTTTTGTGGTCGGCAAGCCCAACCACTCCATGAAGTCTGCTAAAATTAGGTTCTTTTAGCTCCCATTGTCGATAATGAACTGTAGAGGGGAACCCTTTACCCACATCTGGAAGTGGAAGAGATGCTCCTCCTCCTCTGGATCTTCTGGTTCCTCCTTTTGGATCTTCGCAGTGGCAACAATGGCATTGGGATCTGAATCAATAATTTGTTTCCATTTTTCATTCCCCTTGTCAGGTTCTGCTTCAGAGTCCGAGCATGCATCTGATTCAGAAGCCCTCATCTCAGCCACTAGCAATTGCTTGGCCCGACACTCACTTGTGTTGTGAGTGGAGCTCTTATGGAACTCACACCACTTTCTCATGCCCTTATTTGGCTTCGCGGTGTTGTTCTTTGCTTGTGGCTTTGGCAGGTTGTCTTGGGTCATCATGCCTTGGATTTGTCCTTTATTCTGTGGTTTGGGGGCTCCTTTCCCTTGCTTTTGATTCGCAGATCCAAAGACTTGCTTCTTTTGTTTGAATTTATGCTCAATCTTGGCAGCATACCGGTATTCCATACTAAGCAAGGAGATGTCGAGGAACTCAATTTCCTCCTGAATGTATATGTATAGACTACTGCGATACTTTAGAACCAAATTTTTCCCTGAATATTTGATACCCAACCTTGTGCGCAGTGTATGGAATAGATTCTTCATCGCATGCACATCTTAACCCCTTTGTTGTCGCAGCGTGGTCCATTGTATGTACTTATCCTCATAGATCCCCATGGGATATTATTGTTCCTTGATGGCGTCTCGGAAAGAATTCTAAGTGGGTATGGCTGAGAACAGAGAGGGTTTTGTTCTCATCCTTTTTCTCACAGTAAGTTTCCCAACATTACTTGACATGGGGGGTAGCTTTGAGGAGTGCCAAAATAATCTTCTCCCAGTCAGAAAATTCATGAATCGAGAAATATCCTTCTAATAGATTCAACCATCTATCTACGGCATCTGAATCTATTTGACCCTCAAATATGGGAATGTCAAAGTTTACTTGTACCTTAAAGGGAGTAAAGCCTCGAGAGTGGCTGTTGGATGTAGATGCGCCACCAGTGGGCAGTTGTTGAAGGATCTAGGAAAATTTATCCATCATCGCGTTCCTTTGTTTTTCGAGGGCCTCCTCAAGCAATATTTTGATAGGATTTCCTACTCCCTCATCTTTCTTTTCATCCCCCATCGGCGATCGTCGGGGTTTGCGAGGTCAATCTTGCAAAGGTTCAACCAGATCGAGCCCTAACTCCTTATACCCAAACCTCGTTGGGGAAATGCAAAGAAGGATCGAGAAAAAGTAGACCGCTCTGATACCACTGATCCGGATTTATGCAGGAATGCAATAGAATACACATATAACCTTAAATACAAATATGCAACAGAAATGACACTTCATTTCATTAATATCAAAGAACTGAAAATCACTTACAGATAGAATGGAAATAAAGTAGCTAGGGTGCTGGTAGCTTATCTACGAGAAGAGATGTGGTGGCTATAGGCCTCTTAACTGTGTTAAAATGAGGCTCGAGGGCCTATTTATTATTTAGAAACAATGGAAAACCCTAAACATCCAAAACCCTAACCCTAGGAGATGAAGTGCCAAAACTATGGGCCTTGTTTGGGTAAATTGGTATTTCAACTTCTCGGGGATGTAACTTTGCATACGATCTCTGTTTAATGTGCACCATACCTCGTTAGAAATATCTATCCGAGAACTACGACTTTTATGTGAGCAACATTGGTCCAAAAACCCATTTTTCTGCTGGTTTTCCCAAAAAACGTCGTTTAGGGCCTCAAAATGGCTCCAGAAGTTTAGGACCTAAAAAACTAATAATAATAGGAATTTATGTCGAAACTGAAAAAATGAAAGAGACAATGGTGGGGCCCCAAGTGGAATAGGCGGGTGGCCACCAATATCCACCTAGATAAATAAAAGAAATGTTAATCATGATTTCATAGACTCTAATGTTGGATTTAAGACCCACCATATTCCAAATATAGATATCAGTAAGTTTGATGGCAAGGATCTGATAACTTGGATACTACAAATGGAGCAATACTTTGAGCTCCATAATACGCAAAACACACAAAAGGTATGCATTGCAACTTTGTATTTAGAACAAAATCAGTTTGCATGTTATTGATGGATTTGTTCTCGTAAACCACTGGTCACTTGGTCAATTTTTACGGAGGAAATGATAGCACATTATGAGGATACAAAGAGAAATGCCTTCTTTAGCCAATTGATAAATCTTAAACAAAAGGGTTCAATGATGGAGCACATTGAGGACTTCCAAAAATTGAATATAAGGGTAAATAATATTCCAGAGGAACATAGGATTGGTGTCTTCATAAAGACGCTAAATTTTCTTAATAGATTCTCTAATACATGTTCCTTCCACAATAGTCGTCAATTTAAAATTAGGAGAGAATTGATTGTTCACACTCATCCTTTCTTCTTGTGAAAAGAGTTCTAAAGTAAAGAAAAAAATAAGAGAGGATTCAATTACCTCATGTACGTGGGGTATTTTGAGAAAAAATAATAATATAAGACACCAACAAAATCACCAAACTCAATTCAAATACATCGCATTTTCCTATTTTTATATGAATATCTTACATTCCTAGTCCAAGTAAGTATGTAGTTTTATAGAAAGATCTGTTAGAAAGGAGGTGGTCCATTATCACACAATAATTTATATACGCGGATAAATGTTTTATTGGTGAATAGTAGGAGGTAGATTTATAAAAATATATATTTTTAAATAATATATATATATATATGTGTGTGTGTGTGTGAGAGAGAGAGATTTTCAACATGTTCTTTTAAGGGGATGTTACTCTATTGAGTTTCCTCGTATGTCCATAACTCAGAACGCGCGGCCATTTAAATACTATTATGCTAGCAGCTACCTATGAGGCTATTTTCTTCCTTGTTTTTAGTTTTTTAAAATCATAATTTGTTTTTATGAAAAGAGGGTATTTAATTGTATATTGAATTCAATTTCAGTAAATATTAACAATTAGATTTGTATTTGTGTTTTTAACAAAATAATTATTATAATTTTTCTTCTCATATAAGTCAATATCGGAGAGAAAACAAAATATAATATGTAATTTTGAGACTATTTCAAATTTTTTTAACTATAAAAAATTATTTTTTTTTCATGATATATACATAATTTTTTTAAAAACAGTCAATAAAATATATAAACTTGACATTAAAATATTCATATACACCTAAATATTTTACTGCACAAATTAAAATGGTTTTTTTATTATTAATGAATATTTTATTATATACAACATTACAATATTTTCTTTTAGCAAATTTTTTTATATATAGATGTATATGAACTTGATATTAGCATAAATTAGTTAACATAGATTTTCAGATAGTTTATTTAAATCTTGTATTGAAATATTTTTGAAAAGCATAAGGTTTAAACATCTTACTCACGCATTTTTTTTACTTCTAATTACGTTACATGAAATTATTTTACATGCATAGAATATTCATTTTTATTTATTATAGTGAACATTATTTTGCTATTTAACTTTTTTTTTTGAAGAGGGACACACTTACACATCATCCCACTCATAATGAGCCTCTCGACTTAATAAATTTAAATGGTTATATTCAAAGAGTTGAGATACCACTTAAGCAATCATTAAAATCCAAACTCATTAAACTCTAAGAGTTCCAAAGAATACAATAGATGAACCTCACGTAGACCGAGGTGTTACCTTTACCAAATATATATTCCATCATTATCAACTTGCACTCTATGCATAAAATAAATACAGGGTATAGAAAATAGCACATCTTCAATATACTTTTCCAAAATTCCTTAATAAAGAGTCCCATTGCATTGAATATATAGCTTGAAAAACATTTCATCATTATAAATCTCAACTATGTAAACAAGCATAAATGGATAATGAACAACAACTTTTACACTTTAATTTGAATAACATAATATTATTCTAATGAAATAGGTTGATGAAAATAGATGTTTTGTTTTAATAGAAACGAGTATTTTATATTAATTTAAGAGGTATGAGGCTTGTGCTCGGAGGTATTACATCTGAAGAACCAATATCTAGAGGGTTTCCGAACAAGAAAAATTCACCAACTCTGCTTCTTACATTTAATCTAGCAATTTCCCAAAGACTAGCGAACCTTCCAATACAAACAAATTGTTCCAGCAATAGACAAAAATACATGTCAACGGTAGGGGCCGGCTAAGGCAGAGGATCCCATGAATCTCCCTCTTCACAGAGGAGAGATCTTGCTTGTAAGGAGACAGCAATGTTGGCTTCAAGATCTACATCTTTGTTATTTTTCCCAAGGACATGAAAGAACTAAAGTCTATCAAAGGACACGATCATCTTATTGATACAAGAGAACAACAGTTGCAAACGAAGATATTTAGGAACCGATTTTGTCACAATCAAGCCAATGAGGCTTTCTAAATCTCCAATGACTTGAGCCTCCTTTATTCCATGTTTTTGCAGTTGTTTCAAGCCTTGGAGGAGAGCCATGGCTTCCACTTGATTGTTCGAAGTAAGCCCCAAACCCCACACAAAGTGGGAAATGATTTGATCTAAAGGGCTGCGAATAATCCCTCCACCTCTGGCCTTCCCTGGATTCCCCTTTGTTGCACCGTCAAAAAGCATAGTGTGGATATCTATGTTGCTTCTCCATTTGTTGAAGTCCTCATCCTCTAATCTGATTTTCCATTCTTCTCTGCATTTCTCCATATTTTACCCAGTAAAATAGATGTTATAAGATTAATTATCAAAATAATTAGTTGAAAATGTAAATAAAAAATTATTTTGTTTTTAAATAAGAAAATTAAAAATACTAATACAAAAATTTGATGAATAATTTTAAAACTGCATATAAGATACCATTTATTTAATATAAAAATATTTCAAAATACTAAATCTAAAATATACAATTTATTTAATATAAAAATATTTCAAATACTAAATCTAAAATATACAGTTTATTTAATATGAAAATACTTCAAAATACTAAATCTAAAATATAGATTGGTTAAATGAATTAACAATTAAAAAAAAAAAAAAAAAATTATAAAATATTGATTTAAAAATCAAAATAAAAATTAACCTAAATTAATAGATTTAAAGAGGACAATAGAAATTAAAACAAAATTAAATTTTATTATATAATGCAAAAGTATTTTTTTTGAAAATTACAATTTATAAATTAAAATAATTTTTTTAAGGGTGTGGAATATATATTATTTATATATATAAGTATATTTTAATTGGATGGGAAAATTAATTTACAAGCAAATTTTATAAAAAATTATAATTTTTTTAACTATTATCAAAATAAAAAAAAAGTTTACATAAAGTTATTTATTGTATAATAGTTTAGAAAATAAAGTTATTACATCTTTAATTCTCATTGTTATTGATGTGAATATTTATTAAGAACTTGGAAAATTGTAAATATTGGTACAGATTTTAAAAAGGTATTGTCAAACTTTTTTACTTTCTGTTGTTTTTGGTAGGAATCCAAGGAATACAATTTTAGAGGAGATTGTGTTATTTCGCTATTTAAAAAAGTGTTTTTGAATGTATAAATGAATTCAAGACCCTCAAAAACCTATGAGATACTTGGATTGTGAAAAATTACACAACTTAAACTTGTGATTCTAACAAATCTTTACCAAATTTTAAGTAAAAATGGGAGGAAAATATACCAAATAAAACCCAAATATAAAAGAATCACATTACAATTTTTAAAAACCTAATTCAACTATATATATATATATATATATATATATATATATATATATATATATATATATATATATATATATATATATAATTTAACAATAAAAATAAAAATAAAAATAATTTTAATTTTAATTATAATTTCAAAACTTTATTTGAAAATATACAAATCTTTCAATACCACCAAAATACAGAACGATAATCATGATGATTAACATCCACAAAAATAACTTTGGAAATCAAATTGTGACAGCTGAATTTGGTTTTAACTAGTTGTTAACTAGTAATATGACATTTTAGTTATTATTTTAAAAGAAAAGACTAAAACATTTATTTTTTTCTGGAAAGTTTATTTTTGTTGTTATTATGAAAAATAAAATTGGTTATGGAAAAACAGTTCCATAAAAAAAATAAAAAAGCTGATGGTAAAAGTATTCCAAGAACTGAGAAGTGGTTGGAAAGTTTGAACAATTACCTACTCCTCTAAGGATAAAGGGCATATCTCAGTGAGGAAAAGGGGTTTTGTTCGGAAACTAAGGAAGAGAGTGAGGAAATTTCCTGAGCTAGTAGAGACCAGTGGAAACCACTCTGCGTTCCTGAAATTTTCTGGTACTGACTGGACTTGGGGTCCTGAGGTCACAACAGAAAACATTGTTAACCTGTACCTCTCAGGTGTGGAGGACGGGGGGAAGAGAAGGACATAATTGACTCTCTTGAAGGTTGGGTGGATATCAGCAGCGAATTGCACATTCAGATAAGTACTTGTGCATTTCAGTGAATTAAACAGGAATGATTTCATTAAGTGTATTTACAGGTATGTGCTTAGTTAGATTCAAGGACAAAAATTTTATGAAAGACAACTGTTTGAAAAGAATTGGGAATTTTGTATACCTTTATGATTAAGAAAGTTATTTAAAGGTTCTGTAAATTATATGTGGATCTTATAATGCGTTTTTGAGTTCGATAACTATGAAAATAAAATGAAATGTTATTAAGGGGAAACAATATAGCCATACTTAGAGTAAAAATAGCATGTAACTATGTTATATATATTAAAGTAAACATAGTGGTAATTGTGTTAAATAAAATACAAAAGTTACTACGATATACGAATACATTTATATTATCCTACTTTAGAAAACAGTAGAGACTACATGGAGAACTAAATTGCATGAAACAAAATCTATCAAGACATGAAAACAGGGATAGCAAGTAAAGGAATGAAATAGTTACTGAACAAACAATATAACAATAAAACTCGTGACAGATATTTGAACTCTATAGTTAAACTCGTGACATAACCATGATAATACATATGCTAAATACAATAGGAAACTGTTTTTCGAATAAATATCTATTACATGAACAAAACTAGAAACCCTGCAGAGTACAGACTGAACGAAAAACATAGATGTTCATAGATATTCAAACCTTAAAATTCATATAAATCCATAAAAATTTTGGGAAAATCCAACCGAGACCAAAGGGAATGGTTCAGAGGAAACCCGCTTGAAAACAGTACTGAAATGGAATTAAGCATAACTGTGTATAATTACAGGATTCATAAGAAAACATCGATTCTGGCTCTTATGAGCTAACCAAGAACCATTATGTGTATGGAAAGGTTCTAGAAAATTCCAAAGTATATTAAACTAACAAAAGTGTACTAATAATGTCGACGATCTTGAGAACAAGGTAATTTGACGAAGGAATACTTGGAAGAGCAGTGTGGAGCTGTTAGCTGAGACCAACATTTAAGAAATAGACAGACCCTGCTTACGGTAAGAGGGTACCTACAAAACCCAAAAGACACGAAACATGAATGAAGGCAATGATGTTAAACCAGGACTAACAATTAAATTAAACCATGAAAACAAGATTTTGTATCCATAATTACCTGGAAATAAATGAATCTCCAACAATTGTTGCCAAGCGCCAAGCTGGATGCATGAGAACCTGACAACAGAGGTTGAGGGTTAAAACTTCGTAGGTCAAGAGCAAAATCTGAGAACTGAATCAAGAGTAGAAATGAGAAAATCATACTGGAACCCAAAATCGAAATGTTACATGTGCTAGAGAAGTGAGGCTTGGCCGAAGAGTTGGAAAACTTTCCCGAGTCTCTGTGTAGATAAGATGGCAGATTCAACCCCAAGTTCGTAGTTGGCTAGATGAAATACCCAAGTCTAAACAGTGAGCTAAAGGCGGAATAACATTGTGAACAAACTATGCGAAAAAAATTCCCAGGTTCCCTTACCATAACTGGTGCGCATGTGGTCTATGGCTTCAAACCCTTTCCTATGGGAGAACCAAACTTAACGCGATGACAGATAAAAAATGACAAAAGAGGGTAGGGTAACTGGGTTATACCTAGTCCCTTCTCGCCACATCCACCATCTTCGATCGAAGAAGTAATTGGACGGAGAACAAGAGGGCAGGTGGCCATCGAAAACCTGAACGCGGATCCATAAAATCCAACAACTAGCACAAGCATTGAATGGCAAAGACATGTCAAGATCAAGAGTACAAATAATTTTAATCAAGGTAAGTACAAGATTTATATGCGATGGACAGCAGTAATTATTATGTAGTTTAAATAATACTTGGACATATGCAAAAACCCACATTAAGATTATTAGCAGGGTTCATCATTGATATATATAAAAATGAGTATGTTAATATAAATCCAACCCAAACTTATGGTGGGTAGTGTATCATGTTATCTTAACAAATTTTTTCATTAGTTAATGATATGTTTCAACCTCATAATAAAAGTAAGAATCATGTGTATAACAAATGTCTATCATTGTTGAATGATAAGTTTCAACCTTATGGTAAAAGTAATTTTATTTTATTTTATTTTAGTTAAGTAGTATGGTAATAGTGATAAGTGTTACAAGTGGTATCAGAGTAGCGTTTACATGCTGGGACCCTAGGGGTCACCTAATGATTTAAAATGTGTATAACTGATGCATGGAAAAGTAGTACTGCAAAAGACAATATGAGAAGGGGATCGGCACAACAAACACCTCAGATTATTAGGGAACCTAAACCTCAAACACAAACAGAGATGAATCATAAAATGTGGATTCAATTGAGTGTAGATCAGCACCAGCATATTAGTATACTGTTGGAGGAACAACAACACCAGACCAGCATACCGTTAAATATTGTGCATAAGTTGCAGGAGGAAATTGTCCGAGTAAGAAGTGACAACGAATGTCTCATGCAGGAGTAGGAAAGGATACTTAAGGGCCTTTATAACAAGTAGAATCAAGGGGTGTTACAACCCAGTCTAGATAGGGGTATGCAAGAGGAGAATGAATGACAAACCATGGACCAAAGCACAGACAGAATTGGTAGGAGTCCTTCACAGCGAAGCAACAAGAACAGGAACTATAATGAAGAAGAGTCTGGTAATGTGTCTGATCAGCAAGAAATTAAGAAGCAAAAAATGGAGCTTCAAGGTGAGTTTCAGAAGATAAAACCACCTACATCCGATGGTGAAGCTAAAGAGGTGGCAGAGGCTTGGTTGATAAACATGAATAAGTACTTTCAAGTGTACGAGTATAACAGCAACCTTAAAGCAAGATTTTCCATTTACCAATTGCAAGAAAAAGCCACCCTGTGGTGGGAGAAGGTAAAGAATGTTCGCAACATTGAAGATCAAGATGTTACATGGGATTCATTCCAGCAATACTTTAAAGATAAGTATTTGACAGAACTTTTTTATAACGAAAAATCTAAAGAATTCCATGACTTGATACATATTTTTTACAACACTGTTTTGGAAAGATTTATGACTCCTTGAAAATTCGTGGAATAAAATTCAATGAACAATGGATATGGTCAGATGGATGCGCAAGTCAATTCAAATCTTCACGATCATTCTTTTGGTTGTGTTGTCTTCATAAGAAAACCTGCATTAAACATTGTTTGAATTTCTTTGAGACTGGCCATGGAAAAGGAGAACATGATGGTGCAGAGGCATGTATAAAACAAGCACTTTGAAGATATCAAATGAACCCCTCTGCAAATTGACTTGTGGACGCTAAAGAAGTTGTTCAATGGTGCATCGCTGCTCTAAGCCATGATACTAACCGATCAAGGGAAGTTTGAAGGTACATTCATTTTAATTTTTATTGAATATGTAACTTTAAAAAGTGTACATTTATCACAATGATTATCTTTGATGGTATTTTTATATCATATTTACATTCTTCTTTGAATTTTCCATATATAGGTCTTTTTGGCATATTAGGATCGAATATGTAGATAGATCAATTGGAAATGACGTTGAAAGAATAAAAGGGACTCGAAAATTGCATTCAATTAAAACAAAGTTGTCCACAAATGTATTTGCATTGGATAAAAGAAAATATTCTTATTTTTGTCATGTTTGCATAGACAACATAGAATCCAATGAATTTTGTGAAAACAAAATGTATGTAAAAGATTGGAAACATACAGAGCTAAATACAAAGGGGAAAATGTACGTTGCAATGTTTGAAGAAATGCAATCAGAGGAGACTATAATATCATCTGATGGTGATCAAGTTTTTGATCTTGTTAGAGAAGGTAACATTTGAATTGCTTTCAAATGATAGAGATCTAGAAATAATTTTAAATACATAAGTTTGTTAAGTTTGTTTTATTTTGCAGGAGATGTTTTTGTCGTAGTTGCACCTACTGACAATGATGAAAATGTGAAGTATTATTTGATGCGTTGCACTGAACAAAAAATGAAATTATTAGAAAAGTATAATGATCACGGATTTCCATATGAAAGATGATCTATTATACTGAAAGGTTATTTTTTCAGAAAAACTAATCAAAGTGGGGATTTTGTTTACTTTGAAGACTATGAACCTGATGTCATAAGTTGTCAATATAGTAACTCAGTGTGCGCAGCACGCATAAATTTGATAGAGGTTCAATCAAAGAAAAAAACGAAAATTAAGAAATGGAAAAAGTCAAAATAAGACCATGAACAGATCATTGAAGATGGCATTCCATTGGATTTTTTTTTATTGAACTGCCCAACAATTTCTTCTCTTTAGATTCATGTTTTAGAACTTCAAAAACTCAATTAAAAATTCAGTTGCCTTGTTATGTTATCTGTGCAAGGGTTTGCACATGTACATTGTTTTGGTACATGCACAGTACTATCAACTGAAATTAGCTTTTCTATACATCCATTGATGAAAAGTGTTGCATGTATTGGATATATGTATATACATGTTCTAGAATGCAATTCACTAAAAGTAAGCACTTCCTATGCATTGATTATGAAAAATATTTTAATCTTTAGGATATGTATGTTCTAGAAGTATTGGATATATATATATATATATATATATATATATATATATATATATATATGTTCTAGAATGTAATTAAAATTGAACATTAGGGGAATTTTGAGGTCTAAAATGGGCCTCCTAAGGAAAATGTACAATCAAAATTCACTTTATGAGAACCAATTACATTTTAGTGGATGGTATCATCCCTAATGGTTTAGGTGGCATTACTTGAGTTAAAGGTACTTACTTGTCACATTCTCAATGGTGGATAAAAACTCATGGTTAACCATGGTAGTGCTCTAAGTACTTTTAAATTCAAAGTAAAGTACTCATAATAAATGCCATTTCACACTTTTTGAATAAAAATATATTTGGAATCTATGCTTCTGTGATCCATCATATAATTTGTAAAAAATATTTCGGTAATAATCACATGCAATGGAACATTGTCGTACATTTGAACCAATAGTAGTTCATCGTAGGCACCTAGTCACGATGATGAACCACTTAATTCAATCGTCATATGTTCTGTAACAATATTGATTATTACCGAAAGATTTTTTACAAAATAAAAATATATTATTGTAATTTCATATTTCTTGAAAGAAACAATGCATATCCCTATACATTTATTATACTATATTATATTATATTATTTTTATATAGTATATTAATTACATGTTGTTATAAAATTTAAATAATATAAATTTTAATTAACATCATATAATATAATTAAGAATTTATAAATTTATATTTATATTTTATTTTAAGTTAAGTAAAAAAGGAAAAATGTTTTAGCTGTTCAATGATAATGATTTTTTCTTGAAAAGTTCATTCTTATTTATAGTCACATCAATACAATTTTTTTATTAATTTAATTTTGGTACAACTTTTGAATTGAATTTAACCATGGTTATATGGATTGTGGTGCAAAAAGTGAATTGAAAATTCATAAATATTATTTTATTGGTTTAGCTATTATTTTATTATTTCCTTAAGAGGCCCATTTTAGACCTCAAAACTCCCCTAATGAGTAGCTTTTCTATGTGCATTAATGAAAAAATGTTGCAAACATTGGATATATATGTTCTAGAATGCAATTAACTGAAAATAGTTTTTCTATGTGCATTGATGAAAAATGTTGCACGTACTGGATTTAAGTTATAATTTATAAATTGAAGTTTAAAATTTTTATTATAAAATGAGATCTTGATCTTGATTTATTTTATACTTTTAATTTTTTTGAATTTTAGGTTTTTATCGAGGATTTCTTTTCTCCACGGACTCTAGCGATGGAGATAGGAACATCCACACCATTTCAACCATTTGAACAAGTTGTCTAACTTTTTTTTTAATATTATTGAAAATAAGTTTATATATATATGCCTTTTCATTTGAAATTTTTTAATATATATATATATATATATATATATATATATATATATATATATATATATTATAATTTGTGTTGGAAGTGTTCCGATGTGGAAAATTTGAGTAAAGCGAGAGCAACAAATGAAGGAACCTCATGAGAAATTATTGCATGATTTTTTTTTTTTTTTTTTTACATGAAAGTTCCTATATATTCTTAAACTCAATTTTAAAGCATCAAATTTTAATGTTTGTACATTGTGTCTGAAGTTTCTATGTATGAATGGCCTAGAGTTATTGTTTCTTTGGGAAAACACTACATCCCATCTTGTATTTAATGAATGATGCATGCGCATATGCGCATTATATTTTCAATAAATTTAGTCTTAAAATTTAATTTTTATATATAGTCTTATCTAGATCTGATCATATAACGATGTGATACTTGTAGGATCCACAAATTTTGGACATATTTTATGTGAACCCATTTGGTACATGTGAATGTGATATATAGTATTTTAAACTTAAGTTTTGGATGGTTGAACTACATTTAGAATGTGAAGTAATGTTACAGTGTTATATATAATTTGTTTTGTTTTTAAAACTCAAGTTTTGGATGGTTGAACTACATTTGGCATGTGATGTGAAGTAATGTTGTGTTAAATAATTTGTTTTGCTTTAAAGTGTTATGGTTGAACTACATTTGGCATGTGAAGTAATGTTACTTGATACTTGATACTTGTGATCTATAATGTTTTGTTTTTAAAACTCAAGTTTTGATACTTGTGATCTTTAATGTTTTGTTTTTAAAAAGTTTTGATACTTGTGATCTATAATGTTTTGTTTTTATAACTCAATTTTTGGATGGTTGAACTACATTTGGCATGTGAAGTAATGTTGTGTTACAATTTGTTTTGTTTTTAAAACTTAATTTTTGGATGGTCAAGAACTACATTTGGCATATGAAGTAATGTTGTGATCTATATTAATGTTTTTCTTTTGAAAAACTCAAGTTTTGGATGGTTGAACTACATTTGGCATGTGAAGTAATGTTGTGTTATAAATTTTTTTGTTTTTAAAACTTAAGTTTTGGATGGATGAACTACATTTGGCATGTGAAGTAATGTTGTATTATAATTTGTTTTGTTTTTAAAACTAAAGTTTTGGATGGTTGAACTACATTTGGCATGTGAAGTAATGTTTTAATCTATAATGTAAAACTTAAGTTTTGGATGGTTGATCTACATTTGGCATGTGATATAATGTTAGATGTTTTTATTGGATAGTTAAACTACGATTGGCATGGCATGTGAAGTAATGTTGTGATATAATCAAAAAGTTTTTAAAACTCAATCTTTGGATGGTTGAACTACGTTTGGCATGTGATTATGATATTATGTTTTGTTTTTAAAATTCAAGTTGTCGTTTTCCAAACAACAAAAAATTCACATGAATATATGTACATGTAGAAATGATTTTACACATGTTTTAATATATATGTTAAAACGATTGAAGTACAATACATCTATATATAAACAATCATAAGATTCTAGGTCTTGTTAGATGTGTCAAAAAATCATAAAATTTTAAAAATGCATTCTAAATGTATATATATCTAGTAAGTGTAAAATTTTTCATCAATGCATGTATAGAAAAGCTACTTTCAGTTAATTCCATTCTAGAACATATATATCTAGTACGTGCAACATTTTTCATCATTTCAAATAGAAAAGCTACTTGAATAGTTAATTGCATTCTAGAACATATATATCCAGTGCTTCAACATTTTTCATCAATGCCAATAGAATTTAGCTACTTTCAGTTAATTTCATTCTAGAACATATATATTCAGTACGTGAAACATTTTTCATCAATGCACATAGTAAAACTACTTGAACAGTTAAAATTGCATTCTAGAACATATATATATCCAATACGTGTAACATTTTTCATCAATGCACATAGAAAATCTATTTTCAGTTAATTGCCTAGAACAATTTAAGTGAAAAATTGAATACTTTTGTTGGTGGATTTGGCATATCTCCTAAGAGGCTCCAAAAGAAAATCTTCAAAACCTAAAATTCAAAAAATTTAAAATAACTCAAAATCTCTAGATCTCAATTTATAATAAAACTTTTAAACTTCAATTTATAACTTATAACTTAAAAACATATATATATTTAAGTGAAAAATTGAATACTTGTGCTGGTGGATTTGGCACATCTCCTAAGAGTGGTTCAGAAAGAAAATCTCCAAAAACCTAAAATTCAAAAATTTTAAAATAACTCAAGATATAGATATATCTCATTTTTTAATGGAACTTTTTGAGGTGGAATATATAACTTAAAAACATAAATTTTAAAAGTGAAAAATTTTCCATACTTGTGATTGTGGATTTGGCACATCTCCTAAGGAAGTAGAAGGTACATCTCCCAAAGAAGAAGAAGGTACCGTCATTCCAAAAACATTGGACGTAATCGGAATCTATTAAAACATTTTATTATGTGTGTGTGTGTGTGTGTGTGTGTGTGTGTGCACAATTATTTATTTTAAAAATATCTCATCATGTTTCGATATATATAATAATAGCTAAAAAATAATTGTACAAGATCATGTTCACTTAAAAAACACTAACATTTGCCAACATATCTTGATGGTGAGAACCATCTTGATTGTATGATTGATGGTGAGACCCATCTTGATTGTTTGAACTAGAGGCTCCGACCGTGATACTAACATTTTCTTCATTCATCAAGCGTGACAATTGCAAATGGTGTTAACATCTAATGATGCATTTTTGTTAGATTAATGTATACAAACAAATGTATGTATATATGTATTTATTACAAATTGTACATGTGTTAAACTACTTGAACCCTAACCATTAACACATACCATTCCCATGCCCTCTTCCTCATGAAAAAAGAGGTCCTACTAAACATTGCGATAATTTTTTACATATGTTTTGAGATCTTCAACACTCATGTTGTCAATCTCTTCATCTGTATAATATACAAAATTATCGCGTGCATTCTCATGTGCTCTTTGTCGATTCAGAAAAACATCGACTCCACCCAATCCATTGTGAACATTGTTAATGATGGCATCCCTTGCTTCTCAACTAATTTTAGAAGTGGCTTCCATCTCTGACCATAAAGTTTCAACATGAAAAGGTCGACTAACCAATGGTGGCTCAGGGCAAGGCAACTCAACATCACACCTAGTGCCCCTATGGTCACACAATCGACCTTTCCTGGGACCAAAAAATTCAGAGGGAAGGTCATTGTAATTAGGTTTCATTTTCAAAAAGAATTCTGCATAAAATAATTTTTCAAAATAAAGCGGAACCTCGTCGTTCCATGGGGTTCTTCCATAGGCTGCAAGGTGTCTATCATCTAAATAGTGAGCTATATTAAGGTGCTCGAAATATTGCATCTCGAGCATCGTTATTTTCGGACCTTCTTTGAAATTAAACATAGACTTGGCCATATCTGTTGTAACTCTTTGTTTAACAACCTCCCATTTATCGGGACCCATCACTGTTTCCTTTCTTTTCCTCATGACTTCTACAAAAGTATCAGTGGTTGGCCCAAGCTTTCGGTACACATCTACTAGTTCGCCTAAAGAGTGAGTAACAATTTCCAAGCTTTTTCGACTCTCAGCAGGTAGAGTCAAAGCCACGAAATCTCTCTGCAATTTTGCATGAAGATGTTGACACCTTTATAAGGTGTATTGCTGCATGTTTGTTTCCCAAGGTATATCAGAAATGTCGGCCGAATAAGTCGTGGTTGGTGGACAACCTTCTTCTTGAATGACACATTCTTCCCTACGTCTTTTTTTAGCAACATTTGGAGCAACATTTTCAGCTTCTACATCAATATATAAAATTTTGTATATTAAAAAAACACGTGTAAACAAATTTGTACAAATTGAATGAAAAAAATATTCAAATTGATGGCCACCTCGATGTGGTTGACTAGCATCTTGCCCACCTTGAGACTGTTGAGAACCAGAATGACCCTGCTGAGAACCAACATGACCACCGATTGGTTGAGAACCAACACGACCATATGTTAATTGGCCTCTAGGGGAATACATATCACCACCTTCATGCAACCCGCCAGCACTTATTGATGGCCCTCCGAGGGAATTTGAGCCACCACCAACCTCACGAGACGAGAGAGAAGATTCATAAACAAATATGAATTTATAATCAATTCAAAAATACATTCATATATATGAATACATGTACATATTCATTGATTAAATTTCTTGAACCATACCACGATTGCGTGAACCATGGGCATGCTCCATTGATGGAGAAGACACCCTTCTCCTCTTGGCTCCTAAAAAATAAAAAATGAAACTTATTAACAACTAATTTAACTCACAAAATTGATAAAAAAATCAATTCCATATGTACACACATGTATGTATATGTATGGAGATTTAAGATTATATTTAAATACCATGAACACCCCTCGATCCCTGATCCCCCTCTCTCGTAGAGATATGGGATTCTGTTGATCTTCGTTGTTCATCCTCCATGATATATATATATATATATATACAGTGGACATTTACAATTATTTTTTTAAATTACTATTTAAAAGAAATTCAAAATAAATTTCAGAAAATTAATGTAATTTAGTGTACACAAATTGTGTAAAACACAACTTTCAAAGCACTAATTAATGTGTGAAACTCAATTTAAGCAAAAAAACTATAAAAATGTTAGGTTCACCAAATTGTGCTTTACACGGTGGGAGTATACTTGGTATAAAATTGAAAAAAAACACATGGTCATTAAAAAAGAAGTGTGAAACTCCATTTAAACAATAATTTGTTGAAGTCCCCGCATTTTAATTTTATAAAAATGTGAAGTTCACCACTTGTTGCAAATGTGAAGTTCACCAAGTTGCACTTTACATGGTGTGGAGGGAGCACACTTGGTATATAATTGAAAAAAACACATGTTCATAAAAAAATACGCATTTATAAGTACAAAACACACACATATCCAAGATATGTTACAATGTCTATCAATAAATTTTGAAGGAGAGCGTCTCAACACTAATTCATCTTTGAGAGATGAATCTTGAATTTTTGAAGAAGAGCGTCTCAAAACTAATTCATCTTTGAGAGATGAACCTTGAATTTTTGAAGAAAAGCGTCTCAAAACTAATTCATCTTTGAGAGATGAATCTTGCATTGGCATTACCCTATATAATTCTAATTCATCTATTAATTCATCTTTGATAGATGAATCCTGAATTGGCATTGTCCTACGCAATAGATCGGAAGACATCTTATTCACATTTGTACAATGTCTTGTACGAAAAAATTGAAATTGGCTAACAATATTGTTTGCTATATCATGCAGTTCTTTTAGCCTCTCCTTCTTAACTTGGTACACACTATTCATCTGGTTGCACACAAGTTCAGAATTGGTGAAAACTACAATTCCATTTAATCCATACTCCATAGTTGTTTCCAAGCCTTCTATCAATGTAATATAATATGCCTCGTTGTTTGTTGTTCTTCCCGGTATATTCATTTTTCTTTGGATGAGTTTTCTAGTCGCAATATTGGAAAGCACATATGTAATCATTGCTTTCCCTGGGTTGGGATAGCAAGAAACATCTATGCATAATTTCCATTTTTCAACCATATTTAGTGGATGTTTTTATCCCTGGAAAAAAAATAATAAAAAATTAAAATAAAAATAAATTAAAAAATAAACATATATTAAATTGACATTTATTGCAAATGCATGGGAGAAATGACACATGTGCATGAGATAAATGACATGCACTGGATATTAAAATGAATAACTTCTATTTAGATCTGTTCCAGAGATTGATTGTAGGGGCATTTACTGGATATGTCACCTTTGAGAAAAGATGAGATCCAGAGGCTACCTGGCCCTTTACAGACTCTGCCTTTAGAACTTGTAGAAGTTAACACTCAACAGACAAACTAAAATCCTATGGAAGTTCAAAATCCTATGAGAGTTCAGCCACTTTAGGTTCAATTTTTAGGCCTTAAAGTTTGCCTTGAATTAATGAGAAAGCCTTTAGTTTGTGGGAGAAATGACATTTACATGGTTTGCAAAATTATTTTATGCACTTACAAAAAACATGCTTTAAATTTAATGGGAGAAAGCTAACATGACATGTATGCTTTAAAAATTTTGCCTAAGAATTTATGGGAGAAATGACACATGTACACAGTTTTCCTTAAAGTGGTTGTGGTTTATGGATATTAAAATGAAGAACTTATATTTAGATCTATTCCAGATATTGACTGTAGGGGAATTTACTGGATATGTCGCCTTTCATAAAAGAAGAGATCCAGAGGCTACCTGGTCCTTTACAAACTCTACCTATAGAATTTGTAGAAGTTAACACTACCTGTCCCAATTATACCCTATGAAGTGTGTAGAGGACCCGTGGAATCACTCACACTACTTTATGTAGACATAAGGGTGTATAAGAGTGTACTAAGTTAAAAGATATGGTCATATTATTGGATATCTTTCCCAAGAGCCCAAATGTACTCCTTAAGTATATTTGGGGTCTATACAACCATCTACAAAAACAAGTGATTATTTCCAAGTAAGGATAATGTATGAGCCATGTGTATATGCACATTATCTAGAAACCATAGGCCAAAATAAATAGTACTTAAGTGGTTTGAAGAAAAATAGCACCAAAAAGCTTTTAAGGACAGGAATAAGAATTGGAAATAAGAGGATAAGAATAAAATAGGCACTACACATCCATGCAAGGGTAGTAGAAATAATTCTAACCATTGAAACATTGATGGTCACATTAAGGAGAATTATTGGATGTTTGGTATGTGGTATATTCTTTATGTGAATACCCCCATGCACTATATAGTTTTCTAAGCATAGTGGTGGGAATAAAATTGGAGGAAAGGACCCCCACTTTAGGGTTTCATATAGATGAAAAATTCCCCACACACAGGTGTTCAGGGGTAGTGCCCCAAAAAACTTTTTTGGGAAAAAAAAATTCTCCCTTTATGATGGTTTTCATCACATGGTTTTTTCTTTTAGCATGTTTCTAGTGCATGGTAGTTTACCCCATGGTTCTACAGTTTCAGTTAAAGAACTAAATTTTTATCTAATCCAAGGTAATGGATTGGTAGTTTATAATTTTTGTGGGATATATACATATATACATACATACATATGTGTCTGTGTGTGTGTCTGATGGTCTAAAAATTAATATACTAATAAAAAAAATGATCTTCTCATTTTGGATTTCTCGAGTAAATTATATATTAATGCATGTGTTTTACTTTGAAATTTTTTCATTTCATTAAGAATCTATTTGAAACAATTAACTATATAAGGTTAAAACCTATGTTTTGTATCAAATTACTTTTGATTTCAATGGGAAACTTTTATGGCTTAATGTGTTTTTTTCGAAATGTGATAGACCCCAGTAAAATGGGAGATATATCGAAATGATTCCTATTGTGTAATAAAATAGTTGAGTAGTTTAAAGATATTGATGAATAAATTCAATGAGCATATTTTTGAGATATATAAGTCCAAAATATAATAGTTGTTGGTGAACAAATATTAGTGGATCACTATGGATATATCTACTTCATTAAAATGGATTTTTCCAGAAGGATGGACTAAGCTGGAAAGAAGGGAACATATCACAATTATATGTTAATGCATGTGTTTTACATTGAATATTTTCATTTTATTAAGAATATATTTGAAACAATTAACTATATAAGGTTAAAACCTATGTTTTGTATCAAATTAATTTTGGTTTCAATGGGAAAATTTTATGGCTAATGTGTTTTTCTCGAAATGTGATAGACCCCATTAAAATGGGAGATATATCGAAATTATTCCTATGATGAAATAAAATAGTTGAGTAGCTTTAAGATATAGATGCATAAATTCAATGAGCATAGTTTTGAGATATATAAGTCCAAAATGGAATATTTGTTGGTGAAGAAATATCAGTGGATCACAATGGATATATTTGCTTCATTAAAAGGGATTTTTCTAGAAGGATGTCCACTAAGTTGGAAAGAAGGGAAAATATCACAATTATATGTTAATGCATGTGTTTTACATTGAATATTTTTCATTTTATTAAGAATCTATTTGAAACAATTAACTATATAAGGTTAAAACCTATGTTTTTTATCAAATCACTTTTGGTTTCAATAGGAAAATTTTATGGCTAATGTGTTTTTCTCGAAATGTGATAGACCCCATTAAAATGGGAGATATATCAAAATGATTCCTATGGTGTAATAAAATAGTTGAGTAGTTTAAAGATATAGATGCATAAATTCAATGAGCATAGTTTTGAGATATATAAGTCCAAAATGGAATAGTTGTTGGGGAACAAATATCAGTGGATCACTATGGATATATCTGCTTCATTAAAAGGGATTTTTCTAGAAGGATGGACTATGTTGAAAAGAAGGGAAAATATCACAATTATATGCTAATGTGCATGTGTTTTACATTGAATATTTTTCATTTTATTAAGAATCTATTTGAAACAATTAACTATATAAGGTTAAAATCTATGTTTTGTATCAAATTACTTTTGGTTTCAATGGGAAACTTTTATGGCTAATGTGTTTTTCAGTATTAGACTTATTAAAATGAACATATCGAAATAATTCACCTACGGTGTAATAAAATATTCGATTCGTTCAAGATAGATGCATAAATTTAATGAGCATAGTTTTGAGATATAAAAGTCCAAAATGGAAGAGTTGTTTGTGAACAAATATCAATGCCACTATGGATATATATCTGCTTCATTAAAAGGGATTTTTCTAGAATGATGTCCACTAAGTTGGAAAGAAGGGAAAGTATCACAATTATATGTTAATGTGCATGTATTTTACATTGAATATTTTTCATTTTATTAAGAATCTATTTGAAACAATTAACTATATAAGGTTAAAACCTATGTCTTGTATCAAATTACTTTTGGTTTCAATGGGAAACTTTTATGGCTAATGTGTTTTTCTCGAAATGTGATAGACCCCATTAAAATGGGAGATATATCGAATTAATTCCTATGGTGAAATAAAATAGTTGAGTAGTTTAAAGATATAGATGCATAAATTCAATGAACATAGTTTTGAGATACATAAGTCCAAAATGGAATAGATGTTGGTGAACAAATATCAGTGGATCACTATGGATATATCTACTTCATTAAAAGGGATTTTTCTAGAAGGATGTCCACTAAAGTTGGAAAAGAAGAAAATATCACAATTATATATTTAATGCATGTATTTTTACATTGAATATTTTCATTTTATTAAAATCTATTTGAAACAATTAACTATATAAGGTTAAAATCTATGTTTTGTATCAAATCACTTTTGGTTTCAATGGGAAACTTTTATGGCTAATGTGTTTTTCTCGAAATGTGATAGACCCCATTAAAATGGGAGATATATCGAAATGATTCCTATAATGTAATAAAATAGTTGAGTAGTTTAAAGATATAGATGATAAATTCAATGAGCATAGTTTTGAGATATATAAGTCCAAAATGGAATAGTTGTTGGTGAACAAATATCAATGGATAACTATGGATATATCTGCTTCATTAAAAGAGATTTTTCTAGAAGGATGGACTAAGTTAGAAATAAGGGAAAATATCACAATCATATGCTAATGTGCATGTGTTTTACATTGAATATTTTTCATTTTATTAAGAATCTATTTGAAACAATTAACTATACAAGGTTAAAACCTATGTTTTGTATCAAATTACTTTTGGTTTCAATGGGAAACTTGTATGGCTAATGTGTTTTTCTTTAAATTTGATAGACCCCATTAAAATGGGAGATATATCAAAATGATTCCTATGGTGTAACAAAATAGTTGATTAGTTTAAAGATATAGATGCATAAATTCAATGAGCATAGTTTTGAGATATATGAGTCCAAAATGGAATAGTTATTGGTGAACAAATATCAGTGGATCACTATGGATATATTTGCTTCATTAAAAGGGATTTTTCTAGAAGGATGTCCACTAAGTTGGAAAGAAGGGAAAATATCACAATTATATGTTAATGCATGTGTTTTGCAATGAATATTTTTCATTTTATTAAGAATCTATTTGAAACAATTAAATATATAAGGTTAAAACCTATGTTTTGTATCAAATCACTTTTGGTTTCAATTGGAAACTTTTATGGCTAATGTGTTTTTCTCGAAATGTGATAGATCCCATTAAAATGGGAGATATATCGAAATGATTCCTATGGTGTAATAAAATAGTTGAGTAGTTTAAAGATATAGATGCATAAATTCAATGAGCATAGTTTTGAGATATATAAGTCCAAAATGGAATAGTTGTTGGTGAAAAAATATCAGTGGATCACTATGGATATATATGCTTCATTAAAAGGGATTTTTCTAGAAGGATGGACTAAGTTGGAAAGAAGGGAAAATATCACAATTATATGTTAATGTGCATGTGTTTTACATTGAATATTTTTCATTTTATTAAGAATATATTTGAAACAATTAACTATATAAGGTTAAAACCTATGTTTTGTATCAAATGACTTTTGGTTTCAAAGGGAAAATTTTATGGCTAATGTGTTTTTCTCGAAATGTGATACACCCCATTAAAATGGGAGATATATCGAAATGATTTCTATGGTGTAATAAAATAGTTGAGTAGTTTAAAGAGATAGATGCATAAATTCAAAGAGCATCGTTTTGATATATATAAGTCTGAAATGGAATAGTTTTTGGTGAAAAACTATCAATGGATCACTATGGATACATGTGCTTCATTAAAAGGGATTTTTCTAGAAGGATGGATTAAGTTGGAAAGAAGAAAAAATATCACAATTATATGTTAATGCATGTGTTTTACATTTAATATAAAAGGTTTTTTCTCTCTCTCATTGTTTGAGTCCTAATCTTATAAAATGTTTCCACTAAATCCATTCCCTATTACTTTTCATGTGAACCACATTCCCAAACCCACCCATCTATGTACCTAAGAGCCAAGCCAAGTGTAAAAAGGGCTTATTTCATATTCTACTTTAACACATATGTGATTAATTATCGTTAGAATTTATATGGTATAAATACGTATAAAGAGTAATCATTAGTATATATATATTTTTACTTTAAGGAATATTTCATGTTTTTTAGAAATTTTATCTTAGGACGTAGAACTAAACCGTCTATAACCCACAGAAGAAACCATGGCCCGTGAGAATCACATGCAAACACAAGTTACTCCCATGTTTGAAACACCACCTCACATCATCATAAGGGTTGGAAACCACAAAGAAACCCATACTAAGTTCCCTAGAAGGGATTACTATCATATTTAATGATTAGGTTTATCTCCAAGGTCAAAAGGAAAATCAAAGTTAGGAAAGGGAATTAGAATAGAAATTAAGGTAAGACCATGAACTTTTACCCAATATTGAATGAAGGTGAGAAACCATAGATATCATGAAGGAATTTCAAGAATCCAAACTATCTAATATGATAGGTAAGAGTGTAACATACCTCAAATACATATAAAGAAAAAAAATTTCCTTTAACACTACTATAATTGTGCATGCATAAGAAATATTATCTTTTTTTTCTAGAAGGATATTTTGAGAGGAATCTTGAGCGAGTTCTTGAAGGCTGAAAGAACAAAGCTTTGGGATTATCAATTGCAGTTTTAGACCCTCTATTGACCTACATTGAAGGCAATTCAACTATGCACTCCTTGAACAAAATTGCAAAGGCTTAAATTCGGGTTTCCTAAGAGATTTTAAAGGTGACACGTGGTTGTTTCAATTGGTTTTCTAAGCATCTTTCGGTCAAATGTCATTTGGATTTTGGAGGAAAATTTGAAATTCAAAGTCTTGAATTTGACTTCATTATCATTGTAAAATATTTGATTATCTCTCTCTCTAAACATTTATATCTATTAAGAAGAAGAAGATCTGTTGGGTTTTCCCTTATATGTTTTGTCTTCTGCATTTTATTTATATGTTCTATATACAATTACTATCAAGATTGATCTAATGGTTAATGTGATTGCTATTTAAAGTAGAATTTTAATTGGGATAATAAAAGGACATTGAAGTAATTTTTGCAAGAATAGAAAATTCTAACATATCTGAAATGAAAATTTGAAATTAGAGTTTTTTTTCAAATAAGAAAAAATTATGGATTATATAATGTTCCAGTTCATGTCAACTTCTTTATAAAACCTTATAGTGCTCTCTATTAAAAGATATATCTCTAATGCGAACCATCCATTCTTATCAGAATTACAAAAATATTATATATGCCCGATTGATCCATATATTTCTTATATATAAGCATAAGGAAATACAAAAACGGAAAAAGAAAATGTTATAATGCTTATAAACATCCCTCGTCTGATGTTTAATATTGTTGTTGTGGTGATTTTTCCAACCGAGACTAGTTTACTATGTACTATAAATCTGATTTATTATTAAATGTTTAACCCTTTAATGTTTAACAGAGGATTTCATCTCTGGAAATTCACAAAAATTCGCAGACGAAGCTGCAACGAGGACGAATCTGGGGGATCGTTAAATATTTCATGGAGGACACAAACCAAATTCCCTACAAACAAAAAAAATTAAATTAAAATCAAACAAAAAAAAAATCAACAAAAAAAAATTACAAAAAAAACAGAGCAAAATTACAAAAAACCACCTCACCTCGTCGTCGCAGCGCAACTGTAACACCCCACCTCGTCACAGAGCAATAGAAAAACATCGCAACACCTCGTCACATCACAACAGAGCAACACCTCACAGACACGAGACAGAGATGCGAGACACATGTGCATAAGAATCTGTTAAGATTTGCAGGCTGATATATTTATAAGAACAAGTTCGGTCGAACTATTTTAAAAGTTCGGTCGAACTTTGGTTGTCGGTTTTCCCATCTCCGGCCAAAAATATGTTTGCCCATGACGTCATTACGTCGTCAATGTAAACGGCAGAATGAGTTCGAATGAACTAATTTTGAAAGTTTGGCCGAAATCTCGAATAGTTCGGCCGAATTATTGAGAAAAAAAGTTTTCCACCCCTGATTCTCACAAAATTGTAACCGAACTTCGCATTTTTACCTTATAATAATAATAATAATGTGCTTTTCAACGTGTTATTTTAATTGGATGTTACTCTATGGAGTTTCCTCGTCTGTTCATAACTCATAAAGCACGACCGTTTAAATACTATTATGCTAGCAGCTACCTATGAGGCTATTTTCTTCCTTGTTTTTAGTTTTTTAAAATCATAATTTGTTTTTATGAAAAGAGGGAATTTAATTGTATACTGAATTTAATTTCATTAAAGATTAACAATTAGATTTGTATTTGTGTTTTTAACTAAAAATTTATTATAATTTTGCTTCTCATATAACTCAATATCGGAGAGAAAACAAAATACAATATGTAATTTTGGGACTACTTTAAATTTTTTAACCATAAAAAATTATTTTGTTTTCATGATATATACATAATTTTTTTAAAAACAATATATAAAATATACATATTTGACATTAAAATATTCATATACACGTAAATCTTTTACCGCACAAATTAAAATGGTTTTTTTATTATTAATATATTTTTATGTATACTTGTATTAAAATATTTTATTGATAACCCATATTGAATATTTTATTATATACAACATTAAAATATTTTCTTTTAGCAAATTTGTTTATATATAGATATATATGAAATTTATATTAAGCTAAATTATTTAACATAGATTTTCGGATAGTTTATTTAAATCTTGTGTTGAAATACTTTTGAAAAGCATAAGATTTAAACATCTTACTCACACATTTTTTTTACTTCTAATTGTGTTACATGAAATTATTTTACATGCATAGCATATTCATTTTTATTTCTTATAGTGAACATTATTTTTCTATTTAACTTTTTTTTTAAAGAGGGACACACACATACTTACACATCATCCCACTCATTCTGAGTTGTAGAATGAGCCTCTCGACTTAATAAATTTAAATGTTTATATTCAAAGAGTTGAGATACCACTTAAGCAATCATTAAAATCCAAACTCATTAAACTCTAAGAGTTCCAGAGAATACAATAGATGAACCTCACATAGACCGAGGGGTTACCTTTACCAAATATATATTCCATCATTATCAACTTTCACTCTATGCATAAAATAAATACAGGGTATAGAAAATAG
Source organism: Pinus albicaulis (assembly GCA_034641835.2). Classification (NCBI taxonomy): domain Eukaryota; kingdom Viridiplantae; phylum Streptophyta; class Pinopsida; order Pinales; family Pinaceae; genus Pinus; species Pinus albicaulis. The sequence continues at coordinate 864,792,293 of CM076576.1, read as the reverse complement.
CATATCTTCAATATATCTTTCCAAGATTCCTTAATAAAGAGTCCCATTGCATTGAATATATAGCTTGAAAAACATTTCATCATTATAAATCTCAACTATATACACAAGTATAAATGGATAATGAACAAAAACTTTTACACTTTAATTTGAATAACATAATATTATTTTAATGAAATAGGTTGATGAAAATAGATGTTTTTTTGTAACAGAAACGGGTATTTTATATTAATTCAAGAGGTCTGAGGCTTATGCTCGAAGGTATTACATCTGAAGAACCAATATCTAGAGGGTTTCTGAACAAGCAAAATTCACCTACTCTGCTTCTTACATTCAATCTAGCAATTTCCCAAAGACTAACGAACCTTCCAATACAAACAAATTGTTGTAGCAAGAGACAAAAATACATGTCAAGGGTAGGGGCCAGCTAAGGCAGAGGATCCCATGAATCTCCCTCTTTGCAGAGGAGAGATCTCTCTTGTAAGGAGACAACAATGTTGGCTTCAAGATCCGCGTCTTTGTTATTTTTCCGAAGGACATGAAAGAACTAAAGTCTGTCAAAGGACACGATCATCTTATTGATACGAGCGAACAACCATTGCAAACGGAGATCTTTAGGAACTAATTTTGTCACAATCAAGCCAATGAGGCTTTGTGAATCTCCAATGGCTTGAGCCTCTTTGATTCCATGTTTTTTCAGTTGTTTCAAGCCTTGGAGGAGAGCCATGGCTTCCGCTTGATTGTTCGAAGTAAGCCCCAAACCCCAAGCAAAGTGGGAAATGATTTGATCTGAAGGGCTGCGAATAATTCATCCGCCTCCAGCCTTCCCCGGATTCCCCTTTGCTACAATGTCAAAAAAACATAGCGTAGATATCTATGTTGCTTCTCCATTTGTCGAAGCCCTCATCCTCCAATCTTATTTGTCATTCTTCTCTGCATTTATCCATATTTTTTCCAATGAAAGAGATGTTATAAGATTAATTATCAAAATAATTAGTTGAAAACGTAAATGAAGATTTATTTTGTTTTAAATAAATAAAATAAAAATACTAATACAAAATTTTAATGAATAATTTTAAAACTACATATAATATACCATTTATTAAAAAAAAAAAAAAAAAAAAATACTAAATTTAAAATATACCATTTATTTAATATAAAAATATTTCAAAATACTAAATCTAAAATATATACAATTTGTTTAATATGAAAATATTTCAATATACTAAATCTAAAACATAGATTTGATTTAACAATAAAAAAAATTATTATTTTTTATAAAATATTGATTTAAAAATCAAAACCAAAATTAACCTTAATTAATAGATTTGAAGATGACAATAGAAAGTAAAACAAAATTAAATTTTATTATATAATGCAAAAGTATTTTTTAGAAAATTACAATTTATAAATTAAAATAAAATTTTCAGAGCGTGGAATATATATTATTTATAAATAATTGTATTTTAATGGGATGGGAAAATCAATTTACCAGTAAATTTTATAAAAAAATTATATTATTTTTTAACTATTATCAAAATAAAAAAAAAATTACATAAAGTTATTTATGGTATAATGGTTTAGAAAATAAAGTTATTACATCTTTAATGATCACTGTCATTGATGTGAATATTTACTAAAAACTTGGAAAATTATAAATATTGTTACAGATTTTAAAAAGGTCTTGTTAAACTTTTTTACTTTCTGTTGTTTTTGGTAGGAATCCAAGGAATACAATTTTAGAGGAGTTTGTGTTCTTTCGTTATTTAAAAAAACATTTTTAAATGTATAAATGAATTCAAGGCTCTCAAAAACTTATGAGACACTTGGATTGTACAAAATTACACAAATTAAATTTATGATTCTAATAAATCTTTACCAAATTTTAAATAAAAATGAGAGAAAAATATACAAAATAAAACCCAAATATAAAAAAATCACATTACAATTTTTTAAAACCTAATTTAACTAATCATATCTTTCTATCTATAAACTAATATATATATATATATATATATATATAGTTTCAAAACTTTATTTGACAATATACCAATCTTTCTATACCACCAAAATACAGAACGATAATCATGATTATCGTTCACAAAATTAACTTTGGAAATCAAATATTTCATATTAATATATAATTTATAACACTATTTTTCAATATAATATTATAAACAATTTAATTGTATGTATATTATATTATTTATAAATATAAATAAATATAATAAATAATATTTAAAATTGTGATTTTTGTAAATTAATGTCATTTATAAATTAAATTAAATAATAATAATAATAACAACACACGGATTTTGAAATTTTTTTACACACGAATTTTGAAAATTTTTAATATAATTTATTATAATAAATAAAGTTATAGAGTTCTTTACAATGTTATTTATATTATAAATTTATAATATTATTTTGATAAAATTAATATAATTTTGAGTTGTATAAGATATTTTATGTATTTTTAGTTCATTCTAGCATGAATTTATTAAAAATATGCTCGATGTGTATTATTATATTTGAGATTTAATTTTGTAATTACTGACTATTTACAATAAACACATTTAGTAATAAAAAACTATGATCAAAATAATCATTTCTCCTTTCCCTCCAAATTTGTTAAGTTTCATTTTCTTATTTTAACTTTTTTTAATTAGTTTTCTTATATGGCCTCTTAGATATTAAATTTCTCCTAATAGATTAAAGCTCTAAGTAGAGTTGAGCTTCATTAGTGATCCAAGAAGAGTCATTGTGAAGCCTAAGGAAAACACTCGAGAAAATAGAAGGAAAAAAACATAAATAAGAGAAATAATAAATAGCCACTAACCAAACATTTTCTGCTAGCATGGAAAAAAGATTAAATTATCGAAAAGGAACCATCCAGTACTTCTACGTTGAACCAAGTTTGAAAAAAATTGTTGGAACATCCCTTTAATATGCTAATCAATAGCATAATGATTATATACATATGACCAATAATGACAAAAACAAATGTAATGACTAAGTGGCAATGGTCGGTATCAATTTGAAAGACACAAAGTGTTTGTGCATAACTAAGAAGAGTGAGAATAGTAGTTCATGTCTAATCCCCTACCTAAAGTGTCTTATGGTTCCTTCCTCTAGACATACAATTATACAATTATGCAATTGCTTCTTTATAATATCATAGGTTTGCTTCAAACAATCAACCCAATGTCATTGTGAATGATGTAAATTTTACTCCATCCATATTTTGTATTTTTAAATTTAAAACATGATATGGGTTTTCTTTAGTCTGACTTTCCTCAAATGGGTGTCTCTCCTTTTTAGAAAAGTACTTTTTTTTTAATGTTAAAATATTATATTTTGTCAATTTATCAAATTAGGCTTTGCATTTTGATTCACTGCAAGAAGAAAATTTTTAATTTCTTGGCACTGGTTTTCATGACATTTGAAAGGGTTTTAGATTAATTTTGACCTTTGGAATGGTTTTAGAGTAATTCAATATCTGAGCATCATTTCCATGAAAACATGTAATCTGCATAATGTGAAGAAAATTAACTATATTGTAGAGTTATTGTCTCTTATCTTTGGTAGTTGTGAAGACACTAGGTGTAGCATGTCACTTCAATGACAAAGGTTGACCCAAGTTTTCATCTTGTCCAACTGATATACCAACCAATGTTTTGTTAGAATATTATTGATAAATTGTTTAGTTCCCCTTTCAATGAATTTGAGCCTTATCCTTAGTCACTCTTAAAAAGAATATTCAAATGCTTGATATTGGTGATAGTATAATTTACAATATCATTATGATGTTTTTCATTATATTTTGGTTTTTTCAAATGGTTAATCATAGTCATATCATAAACCTACAATATTTTTTTAATAAAATTGACAAGATTTTTAGATGAAGTGTATTGGAATTTTCATGTATTTTCAATTTATTTTACGATGTATTTACTAAAAATATTAGTTGAATTTGAGATTTAATTTTATAATAAGTGAGCACCAATATTTGATACATTTAATAATCCTATAAACAAATAATAGAGAATGTGATAAAAATAAATGTTTTTCTTTCTTTCTCTCCAAAATTTTGAACTCTCATTTTATTATTTGAACTTTTATTTTATTATTTCTCTTACGAGATCCATTTCAGAAATCAAATTTCTCTTAGTTGGATAACCTAACAACATATTGGTTTCTTAAATTCACCCAAATTAGTTAGGTTCTAGGATTATTTTGATTTTAGATTTCATTTTGGTGGGTTAGGAAATAAGTTATAAGAAAATTCATCACTAACATAAACTACTTTTATACTATTGTTATTCAACAAAAGGAAAAAATAGAGAGCTTATCTATAATTATTTTTAAATGAATACGTATCCATTCAATTGTAAACAAAAATGGTTAACAAAACAACATACTACCTGCCACAACCAACAAATTGGCCATAGATTTATTTTTCCACCAACTATTTCCAAATCTATATAAGTTGGATTTTTCACCAAAAAAACCAAACCACCTTATTTTGTGAGACACATTTACTATTATGTTACTATTGTTTCCTATGTTGTTTTTCTTATTTTATTGTGTTGTTTTCCCCTCTAGATTTTTTTGTATTTAGTTGTCATGATTTGTTTCTCTTGTCCCCTATTTAACTTAAATGAACATTTGGCCTATCCTAACTTTTCATTTTGTACAAGAAACTATATTCCTTATTTTCACAACAACAAAAAATAAAATTAGTACATGCCTTCACTCAAACTTCATATGGGATGGAATATAAAGGTTGAATTGAGTGTATACGATATATCCTCAAAAAAAATTGTAGTTACTTGTGGTTGGTCTTTCATATTATTAGTTTCGTGAGTTTTATTTATTAAACTAGGAGCAAGTCAAGGTCTACTTGAATACCTTGTCTTAATGGAAAAACTTGTCCTACATTTGATTAGGTGCATGAATATCACTTTTGTTTCTTTCTTGCTTGACATTTTAGATAATTAGATTAAGCTTAATTTTTACTATATCAATATGTTTTATATTGAACGTCAATGACTCACTCAATTTTATTTGCTTTTTGCTTCATCTTACTTGAGTTTTCTCTTACCAAAAAGCGAGTCTAAAACTATTTTCTTTAAAGCATATTGTAACAATGAGGTTTGGTTCGGTTATAAAGTGTATATACTTCAATGTATGATTGGTCTTGAAATGAGAAAATTCTTGTATTATTGTGATGCAATAAGATCTAGATTTGGTATATATCATCATTGCAATTGTTGTAGATATGTGGACCCCTTATGATGGCAATCGTTCTACAACTTCCCTTGTGTCTGTATGAACTGCAAGGGTCGATGGTCTGTGTGGATGATTGTTTCCTTCCCCGAAATGTAATGATTCCATTGTCGACAAGCCTGTAGAATGGAATACATCTCTTTGTCATAAATGGTATACTTGCGGACTGTGTCGGACAATGTCTCACTGTGATATGTCACTGGATGCCCCTGTTGAGTAATAACTTCCCCAATAGCATAGTCAGAGGCATATGTCTTGATCTCAAATGGTTGTTGCAAGTCTGGTAATGTGAGCATATGAGAGAATCCCAACAAGAACTAGCGGTAGAAAATAGCAAGACCTAGAAAGATGCGAAGCTTTGTTAGAGTGATTGGGTTTGACCAATCCTAAATGACTTGGATCTTGGTTGGATCCACATGCACCCCCCTTTCATCAATAATGTATCCCAGATATTGAACCTGGGTCATGCCAAAAGTGCACTTCTCCAAATTGGCACACAACTTGTGTTGCCGCAGTGTTTGGAGGACTTGTCGAATGTCATGGAGGTGCTCTTCCCAAATCTTACTGAAGATCAGAATGTCATCCAAGTACACCACTACAAATGAGTTGGCGAATGGCTGCAAGATGTCTTCCATCAACCTGATGAAGGTTGTGGGAGCATTCTTCATATCGAAATGCATGACCAACTATTCAAAAATGCCCTCCTTGGATTTGAAGGCAGTCTTCCACACATCAGAGGGTTCAATTGGTACCTGGTGATACCCGGACTTCAAGTCGATCTTGCTGAAATATTTCGCCCCTTTGAGTTGGTCCAGAAGGTCACCAATCTATGGGATCGGGTATCTATTTCGGATAGTGATCTTGTTCAGCTCCCAATAGTCAATACAGAGTCTCCAAGTCCCATCCTTCTTTTGTACCAACATGATGGAGCTCCCACAGGGCAATGAACTCGGCAAGATGTGAGCTTTCTGTAGCAACTCCTGAATCTGCCTCTTGATTTCATCGTTCTCAAGAACAAAGCAGTGATAGATCAGCCCATTGGGTAGCGACGCACTTGGGGTCAGATCAATTGGGTGCTTGACCTAACAGTGCCAAGTCACCCCTATGGGTGAGGTGAAGATGTCCCCGTACTCCTCCACAACCTTTTTCATTTGTTTTTGTCATGTAGAGGAGCCTTGTGTGGAGGTCGTGGCCACAGTCTTCTTCTTGGCCTGGGGGCAGATCATCAGGAAAACAAATTTACTGGTTTTAGAAATAATCTTACTGCATTTTTTTGCAGTAACCAAATAGATATCGATAGGCGGTGGTACCTCTGGTATCATGTACAACTTATTTCCCAAAGTAACAATAACAATGCGAGGTCGGGACTCATACATATAATATCACTACCACAAGTATGGTTGGCCTAATAATATATCACAAACATCAAGAGGAGAAATGTCACATAATATCTCATCCGTGAAGGGCTTGATGTTGTAGGGAAGGCGGCATTGATAGCTGCTGCCGAGATCTCGTCCTTGGTGAAGCCACCCGATGGTGTATGTATGTGGGTGTGTTGTGGTCGGCAAGACCAACCACTCCATGGCATCTGCTGAAATGAGGTTCTTTTGGCTCCCATTGTCGACAATAAACTGTAGCGTGGAACCCTTTACCCACATTTGGGAGTGGAAGATATGCTCCTCCTCCTCTGGATCTTCTGGTTCCTCCTTTTGGATCTTCGTAGTGGAAATAATGGCGTTGGGCTCTGCATCAATAATTTGTTTCCCTTTTTCATTCCCCTTGTCAGGTTCTACTTCAGAGTCAGAGCAGGCATCTGATTCAGAAGCCCGCATCTCGACCACCAGTGACTGCTTGGCCCGACACTCACTTGTGTTGTGAGTGGAGCTCTTATGGAACTCACACCACTTTCCCATGTCCTTCTTTGGCTTCGCGGTGTTTTTATTTGCTTGTGGCTTTGGCAGGTTGTCCTGGGCCACCTTGCCTTGGTTTTGTCTTTTGTTTTGCGGTTTGGGGGCAACTTCCCTTACTTTTGATTCACAGATCCAAAGTCTTGCTTCTTATATTTGAATTTCTGCTCAATCTTGGCAGCATACCGGTATGTCATACCAAGCGAGGAGATGTCGAGGAACTCCATTTCCTCCTAAATGTATATGTGTAGACTACTGCGATACTTTAGAACCAAATGTTTCTCTGAATCTTTGATACCTAACCTTATGCGCAGGGTATGGAATAGATTCGTCTGCTCATGCACATCTTGATCCCTTTGTTGCCACAACGTGGTCCATTTTATGTACTTGTCCTCATAGCTCCCCACAGGATAGTATTGTTCCTTGATGGTGTCTTGGAAATAATTCCAAGTGGGTACAGCTGAGAATAGGGAAGGTTTTGTCTCGTAATTTTTCTCACAATAAGTTTCCCACTAGTCCTTAACATGGGGGGTAGCTTTGAGAAGTGCCAAAATAATCTTCTCCTGGTTGGAAAATTCATGAACCGAGAAATATCCTTCTAATAGATTCAGCTATCTATATACGACATCTACATCTATTTGACCCTCAAATATGGGAATGTCAAAGTTTACTTATACCTTAAAGGGAGTCGTGCCTCCAGAGTGGCTGTTGGATGTAGATGTGCCACCAATGGGCAGTCATTGAAGGATCTGGGAAAATTTATCCATTATCGCGTTCCTTTGTTTCTCGAGGACCTCCTCGAGCAATATTTTGATAGGATCTCCTGCTCGCTCATCTTTATTTTCGTCCCCCATGGGTGGTCATCGGGGTTTGTGAGGTCGATATTGCAAAGGTTCAACCAAATCGAGCCCTAACTCCTTATACCTCGATCTCGTTGGAGACATAAAAAGAAGGATCGAGAAAAAGCAGACCGCTCCGATACCACTAATCTGGATTTATGCAGGAATGCAACAGAATACACATATAACCGTAAATACAAATATGCAGTAAAAATAACACTTCATTTCATTAATATCAAAGAACTGAAATTTCCTTACAGACAGAATGGAAATAAACTAGCTAGGGTGTTGGTAGCTTATCTAAGAGAAGGGATATGGCGGCTACAGGCCTCTAAACTGTGTTAAAATGAGGCTCGAGGGCCTATTTATTATTTAGAAACAATATAAAACCCTAAACATCCAAAACCCTAACCCTAGGAGATGAAGTGCCAAATCTATGGGCCCCATTTGGGTAAATTGGTGTTTCAACTTCTTGAGGATGTAACTTTGGCATATGATCTCCATTTGATGTGCACCATACCTCATTATAAATATCTATTCGAGGAATACAAAATTTTATGTGAGCAACATCAGTCCATGGGCCCCTTTTGCTATCGTTTTTCCCAAAAAACGTCATTTAGGGCCTCAAAACAGCGCCATAAGTTCAGGACCCGAAAAAATGCTAAAAATAGTAAGTTGTGCCTAAACTGAAAGAAACAATGGTGGGGCCCCAAGTGGAATAGGTGGGTGGCCACCAATATCCACCTAGATCAATAAAAGAAATGTTAATCACGATTTCATAGACTCTAATGTTAGATTTAAGACCCACCATATTCCAAATATAGATATCAGTAAGTTTGATGGCGAGGATCTGATAACTTGGATACTACAAATGGAGCAATACTTTGAGCTCCATAATACGCAAAACACATAAAAGGTACGCATTGCAACTTTTTATTTAGAAAAAAATCAGTTTGCATGGTATCGATGGATTTGTTCTCGTAAACCACTGGTCACTTGGTCAATTTTTATAGAGGAAATGATAGCACATTATAAGGATACAAAGAGAAACACCTTCTTTAGCCAATTGATAAATCTCAAACAAAAGGGTTCAATGATGGAGCACATTGAGGACTTCCAAAAATTGAATATAAAGGTAAATAGTATTCCAGAGGAACATAGGATTGGTGTCTTCTTAAGGACGCTAAATTTTCTTAATAGATTCTCTAATACATGTTCCTTCCACAATAGTTGTCAATTTAGAATTAAGAGGGAAATGATTGTTCACACTTGTCCTTTCTTCTTGTGAAAAGAGTTCTAGAGTAAAGAAAAAATAAGAAAGGATTCAATTACCTCATGCATGGGGTGTTTTGAGAAAAACTAACAATATAAGACACCAACAAAATCACCAAACTGAATTCAAATACATCCCATTTTCCTATTTTTATATGAATATCTTATATTCCTAGTCCAAGTGTTGCACGTAACTTATTTGTGATATTACATACATGGCATACGACATGTAACATGATTACTTACATGGCATATCACATAGTCATGACAACAATGACTGTGTTCCTAATACGTAAGGAGTTTTATAGAAAGATCTATTAGAAAGGAGGTGGTCCATTATCACACAATAATATATATACACTGATAAATGTTTTATTGGTGAATGGTAGGAGGTAGATTTATAAAAATATATATTTTAAATAATATATAATAATAATGTGCCTTTCAACATGTTTTTTTTAAGGGGATATTACTCTATGGAGTTTCCTCGTCTGTCTATAACTCAAAAAGCGCGGCCATTTAAATACTATTATGCTAGCAGCTGCCTATGAGGCTATTTTCTTCCTTGTTTTTAGTTTTTTTAAATCATAATTTGTTTTTATGAAAAGAGGGTATTTAATTGCATATTGAATTTGATTTTAGTAAAGATTAACAATTAGGTTTGTATGTGTTTTTAACTAAAAATTTATTATAATTTTTCTTCTCATATAACTTAATATTGGTGAGAAAACAAAATACAATATGTAATTTTGAGACTACTAAATTTTTTAACTATAAAAATTTATTTTGTTTTCATGATATGTACATAATTTTTTTTTAAACAATATATAAAATATACATACTTGACATTAAAATATTCATATACACCTAAATATTTTACAGCACAAATTAAAATGGTTTTTTTATTATTAATATATTTTTATGTATACTTGTATTAAAATATTTTATTGATAACCCATATTGAATATATTATTATATACAACATTAAAATATTTTATTTTAGCAAAAAAAATTATATATAGATATATATGAACTTGATATTAGCATAAATTAGTTAATATAGATTTTCAAATAGTTTATTTAAATCTTGTGTTGAAATATTTTTGAAAAGCATGAGGTTTAAACATCTCACTCACACATTTTTTTACTTCTAATTACATTACATGAAATTATTTTACATGCATAGCATATTCATTTTTATTTATTATAGTGAACATTATTTTTCTATTTAACTTTTTTTTAAAGAGGGACACAGACATACTTACACATCATCCCACTCATATTGAGTTGTAGAATGAGCCTCTCGACTTAATAAATGTAAATGGTTATATTCAAAGAGTTGAGATACCACTTAAGAAATCATTAAAATCCAAACTCATTAATCTCCAAGAGTTCCATAGAATACAATAGATGAACCTCACATAGACAGAGAGGTTACCTTTACCAAATATATATTCCATCATTATCAACTTGCACTCTATGCATAAAATAAATACAGGGTATAAAAAATAGCACATCTTCAATATATTTTTCCAAGATTACTTAATAAAGAGTCCCATTGCATTTAATATATAGCTTGAAAAACATTTCATCATTATAAATCTCAACTATGTAAACAAGCATAAATGGATAATGAACAAAAACTTTTACACTTTAATTTGAATAACATAATATTATTTTAATGAAATAGGTTGATGAAAATAGATGTTTTTTTTAAATGGAAACGGGTATTTTATATTAATTCAAGAGGTCTGAGGCTTGTGCTCGGAGGTATTACATCTGAAGAACCAATATCTAGAGGGTTTTTGAACAAGCAAAATTCACCTACTCTGCTTCTTACATTCAATCTAGAAATTTCCCAAGGATTAGTGAACCTTCCAATAAAAACAAATTGATGCAACAAGAGACAAAAATACATGTCAAGGGTAGGGGTCGGCTAAGGCAGAGGATCCCATGAATCTCCCTCTTCGTAGAGGAGAGATCTCACCTGTAAGGAGACAACAATGTTGGCTTCAAGATCCACATCTTTGTTATTTTTCCGAAGGAGATGAAAGAACTGAAGTTTGTCAAAGGAAAAAATCATATTATTGATACGAGCGAACAACCGTTGCAAACGCAGATATTTAGGAACCGATTTTGTCACAGTCAAGCCAATGAGGCTTTGTGAATCTCCAATGGCTCGAGCCTCCTTGATTCCATGTTTTTGCAACTGTTTCAAGCCTTGGAGAAGAGCCATGGCTTCCGCTCGATTGTTCAAAGTAAGCCCCAAACCCCAGGCAAAGTGGGAAATGATTTGATCTGAAGGGCTGCAAATAATTCCTCCGCCTCCAACCTTCCCCGAATTCCCCTTTGCTGCACCATCAAAAAACATAGTGTGGATATCTGTGTTACTTCTCCATTTGTCGAAGTCCTCATCCTCTAATCTGATTTGCCATTCTTCTCTACATTTCTCCATATTTTTCCCAATGAAATATATGTTATAAGATTAATTATCAAAATAATTAATTGAAAACGTAAATAAAGATTTATTTTATTTTTAAATAAAAAAATTAAAAATACTAATACAAAATTTTAATGAATAATTTTAAAACTGCATATAATATACAATTTATTTAATATAAAAATATTTCAAAATACTAAATCTAAAATATACAATTTATTTAATATAAAAATATTTCAAAATACCAAATATAAAATATACAATTTATTTAATATGAAAATATTTCAAAATACTAAATATAAAATATAGATTTGTTAAATGAATTAATAAAAATTATTATTTTTTTATAAAATATTGAATTAAAAATCAAAATAAAAATTAACCTAAATTAATAGATTTGAAGATGACAATAGAAATTAAAACAAAATTAAATTTTATTATATAATGCAAAAGTATTTTTTTTAAAGAAAATTACAATTCATAAATTAAAATAAAATTCTTAAGGAGGTGGAATATATATTATTTATAAATAATTAAATTTTATTTGGATGGGAAAATTAATTTACAAGCAATTTTATAAAAAAATTATATTATTTTTTAACTATTATCAAAGAAAAAAAAATTTACATAAAGTTATTTATTGTATAATGGTTTAGAAAATAAAATTATTACATCTTTAATTATCATTGTCATTGATGTGAATATTTACTAAGAACTTGGAAAATTGTAAATATTGTTACAGATTTTAAAAGGGTGTTGTCAAACTTTTTTACTTTTTATTGTTTTTGGTAGGAATCCAAGGAATACAATTTTAGAGGAGATTGTGTTCTTTCGCTATTTACAAAAGCGTTTTTAATGTATAAATGAATTCAAGGCCCTCAAAAACTTATGAGAAACTTGGATTGTGCAAAATTACATAACTTGAACTTGTGATTCTAACAAATCTTTACCAAATTTTAAGTAAAAATGGGAGGAAAATATACCAAATAAAACCAAAATATAAAAGAATCACATTACAATTTTTAAAAACCTAATTTAACTAATTATATCGTTTTATCTATAAACTAATACATACATACATACATACATACATACATACATACATATTAACAATAAAAATAAAAATAAATTTTAATTTAATTTATAATTTCAAAACTTTATTTGAAAATATACAAATCTCTCAATACCACCAAAATACATAACGATAATCATGATGATTAACACCCACAAAAATAACTTTGGAAATCAAATTGTGACAACTGAATTTGGTATTAACTATTTGTTAACTAGTAATATGACATTTTAGTTATTATTTTAAAATAAAAGACTAAAACATTTATTGTTTGGAAAGTTTATTTTTGTTGTTATTATGAAAACTAAAATAGGTTAAGGAAAAACAGTTCCATAAAAAAAGTAAAAATACTGATGGTAAAAGTATTCCAAGAACTGAGAAGTGGTTGGACAGTTTGAACAGTTACCTTCTCCTCTGAGGATAAAGGGCATATCCCAGTGGGGAAAAGGGGTTATGTTCAAAAACTAAGGAAGAGAGTGAGGAAATTTCATGAGCTGGCAAAGACCAGTGGAAACTACTCAGCGTTCCTGAAATTTTCTAGTACTAACTGGACTTGGGGTCTTGAGGTCACGACAGAAAACATTGTCAACCTGTACCTCTCAGATGTGGAGCACGGGGGAAAGATAAAGACGTAATCGCCTCTCTTGAAGGTTGGGTGGACATCAGCAGCAAATTGCACATTCAGATAAGTACTTGTGCATTCCAGTGATTTCATTAAGTGTATTTACAGGTATGTGCTTATTTAGATTCAAGGACATCAATTTCATGAAAGACAACTGTTTGAAAAGAATTGGGAATTCTGTATACCTTTATGATTAAGCAAGTTATTTACAGGTTCTGTAAATTATATGTGAATCTTATAATGTGTTTCTAAGTTTGATAACTATGAAAATAAAATGAAATTCTATTAAGGGGAAACAATATAACCAGTAACTATGTTATATATATTAAAATAAACATAGTGGTAACTGTGTTAAATAAAATACAGAAGTTACAGCGATATACGAATACAGTGATATTATCCTGATTTAGAAAACAATAGAGACTACATGGAGAACTAAATTTCATGGATCAAAATCTATCAAGACATGAAAACATGGATGAAAACTAAAGGAATTAAATAGTTACTGAACAAACAATATAACAGTAAAACTCGTGACAGATAGTTGAACTCTATCATTAAATTGGTTGGAGAGAACTGTCGGCTCTGGACATGAGGTAGAACCTCAATTCCAGAACACATCGTTTCTCTTACTAAAACTATACATGGACAGGTACTAGAGGTGGTCTGGTCACCAAAACCAAGAATAGAGAAAAACCCTGTGAAGGTAAATTTCAAGAGATTAACAATACAAATATAAAGAAATAACGTTTCTGGAACCATACAGTATGCAATAAAAATCCACTGTATAAGAATAATCTTGTAACCAGATTCATTTAAAGATATACAAAAGAGATGCAAATTACCCGAATCGGCCAAAGGCTTGGCGAACACCATATTAAACAAGAAAACACCCTATATCTTTGAGAAATAGATAACCATGATAATACAAATGCTAAATACAACATGAAACTGTTTTTCGAATAAATATCTATTACATGAACAAAACTAGAAACCGTGCAGAGTACAGACCGAACAAAAAACATAGATATTCATAGATATTCAAACCTTCAAATTCGTATAAATCCATAAAAAGTTCAGAAAAATCCATCTGAGACCAAAGGGGAATGGTTCGAAGGAAACCCGCTTGAAAACAATACTGAAATGGAATTAAGCATAACTGTGTATAATTACAGGATTCATAAGAAGACACTGATTCCGGCACTTATGAGCTAACCAAGAACCATTATGTATATGGAAAGGTTCTAGAAAATTCTGAAGTATATTAAACTAATAGAAGTGTACTAATCATGTCGACGAGCTTGCAGACAAGGGAATTCGACGAAGGAATACCTGGAAGAGAAGTGTGGAGCTGTTAGCCGAGACTAACATTCAAGAAATAGACAGACCCTGCTTATAGTAAGAGGGTACCTGCAAAACCCAAAAGACATGAAATGTGAATAAAGACAATGAAGTTAAACCAGGAGTAAAAATTAAATTAAACCACAAAAACGAGATTTTGTATCCATAATTACCTGGAAATAAATGAATCTCAACCAATTGTTTCCAAGCGCCAAGTTGGATGCATGAAACCCAAAAACAGAGGTTGAGGGTTAAAACTTCGTAGGTCAAGAGAAAAATCTAAGAACCGAATCGAGAGTAGAAACGAGAAAATCATACTGGAACCAAAAATCAAAATTTTACCTGTGCTGGAGAAGTGAGGCTTAGCCGAAGAGCTGGAAAACTTGCCCGAGTCTCTGTGTAGAGCGGATGGCAGAGTCAACCCCAAGTTCATAGTTGGCCAAAGGAAATGCCCAAGTCTAAACATCAAGCTAAAGGCGGAACAACACTGTGAACAGACTGTGCGAAAACAATTCCCAGGTTTCCTTACCATAACTGGTGCACCTCTAGTCTGTGCCTTTAAGCCCTTTCTTATGGCAGAACCAAAATTAACGTAGCGATGGAGCAAAAATGACAGAAGAGGGTAGGGTAACTGGGTTATACCTAGTCCCTTCCCGCCACATCCACCACCGTCGATCGAAGAAGTAATTGGACAGAGAACAAGAGGGCAGGTGGCCATCGATAACCTGAACGAGGATCCATAAAATCCAAAAACTAGCATGAGCATTGAATGGCCAGGACATGTCAAGATTAGGAGTACAAATAATTTTAATCAAGCTAAGTAAAAGAGTTATATGCGATGGACAACAGTAATTATTTCGTAGTTTAAATAATACTTGGACAATTGTGAAATCCCACACTAATATTATTAGTAGGGTTCATCAATGATATATATACAAATGATTTTGTTAATATAAATCCAACCCAAACCTATGGTGAGTAGCGTATCATGTTATCTTAACAAAAATTTTCATTAGTTAATGATATGTTTCAACCTCATAATAAAAGTAAGAATCTTGTGTATAACGAATGTCTATCTGATCCGGATTTATGTAGGAACACAACATAATACAGAAATAACAATAAACATAGAGATGCAATGGAAATAAGGCTCCATTTCATTAATATCAAATAACAGAAATGTGCTTACAAACATAATGCAAATAAAATAGCTAGGGTGTTGGTAACGAATCTCTGAGAAGAGATGTGGCGGCTACAGACCTTTGAAATTTGTTACAATGAGGCTCGAGGGCCTATTTATTATTGAGAAACAATGGAGAACTCTAAACGTCCAAAAACCTAACCCTAGTAGATGAAGCGCCAAAACTATGGGCCTCGTTTGGGTAAATTGGTGTTTCAACTTCCCAGGGACGTAACTTCGGCATACGATCTTCGTTTGACATGTATGATACATCGTTAGAAATATCTATCCGAGGAATACAAATATTTCCATGAATATCAATTCAAAAAATGGAATCATATTTTCCAAACAAACAATGCCCAAAAAACGTCATTTACCACCTCAAAACGGCTCCAGAAGTTCAGGACCCGAAAAAACTGCTAAAAATAGTAAGTTTTGCTGCAACTTAAAAACTGAAAGAACTAATGGTAGGGGTTCAAATGGAATATATGGGTGGCCACCAATATCCACCTGGATCATTAAGGCCCCAAAATGGCTCCGGGAGTGGAGGACCCGAAAACCTGCTAAAAATACTTTGTGTTGAATGTGAAAAGCTGCAAGAATTGATGGTGCTAGTCCAAATGGAATAGGTGGGTGGCCACCAATATCCACCTAGATCATTCCTCCCTCCTTAGGAAGCAATGGTCCCCATTGCGTTGAGATCCTCCATGAGATGAGGCAAATTTTGTCGAACTGGGTATTAGATTTGTTAAAGATGTCATGGACCTGCGGGTGGACATGCTGGATGCATGTAGTAAATTTGGTTTCTTTATCAACCTCAAACAGTACATGTGTGGATTCTATATGTGTAGTTTCAGGATTTATGGCAACATCAAGCGGTGGTGTGTTGGGAGTCAGATCAATGGAGTGCTTGTCCTGACAGTGTAGAGGAACCTCTGTGAGTGAGGAGAAAATGTCCTCGTATTCCTCCATGACTTTGTCCATCTACTACAGCCGTGCAAGGGAGCCCTGTTTTTAGGTTGTGGCCACAATATTCTTCTTTCCCTGTGAGCGAGTTGTAAGGAAAATAAATTTCATGGTTTGGGAAACAATATTATTGCATTGTTTTGCAGTAGTCAAAGAGATGACAGGAGGCGGTACTACCTCCGGTATCCTGTACAAGTTATTTCCCAAAGTAATAACAAAAGCACGAGGCCTAGACTCATACACAACATGTCGCCTCCAAGAGTATGATTGGCCCAATAATACATCAGCGACATCAAGAGAAGCAACATCACACAATACTAGAGTGTAAAAACTCTGGTAAACTTGAATAAGTATATATTATTATTGATAAAAGATGAGATGGTTACAAATGGGGATCACCAAGGCTTTAAATAAAGCCTTATGGTGTCCCTTGGCGAAGAGGCATGATCATTGATCATGCCCTTCCACATTAATAAACTTAAGACAACTATATTTAACTAATAATTAATAAATTATACATAACATTGCCCCTCTCTTAAAGATGCTTTGTCCTCAAAGCATACGTAATGATGGACATTGTTGACGAATGCTTGGGTTTCTCAAGAGGCAGGCTCTTGCTTCCCATATTTTTAAAATATCGTGGAGCATCTTCTCGAGTTCAATCTTTTGGTGATGTGGATAGCGACAAGATTTGATATTGACAGGGTTGGATCCTGCCTTGACTTCTATTGTATGTTCGATTTTCCTATTGGGAGGCATTTTTATTGGTAGGTCTTGTAATACTTTTTCGTGTTTCTGAAATTCTTATACTTTTGGTGACTCTTCATGGTTCCTTTTTGTAGATAACATTTCTAATTGATGACATTGTACTATAGAAGCTGGCGCTCCTTGTCGAATCTTCTTCGTCATCTGAGGTGACGATCTGATTTGATTTTCTGGGGCTGGGAATCCATACAACTTGTGCTTCTTCCCTTTCCATTTAAAGCTTATAAATTGTTTCTGATGGTTGGAAAAATAGGTACCTAAGGTTTGTAGCCATTGAATTCCTAAGACCACATCTACTCCTTGTAATGGCATGGTGTAGAATGGAGATTCTAAATTAAAATTTTGAATATGCAATTTGATCTTATGGCATTTCCCTACCTTCTCAATTTTCTTACCATCGGCCACCATTACCTTCATAATGGACATGGGAAACGTAAAGATGTTGAGCCTTTTGGCCATGGTCGAATCTAGAAAATTGTGGGTACTGTCGGTGTCAAGGAGAACCATTACGTTGTTCTTCTTAATATGTCCTTTTAGTTTTAGTGTGTGAAGTTTTGATATTCCTGTCATAGCTGATAAGGACATTTGTGTAATGCTTCCATCATCTAGTTCTGGTGGGAACTATGGGGTGGCTGAATCTGATTCATCATTGTTAGAGTCATTAGTTGCTTCATAGTTATACAGATTCTTTGTCTCATTTCTTTTAGCGCACCTATGCTTAGGGTTCGACTTTTCACCGCAACGTTTGCACTTGCCCTCTCTCATCCTTTGTATTTCCACGTTAGATTTTTCTTCTTCACGAAGATGAGGTGGGGCATATTTTGTGTTATCTATATTTTTAGATTGAGGAAATATTTGTTTCCAATATACTCTTTCTGATTTTGACCATGATAACCTTTCAAATTTCTTTTCAACGGCTTTTTCTTTTTGCCTTGCTAGTTCTACTGATGTAATGTCGTGAAGTTCAAGCTCTTCTTGTATATGGATTTTAAGTCCTGAGATGAAAGACTGTCTTAAACGAGATTCTGACAATCCAGGTACTTGTGTTGCCAAGGTCTCCCATTCTCGAGTGTACTCATCCACATCTTCTTTTTGGCGTAATTTGATGAATGTTGAAAAAAACTTTTCTTCTTTTATACCTTGAAATATTTTAAAGAATGTATCCTTAAATTTCGTCCAACTGATAGCAAGCGTCATCTTTTTCCACCACATATACCAATTATATGCTTCTCCTTCCATTTTCATGGATGCGTGCTTAATTTTTTCATCATCACTATTAATGTCATAAATCTCAAAATATTCTTCGGCATTATTAAGCCATGCAACGCTATTTTTTTCATTACCGTCAAACTTGGGTAGCTCAATTTTTTCTTTTCGATGATATGCTGATGGTGGAATGAGAAGGGGATATTGATTAGAAAATGCATTCCAGAGCTGCTTATTTTGAGAATCTGCATTACTATCTTCGTGATGATGTGGGGAATCGGTTTTTTCCTGATGCTCTTCTGAGTTCCCTGAATTTGCGGAACTGTTCTGTTGATTTTGTTCCATATTAGGGAATGTGGGTCGTTGTGTCTGGCTTATCTTCTCGCAGAGTTCTGCCATCTTTTGCATTGCTTGGCTAATATTTTATGTGGCCTCGTGATGATTTAGCCACATTTGTCTTTCTATTCGATTCATCGTATCTTGAAGTTTTTTGATATCGTTGGAGTTTCCTGCAACTGACCCCTCGAGATCGACTAATCTTTTACCGAAGTCTTCGGAATTATTATTGATTAGTTTCTCAAGATCCAACAATTTTTTTTGGAAATCAACCATCGACATTGATGAAGACATTGAACGCATATGTGGTGGTGAATATTTATCTACCAATTTTTTTCCTCTTTTTCTTTTAAATAATAATAATAATTTTTATTTTTATAATTATTATTATTATTATTATTTTAATTAAATCTTATATAAAAATTAATTTAAATTTAAAAAAAAAAAATCAATTTAAATTAATTAAATTTTATATAAAATTTAATTAAATTTCATTTATATTATAACTACCGTCTATATATATAATTATTATATATATTACTATATATATAACTCGCGTTTTAATTTTCACAAAACTAAGACAATTTCCGATTAAAAAAACAATGGTTGAAGGGTCAACGGAGACAGCGTTTGAACGGTGGCTCGAGGCTTGGTTCTAAACCCAGGCTTTCAATGGTGATGTAGGCTCAGTTTGGCTACTAGCCAGAAGTGCAAGACTGGACGATAGGTGACACGCATTGTGTGGCAGTTGCAGATGTTGGATGCTGGAAGGTTGGAGGTAGCAGATGTTGCACAAGGACGTGGCGATAGATATAGAAGGCAGTAGGTGCGATGACAGGTAGCGGGGAGACGATGGGGGAAATGCGGGGCAGAAGAGGTGGCGGGGGAGGCGTGGGCAAGAGAGGTGAGGTAAGGGTAGTGAGGGCCGAGAGGAAGGGGAGAGGAGAGACGTCGGGGGAAGGCAAGAAGGCAGAGAGGGAGGAAGGGTGGGTGGAGGGCCGGCGGGGAGGAAGGGTGGGTGGGGGCCAAGGTTGTGAGGGGGGTGGGTGAGCGGAAGCGGTGGATGGCCAAGGGTTGGGAAGGGTGGATTTCAGAGCGAGTGAGGGGTTGGTTCCGAGTATGAAAGGCAGTGTTTAGGGATGAGCGTAGGGTGAGGTGGGGAATAGCGTAGGGTGAGGTGAGGCTGGTTGTGAAAGGAGTGTAGCAGAGGGTGAGAGGGGGCTGTGGGAATAGCGTAGGGTAAAAAGGGGTGGGGAATAGCGTAGGGTGAGGTGAGGCTGGTTGTGAGAGGAGTGTAGCAGAGGGTGCGAGGGGGCTGTGGGAAGGGGGGTGAAGGTTTGTAAGGTGCTCAACGGAGAGTTAAAGGCAGTAGTTGATCGATAGAGATTGACTATAGAAGCAGCAATAATGATCACACCGATCCTGAAGAGCAAGTGCTCCGATACCAATGGAGTGTAAAAACTCTGGTAAACTTGAATAAGTATATATTATTATTGATAAAAGATGAGATGGTTACAAGTGGGGATCACCAAGGCTTTAAATATAGCCTTATGGTGTCCCTTGGTGAAGAGGCATGATCGTTAATCATTCCCTTCCACATTAATAAACCTAAGACAACTATATTTAACTAATAATTAATAAATTATACATAACAAATACCTCATCCGTGAATGGCTTGATACTTTACTGAAGGCGACATTGCTGGCAGATGCAGAGATCTCTCCTTGGGTGGAGCCACCCGATGGTATACGGTTGCAGGTGTGCTATGGTCGGTAGGCCGAGCCGCTTCACGACCTCTGTTGAAATGGGGTTCTTTTGGCTTCCGCTATCGACCAGAAATTGCAGCGGAGAACCCTTCACCCACATCTGCGAATGGAAGAGGCGCTCCCCCTCCTCTGAATCCTCCCTCTAGATCTCGGTTGTGGAAACAATGGCACTGGGATCCGCATCAATGATCTACTTCCCTTTTTCATTTCATTTTTCTGGTTCTGACTTGGGATCAGAAAATGCATCTGATTCGGGTGCCTTTAGTTCGGCCGCCAATGAATGTTTGGCCTGACACTCGTTTGTGTTGTGAGTGGGGCTGTTATGAAATTCACACCACTTCCCTGTGTCCTTATTTTTAAATGTGGTGTTGTTCTGATTCACACTTCTTTGGCCTTGCCCCTTGTTCTTTGGTTCGGGGGCACCTTTCGGATTCGCAGATCTAAAGTCTCACTTCTTCTACTTAAGTTTCTGCTCGATCTTAGTGGTATGGCGATATGCCGTGCCAAGCGATGTAATGTCGAGGAACTCCATTTCCTCCTGAATGTGTTTGTGCAGACAACCGCAGTACTTGAGCACCAAATGTCTCTCTGAATCTTTAATACCCAAATTTATGTGTAGGGCATGGAACTGATTCGTCAGTTCATGCACATATTGATCCCTTTGTTGCCACAGCGTGGTCCATTGGATGTATTTGTCCTCATAGCTCCCCACGGGGTAATATTGTTCCTTGATGCCGTCTCGGAACGAATTCCAAGTGGGTGTCGCCGAGAACAGAATGGGTTCCCCTTCGTCCTCTTTCTCACAGTAGGTTTCCCACCAGTCTTTGACAGGGGGCCGACTTTGAGAAGTGCAAAAATAATCTTTTCTCGGTCAGAGAAATCATGGACCGAGAAATACCCTTCCAGCAAATTTAACCATCTATCTACAACGTCTGCATCTATTTGGCCTTCAAATATAGGAATGTCAAAGTTTACCTGTACCTTGAAGGAGTGGCGCCTCCAAAGTGGTTGTTGGATGCAAATGCGCCATAGGTGGGCAGTCGTTGAAGGATCTAAGCAAAGTTATCCATCATTGCGTTCCTTTGTTTCTCGAGGGCCTCCTTGAGAAATATTTTGATAGGATCTCCTGCTCCCTCATCTTTCTTTTCTTCCACCATGGGAGGTCATCGGGGTTTGCGAGGTTGATATTGCAAGGGTTCAACCAGATCGAGCCGTAACTCCTTATACCCTGACCGCGTTGGGGACATGCAAAGAAAAAAAAAGAAAGAGCATACCACTTTGATACCACTGATCCTGATTTATGCAGGAACGCAACAGAATACAGAAATAACAATAAACATAGATATGCAGCGGAAATAGGGCTTCATTTCATTAATATCAAATAACATAAATATGCTTACAAACATAATGGAAATAAAATAGTTAGGGTGCTGATAGCGAATCTCTGAGAAGAGATGTGGTGGCTACAGACCTCTGAACTATGTTACAATGAGGCTCAAGGACCTATTTATTATTGAGAAACAATGCAGAACTCTAAACGTCCAAAAACCTAACCCTAGGAGATGAAGCGCTAAAACTATGGGCCCCGTTTGGGTAAATTGGTGTTTCAACTTCCTGGGGACGTAACTTCGGCATACGATCTCCGTTTGACGCATATGATACATCGTTAGAAATATCTATCCGAGGACTACAACTATTGCCTCAAATATAAATTCCGGAATGGAATCATATTCACTAGAAAAACAATGCCCAAAAAACGTCGTTTACGGCCTCAAAACGACTCCAAAAGTTTAGGACCCAAAAACTGCTAAAAATAGTAAGTTGTGCTACAACTTAAAAATTGAAGCAACTGATGGTGGTGGTTCAAATGGAATAGGTGGGTGGCCACCAATATCCAGCTGGATCATTAAAGTCCCAAAACGGCTCCAGGAGTGGAGGACCCGAAAACTTGCTAAAAATAGTAAGTTGTGTTGAATGTGAAAAGATGCAAAAATTGATGGTGCTGGTCCAAATGGAAAAGGTAGGTAGCCACCGATATCCACGTAGATCACTATCATTGTTGAATGATATGTTTCAACCTTATAGTAAAAGTAAAATTTTATTTATTTAAGTAGTATGGTAATAGTGATAAGTGTTACATAAATATTCCATATTAATATATAATTTATAACAATATTTTTCAATATAATATTATATACAATTTAATTGTATGTATATTATATTATTTATAAATATAAATAAATATAATAAATAATATTTAAAATTGTGATTTTTGTAAATTAATGTCATTTATAAATTAAATTAAATTAAATTGTATATATTATTATAGAAAAAAAAGAAAAAATAAACCATTAAAATAACACACGGATTTTGAAAATTTTTTAATATAATTTATTATAATAAATAAAGTTATAGAGTTCTTTACACCTTTCCACTAACCAAAACAAATCTTCATATAGAGAAGATGACTTTTCCTTGGTCAATCACAATGTCAATTTGGTATGGTTAATATTTCAAGACTTTTAGTTTGTTAGATAGAGATAAGAGTATTGGTGTGAAGTGAAGGAAGAGTCCATGTTTTGGGTTTACATATCACTTTCTATTTCCGTGTTTATGTCTTAAAAAAATATAAAATTTCTAAATTAAATTTATAATAATAATATAATAATTAAAAGAAATAGTATTATTATTAAGAAGGTTTTTTTTTTTTTTAATTGGTAAATCTTATTTATATTATAAATTTGTAATATTATTTTGATAAAATTGACATGATTTTGTATTGTATAGGATATTTCATGTATTTTTAGTTTATTTTAGCATGAATTTATTAAAAATATGCTTGATGTGTATTCATTAAATTTGGGATTTAATTTTTAATCACTGAATACCTACACTAAACACATTTACTAATAAAAAATTATGATTAAAATAATTATTTCTCCTTTCCTTACAAATTTGTTAACTCTCACTTTCTTATTTCAACTTTTTTTAATTATTTTTCTTATATGGCCCGTTAGATCTTAAATTTCTCCTAATAGATTAAAGCTCTAAGTAGACTTGAGCTTCATTAGTGATCCAAGAAGAGTCATTGTGACGCCTAAGGAAAACACTCGAGAAAATAGAAGGAAAAAAACATAAATAAGAGAAATAATAAGTAGCCACTAACCAAACATTTTCTGCTAGCATGAAAAAAAGATTAAATTATCGAAAAGGAACCATCCAATACTTCTACGTTTCAAACCAAGTTTGAAAAAATTTGTTGGAACATCCTTTAATAGGCTAATCAAGAGCATAATGATTATATACATATGACCAATAATGACAAAAACAAATGCAATGGCTAAGTGGTGGTGGTCGGTATCAATCTGAAAGACACAAAGTGTTTGTGCATGACTAAGAAGAGTGAGAATAGTAGTTCATGTCTAATCCCTTACCTAAAGTGTCTTATGGTTCCTTCCTCTAGATATACAATTATACAATTATGCAATTGCTTCTTTATAATATCATAGGTTTTCTTCAAACGATCAACCCAATATCATTGTGAATGATGTAAAGTTTACTCCATCCATATTTTGTATTTTTAAATTTAAAACATGATATGGGTTTTCTTTAGTCTAACTTTCCTCAAATGGGTGTCTCTCCCTTTTAGAAAAGTATTTTTTTTTAATGTTAAAATATTATATTTTTTCAATTTATCAAATTAGGCTTTGCATTGTGATTCACTGCAAGAAGAATACTTTGAATTTATTGGCACTGGTTTTCATGACATTTGAAATGGTTTTAGATTAATTTTGGCCTTTGGAATGGTTTTAGAGTAATTCAACATCTGAGCATCATTTCCAAGGAAACATGTAATCTGCATAATGTGAAGAAAATTAACTATTTTGTAGAGTTATTGTCTCTTATCTTTGGTAGTTGTGAAGGCACTAGGTGTAGCATGTCACTTCAATAACAAAGGTTGACCCAAGTTTTCATCTTTTCCAATTGATAGACCAACCAATGTTTTGTTAGAATATTATTGATGAATTGTTTAGTTCCCCTTTCAATGAATTTGAGCCTTATCCTTAGCCACTCTTAAAAAGAATATTCAAATGCTTGATATTGGTGATAGTATAATTCATCATATCATTATGATGTTTTTCATTATATTTTGGTTTTTTCAAATGGTTAATCATAGTCATATCATAAATCTACAATATTGTTTTAATAAAATTGACATGATTTTTAGATGAAGTGTATTGGAATTTTCATGTATTTTCAATTTATTTTACAATTTATTTACTAAAAATATTAGTTGAATTTGAGATTTAATTTTATAATAAGTGAGCACCAATATTTGATACATTTACCCCGGATGCGGGTGATCAGACGGACTGAAATGTGGCAGAGGATTTGGGCATGCGCATGGGATTCTACCACTGCCACCCTTCCTCTTGTCCTCATCCTCATTAACTGCATTAACGACGAGCCTGCCAACCGCCTCACTGCATTTATGTAGCACAGTTGCCCATGCTTGCATCTGCTCTTCAGCAATATGGATTCTTCCATAAGCTTCACGCCTGCTTTGTTGCCTCTGCGCTCTTGCTGCTCCTCAGCTGTCTTAGAGCACAGCTCCAGAACCAACACTGGGCGCAAATGTTCAATTTTTTGTTGCATAGACCTCATTCCAGGCTTTCATGTTTCGCAGAGATCCCATTGCTCTCAGGGATTCTGGTTTCACTCTGACTCTTTCCCTGATTCGTTTTCCATTTCCTTGCATTCTGAGCTCAGCACTGGTATGCTCGTTTATTCCCCGCCCTCTGCTTCTTGCTTTGTCTTGCTTAGTCATTCTCAATTATATCCTATGCCTCGTCTGTGCCAGAGGATGTGGTGTCGTCGCGGCTCGAGTTGTGGCTGTCCTCCCTGCCACCCTCCCTCCACCTCTCCGAGCTCCTCGTCTCATCCCTCGGACTCCCTGTTGGGTCGTTACCCTGAGACAAGAAGTGGTCGTGGCTTCCAAGCTGGTCGCGGGATTTCTCAACCTGCAAGAGGCATCTCCACTCTCATCCCGGTCATCAGCATACTGCCTAGTTCTATTTCCCCTATTTTCTCAACATGCCGACTATAACAGCCTCCATTACCATTGATTTTAAAGAGGAGCCCCCCTAAAATGAGTATTGAGCTTCCGAGAACTAATCTGGGCAAAAGGAGGCTGAAAGGCCTAGCTCTCCCTCCAGAGGTGGTCAAAAAAGGAAAGAGGTCGAGTGCAGCATCTCGCAGGATCTCAGAGTTGAAGCCGGTTTGGGCAACACCAAGAGAGGTTGTTATAGTGCTATAGATGATAAGAAGGACGAGGATGACACCAAGCAAGGTTGTTCCAGTGCTAAAGATGATATGCAGGACGAGGACGACCCTTGCGCCTATGCATGTCGCGTGGTCGAATCTCCCCCCTCCTCTCAAGGTACTTAAATGGCTAATCTCCATTTTTGCTTGTTTTTGGATGGACGACAGTCCAGGTTAGGCACTGGTTTTTGCTCGCTACCACAGCTTGGTTATCTTCAGATTTACAGCTTGTCTAGTCGTCGGTTTCCCCTTTGCAGGCGGCTGTGTTTTTTGTCTGGAAACAATTTTGTATGCATCACCTATCTTAGTTACTGTGGTTTGATAAACTTTTGGAGCTTCATGGCCGGTTTCCCCTATGAGGGCGGCACTGTCTTGTTGAAATGCCTGATACATGTTGATCATGTCTGTTGTTTTAGAATGCCCATACCATGGGCCAGAACTTTTGAGGCCCAAGCCTCCATGTAATCTTTTTTGTATACTAATAGATTAAACTTATTCAGAAAATAGATATATATATATTTGATACATTTAATAATCTTATAAACAAATAATAGAGAATGTGATAAAAATAAATGTTTTTCTTTCTTTCCCTCCAAAATTTTGAACTCTCATTTTATTATTTGAACTTTTATTTTATTATTTCTCTTACAAGATCCATTTTAGAAATCAAATTTCTCTTAATAGGATAACCTAACAACATATTGGTTTCTTAAATTCACCCTAATTAGTTAGGTTCTAGGATTATTTTGATTTTAGATTTCATTTTGGTGGGTTAGGAAATAGGTTATAAGAAAATTCATCACTAACATATACTACTTTTATAGTATCATTATTTAACAAAAGGAAAAAATAGAGAGCTTATCTATAATTGTTTTTAAATGAATGTATCCATTCAATTGTAAACAGAAATGGTTAACAAAACAAAATACTACTTGCCACAATCAACAAATTGGCCATAGATTTATTTTTCCACCAACTATTTCTAGATCTATATCATTAGTTGGATTTTTCACCAAAAAAACTAGACCACCTTATTTTGTGAGACACATTTACTATTATGTTACTATTGTTTCTTA
The DNA here is from genome assembly GCA_034641835.2 of Pinus albicaulis. Taxonomy (NCBI): domain Eukaryota; kingdom Viridiplantae; phylum Streptophyta; class Pinopsida; order Pinales; family Pinaceae; genus Pinus; species Pinus albicaulis. Next base: position 864,764,897 of record CM076576.1, on the reverse strand, counting down.
TGTTGTTTTTCTTATTTTCTTGTATTGTTTTCCCCTCTAGATTTTTCTGTATTTAGTTGTCAAGCTTTGGTTGTCTTGTCCCCTATTTAACATACTTAAATGAACATTTGGTCTATCTTAACTTTTCATTTTGTACAAGAAACTATATTCCTTATTTTCACAACAACAAAAAATAAAATTAGTACATGTCTTCACTCAAACTTCATATGGGATGGAATATAAAGGTTGAATTGAGTGTATACGATATATCCTCAAAAAAATTGTAGCTACTTGTGGTTGGTCTTTCATATTATTAGTTTCGTGAGTTTTATTTATTAAACTAGGAGCAAGTCAAGGTCTACTTGAATACCTTGTCTTAATGGAAAAACTTGTCCTACATTTGCTTAGGTGCATGAATATCACTTTTGTTTCTTTCTTGCTTGACATTTTAGATAAATAGATTAGCTTAATTTTTACTATATCAATATGTTTTATATTGAATGTCAATGATTCCCTCAATTTTATTTGCTTTTTGCTTCATCTTACTTTAGTTTTCTCTTACCAAAAAGAGAGTCTAAAACTATTTGCTTTAAAGCATATTGTAACAATGAGGTTTGGTTCGGTTATAAAGTGTATATACTTCAATGTATGGTTGGTCTTGAAATCAGAAAAAATTTGTATTATTGTGATGCAATAAGACCTATATTTGGTATATATCATCATTGCAATTGTGATGTAGATAATTTGATGGGGATTTAAAGGACCCGGTGCGGGATCTTTCTATCCAATTAAGGGAAAGAGGCAATGGAAAATGGTGACATACTCTTTCCATATCCACAAGAACTGTCACACAAGTTATCACTGACACAAACACAAATCACAGGGCTTTGTCAAACAAACATTAAACTTCCAAATCCATTGTTTCACTTGTCTTAGGCTACGACCATCTCTACAATTTAAACCAAAATGTTATAAAAAAAAAATTGAAGATTTGAAATTAAAAGAAAATCCACAAAAGTGAAAGGGATTTTCCCATCAAACTAGAAGGTCGTAGTTGCTCACATTGTTTAACCCCCACATAATACACACACTTATAGGGAAACAAGTTTTGCTTGCTTCTAACAACAAGATCATCAATTTACTCCTTATTATACCATACTTTGATCTAAAAAAATGTTTATTGTTCGTGAGCCATTTTTCACGTTCTAAATCATAATCATAATTGTCTCCTTGTTTTTCATATAAATGTTCTTCCAAACTACAAATGGGATTACTCTAACGCAATGAGATTTTAAGTTATTGATATAATCAATTCCTAAAACAAAATCTTTTGATTCATTTCTTCTTAATTTTCTTAAACCATCTACTATAGTGATATCCATATTTTCTTAAATAATGTCTTTTTCTTCAAACCAAGTTTTTTTTTTCCAAATCCATTTTCACTTTGCAACTTCAAATGTAATTCTTTATATGCATTTATTTGGACAATTTTTTTTATTTTTATTTTTAAATGTAAACTATGCAATTTTCTCCTTCCATTACATACAAATAAATTCTAATCATAGATTATACCAAATAAAAAGCTTTCTATTTTTGTAAAAACTTATGAAAAATCATTTTAATATATTATTAATAGACTCTATTCAGTAAATCTTCTATTAATTATCCATAAACCATCCAACAAAATTATGTTATCTTGTATCATCCTAATTCACTTCAACGTTTTCTTTCCATTGCTTCGGGGCTCTACTAGTAGATAACTTGAATTCATTGATTGTAAGCCTTTTGGGAAATAGCATCACCATAACAATGTTTTGATTAATTATATTTTTAAATGAATTAATTTAATTCCTCACAGCGGGTGGAAAGACACTTTAACTCGCAGCATGTATTGCCTTCGTAGCTCGCAGAAGGATTAGAGTCAAAGCACGATGGAAACTCTTGGAAACCAGGTTCAATTTTAGCTGACATCCATTGCAATTTGCGACATCATTGTAATAAAAGATTTAGTGATTGAGGAGCAAGATTATCAATTTGTTTAAACTCAAACATGGCAAGATTATCAAAGAGTGTTTTTTTGCGTTCATATGGACTTTTGTGTGGCTTTTGTGAGATGTAGATAAATTGTTCGTTATAACCTTAAGATTTTATATCTTTGTTTCTGGTCTATTTCCCTAGTGGCAAACTAGTAGCAGGATGATAAACTAGTAGCAAGATGATAATTTACTAGAATTTTGATCTAATTTGGTTTTAAAATAATAATAATAATAATAATAATTAAAAATTATTTAAAATAAATATATTGATATATAAAAATATTATATATTTATTTGTTAATATTTTATTAATTTATGGTTAAGTATTTTTTTTTCAATAATAGATTTAATTTAATAGTGTATGCAAGTCTTATAAATTTAATAATAAATCTATCTTATCTTTAGATTTACCAAGTGTATATAGGTATCAATTCTCTCAAGAGGTAAACCTCATTTTGAGTGCAAAACTTAAGGTAAGGTTAGTGCCTTGAAGAGGTTTTGACTCCTCTTGGCTCTTAGTAGATTTGGAGTTAAAATTGATATTAGATATTGAAGAAATTACGATCTCTATCATATCTTGAATTATAAAGAACCCCTCTGTGTGTGTGTGTGTGTGTGTGTGTCTTTTTCTCAACATGTATATTGAAATGTTTGGTTTATAACTCACATTAAACCGTTTTTTTTAATAACATCAATAATATTATTTTTACATGTCATTTTTCAACTCCATATTAAGTACCGAAGGAATTACATATGTGTCTCATACTAAAAAGTGTTTTTTTTTAACTTTCAATTACTTTATCTTTCGATATAAAACTTGATGTAACATTGTTTTTTAAGTTGTTAATCTGAGCATTATTTTATTATTTTTAAATGTAATGTTACATGACAACATCTCCCTCGTATTAGGCTGTAAATCGTTTTTCAGCACAATAAAAATATGAAATAAAGTTTAACACATACAATTATATATATTTGAAAAACTTTGTAATAAATTTAAATGATGTTGCTATATACTTGTATTTGGATTTTGTTATAAATTTGTTGATATAAATTAGTATATCTAATTTAAAGGGATTTGAGATGGACATTAATTAACATCAAACTAGTCAAATTCTCAAAATAAATATTTGAGATTACCAAATAAACTAATTCCTTAAATTTAACATTGTTTTTTGTAAGTAAGTCAAATGTTATATTACTCCAAGAAAGAAAAATGGGGATACCTAAACAAAATTGTAGGTTGACCCGTTTGAAAACCAAACCACCTGAAATATTGTTCATCCTTTGGGATTGTGTACTGACAGAAGTTCATAAGCCTACTGGACCTAATTGCATACATAGTTACATAATTAGAGTGAAAACATCTCATGATAGAGCTTCCCAAGTTTATTCTATTGACTTGATGACCTAGGTTGGAAGCAACCAAACCCTTTCTAAACCAGTAAAGCATGAAACTAAACAACCACAACGCTGAATTTACATAAATGAAACATAATTTTCTAGTAATAACACTTATCTTTTAAAATTAGTCCTCACAAATGGGAATTGGATCAACAGGTGATCTTCTTCCTTCAACATTGTCCTCCCACAGATGGGCCAAGGTGTGGAAGGCGACCCCCTCATCGACATTCCATTGCCCAATGTTCTCTGTTTTTTGCTCATCCTAGGGAGAACCCTAGTGCGAGTAACAAATTTTTTGTGGTGCACCTTTTCAACATACATAGTAAATTTTGCATCCAAAAGGTCGATTTTGTCTTCCAACATCTTATTGGCCTTTTTGTTGTCCTACATGGATAGTCCTAACTGGGTTTTATTACTCCATGCTAGTTCGACGATGTGTCTATATAAATTTTCCAAGCTCTAGTAAACCTGAGGTCTAGGATCCATTCAAATTAGGGATCCACCTCTTCAAAGTTGGTGTTTCTCTAGACCTTTCCCTCGAGTTGATCAATGTCATCTTTAGTCTCGGGTGAAATTGAGCTATGAAAGTTAAGAGAAACCTTTTAGGTTGTTGTCTTTGCTCTAGTTTGGGGGCGTATATAGTCTTGTCTCCATCGATCAATGCACGATCCCTACCCCTGTGGTTAGAGGAAGAGGCCCTGCTAGAATACGGAAGATGAGCCATCATTAGGACACCAGGATGGTGATAACAATGAGTGCGAAGAAGTGGGTGGGGGGTATTGGAAGGGCTCACAGGGTATGGGAAGCAGTGGAAAATACAATAGGAGAGACAAATTGCAGAGAATAGAAATAGGGGAGGGAAACTCAAGCTGAAATCGAGAAATGAGTTGGGCTCCCTCTCCCTTAATAAGTCATCGATCATTATGGAAACATCAATACACTCTCCCATCACACATATGGCAGGATCGTCTCTCAGATGGAGTGATTCATGGTGCAATTGGTTGGAAGGGGCAGGTGGTTGTGCCGGTCTTTATTAGGAGCTCTGAGAGGGAGGGTGCGTGTGAGAGATTTGAGAGAACCTCCTTCAATATCCACATCTTTTACATCATGAGAATTGTTGCTGAATGGAGTGATGGTGGATCTGATCTAGGTGACCAATATTTTTCATGTCCTTTCTATTCATATCATTGCAATCATGACTTAGCGTGCTCACATATGTTACTTTCCATGCATTGGAGCGCAGGATCTTGTTGCCATATGTTTCTTCGATAGCCAACCTATCAATGAGAGAGCTCATATTTTGTTTAACAGCTTGAAAGTGGACCCTAACTAGGTTGGTGATGTGTCCTTGGATCCATTGAAGGATCTTGGATAGTCGCCAATTGGTGGTAACCTTGCTGACTAAAGTGTTTTGTTGGAGCTTTCAGGTAGCATGAATTGTCACCGTCGACTCTCCTTCTGTTATGAAACCATCTCACAAAATAGAATAAAAGAGAGATCAACGGCTTAGAAATCAACCACTTCGAGGGGAAAACCTCCTTTACATTACATAAATGAGAAATTCTTGGATGATACAAATGATAAAACCTCCTTTCTATATATAGGATTCCATGGGGTCACAATATAATCCAAGTCGACCTAACAATAATAATGTAAGGGCACAACAATGACAAGTGGGTTTTTATGGGACACAATAATAACAATATGGGGACTAGAGGGGTACAACAATAACAATAAGGGACTACACTAGTAATATAGGGACCTAACATGACCCTCTCCTTCAAAAAAAATTTGTCCTCAACGCTTAAGTAGTTCTGGATGCTTGTGTATAAAATTATCGTCCTCCCTTGTGGAATCTTCAGTGGGAAATTTCTTCCACTTGATGAGATACTCTGAAATTGATCAATTTCGTAGCTTTTGAGTTCTTGTTTCTGTGACTGCTTCATGTTCCATTATGATTTTTCCTTCCTCATCTAGTGTTGGAAATATTGTTTGGATTGGAATTTTGTCACCTATAACCTTCTTTAAGCATGAAACATGGAAAACTGGGTGCACTCGGGAAGATGCATGAAGCTCCAATTTGTATGCCATAGTACTGATCTTGTGCAACACCTTGTAAGGAACATAGTACTTTGGCGATAATTTATTATCCTTCTTAGCTTGCTTGAGGGATATTTGTTTGTATGGTTGTAGCCATAAAAATACCTAGTCACCTACATCCATTAGGGGAATTTTGAGGTCTAAAATGGGCCTCCTAAGAAAAATGTACAACAAAAATAAACTTTATAAAAACCAATAGGATTCAAGATGATGATTTCAACCATGGGGGATGATTTACCATTTTTTAAATAAAAGGGTAAAAATATTAAAAAATAATAAAATAATAAAACTACTTTTTCAACTCGTATTTTCAACTTATCTCCCACAATTTTTACTCAAATTTCGAGTGGAAGTACTCGTTGGATGAAAAATTTAATTCCTCATCCAAGCAGTACCCATGTTGCATACTTTCAATGAACCCTGCTACATGAAAAATGGGAAATACATAAAAAAACGTGATTACAATCACGTTTTTTATGTATTTCTCATTTTTCATGTAGTAGGACCCATCGAAAGTATGCAACATGGGTACTCCTTGGATGAGGAATTAAATTTCGCATCCAACAAGTACTCCCACTCGAAATTTGAGTAAAAACTTTGGGAGATAAGTTGAAAATATGAGTTGAAAAAGTAGTTTTTTCATTTTTCCCTCTAAAATTTGATGATGTCATCAAATCTTATTTGATTTTTTCCACTATTATTTTATAATTTCCTTAGGAGGCCAATTTTAGACCTCAAAATTCCCCTAATGAAAACTTCTCTCGCTGTGATGTGATCTTCCACTGCTTGAACCTTAGAATTTTCTCTTAAATATGACGTGATGGATGGCAGATGATATCCATAAAGTGTGATAAATGGGGTCATTTTTGCTGCAGTGTGGAAGGAAGTTTTATACCACCATTCAACCAGAGGTAACCACTTGACCCATTTTGTTTGTTTATTAGATACAAATAAAGGAAGATATCCTTCCAAACATTTGTTCACTATCTCAATTTTCCCATCAGATTGATGATGATAAGATGAGCTATGAGCTAGTTGAGTACCCAAACAAGAAAATAATTTTGTCTAAAATTTTCTAATGAAAATGGGATCTTTGTCATTTACAATAATATTTGGGTTTCCATGTAGCTTTTGAATTGTTTCCATAAATGAAATAGCAACTGTACTTGCTTTAAATGGATGAGATAATGCACAAAAGTGTGCATACTTGGTAAGTCTATCAACTACCACCATGATGACACTCTTTCCTTCGGACTTAGGTAAACCTGTGATAAAATCCATTGAAATCTCCTCCCAACATTGACTTGAAATGGATAAAGGTTGTAGAAGACCCGGGTACTTAACTTTCTCAACTTTATTCTACTAGCAAACCAAAAATTCTGCCACAAAATTTTGAATATCAGATTGAAGGCCATCCCAAAAAAATTCTTTCTTCACCCTGTGGTAAGTTTTTAAAAATCCTGAGTGTCCCCCTAAGGGAGAGTTGTAAAATTACAAAAGAAAATTTTGTTTTAGTTGTGAATTCTTACAAATATATAAGATATCTTTGTACCATAAGGATTCATTTTTCCAACTAAATGTATCAGATGTTGTAACAACTCCACTTACCACAAATTTTTTTTCTATTTATAGCATAACTATTAAAGTTGTCGTCCATGACTTTCCATTAGTTTGTCACTATTTGATGAAAATATGTCATTATATTTTTTGTTGTTATTCCTTCTTTCATAGTTCGTCACTATTCGACGAAACTCTATAATTATATTTTCTATTGTTATTATTTTATTGATAATTGATGAACTCAGGTATAGCATTTTTCTGCTTTATTGTACTTGTCTTACTTGTATAATTCATTATTAATTTTCCTTGACAATTACCTTTGACAATACTTCATCCTTATCTTGTTCCACTATAATTGTCGTTATAACGTTTCTACTGATTCTAGGATAACATATCCATGTTATAATTTAATCTTTTTAGGGTCTTCTTGACCTTTTTACTTTAAATTCTAACTTATATAGTATATATTATACTATGTCCATCTTTAATATTTCTATGATATACCGTGCACCTTCCTTATGTGATACGTATACCCTATTTTATAAAGTTAAACTCTATATATAGAATCCCTCCCCAACAGATTGAATAATTTATATAAGGCATTATATAACCTTAGTGCCAAGTTCATTAAAGATCTAAGATGTTGGCACGATTAATCCATCCCTCATAAATATGAATTGACTTTATAAAACCAATCATCATATATACATTCTATAACCTTTTCGTTTTCATAATTAGTAATAGATGATACTTAGGATTTATATATTCGTTTGAATATACATTTCTATCCTTACACTTATATAATATTAAATCTAAAATTATGTTTCTCTTATGGTGTTTTCTTATAACAGAGTATGTTTACTAATTAATCATACCACATATGACTATACTATACCCATCCTTCTTAATTGTGATATTGACTTGTTGATTCAGAATAAATTCCGTATATTTTTCAGAGCAAAGGTTTAATTACGATTTACGTTTTCGAGATGTTTGTACTATGGTGATTAATGGAAATCACATGGCCTCGATGACTTTTCCAGCTACTGTGGTCTTAGATCAAAGCCACGTGGATGGTCTCGATGATGTCGTATCTCTGCTGTGGGATTGTTACGAAACCTAACCCTATCTGAATTTTTCATTATTTTCATTTGGCTTCCTCTGCTCTCGGATTTGGTTCTTCAACCTCCGGTTGATATGCCACGCAGCCATGGCTTTTTGGGAACATTTTTCTCTACGTTCACCCCAGTGCAAATTCTTGCCACAATTTCTAATTTATCTCTTAACACATCTGTGTAACCTTCCGAGGCTCTCGGTTCTTCAGGTAAACCTTTCAATGATGACTCGTTAGCTTTATCATACCTTTGAAAATTTTGTTTTTCGATTTTTTATTTTATTTTCATTGTTATAAGTTCTACAATTTCTAATGGTCATTTTTTGGGATTGCAGGGTTTGTATTAGTCTCTGAGACTTCAAGGGTACTCGGTCTCCACGTTTACGAAATTGGAGATAAATTTCCTCTGCAACGAAGAGGTATGAAATTTATTTCTTCATGCCAGTGTGTTAGCTAAAGCAACTTCGTATTCTTACAAATACCATGCTTGAATTTATGCATCTCTATACTATGGTTTCATCCTATTTAACCATACGATAACATTAATGTGTCTATGAAATTTTGAGTTTCATTCATAATATGTTATAGCTAGGTTTATGCATTTGTATAGTCGTGATTTATTTATGGCATATTGTTCTCTGTAACTCATCTTTGGGATTTATTCTCTGTAGCATTCAAAGTCTCTCTTGAATGATAATTTTTTGGGTTTTTGCCCTTATCTTTATAATTTAATTTTTCATTCCCTCTTTTGGTTTGGTTACACGTTTTCTTGGAATTGATTTTAGGGTTTTCTCTTTCCACGAGAATTCCCTTGTTTCCCTTATTCACTATGAGAAACAACGTTGATCACATAATCAATTTTCTTATGGCTTCCTTGTATTTTTTTGAATATTTTTCATTTATTTCAACTAGAAATCAATTTTCATTCAGGCTCTTTTAAGAGATTTCTTTCGCAATATACTATGTTAATATTTTCGTAATAGAAATTAGAGTATTTCAGTATATGTTCTATATCTATGTTTTTATAATTTCTACTTGAAACTGTATTGAAGTTTATGAATTTTCATTCATAACGTAACCACAATTTTCATCAAACTCTTATATAAATAAATTGTTTTTTTGTATCTGATATAAATTCGATTTTCGAATTAAATTCAGAACATTTATTCACACATACAATTATTATGTGCTTAATAATACTCCTAACACGTTATTGTTCAGGAATTTATCCTTTTTGTTGAGGTATTTTATTTTCTTATTTTAAAGATTCCCTTTTTGTATTAAGTTCTCACACTATACTTATAGATTAGATTAAATAATATGGATTTAATTTTAGAATTTTATCAATTCCCTCAATTAATAAAATTCTCCTTTGTACAGGAATAAATTCATCTATTCCCAGATTTTCAAAGTTCCTCATATGCCCTCTATCAATGAGGTGAAAGGTATTGTTCTTTCTATTTCGCCAATTTAGTTTCCTCTTCCTCTTTTATTTTCCTCCAGTCCATTCATTAATGAATTTCCGCATTTTTATATGCAGATGTACTGCCACTGTCTATTTAAGAACAGTAAGGTAATAATTTATTATTAAGTCTCTATTTTCTTTTATTTAAGTATTTATGTCTTTATTTACTTTTAAAGACAATTGTATACATTTTAACTCGCGCATATTTTTGTATGTACAGGTACTCCATGTTATTCCATGCACCTACTTACAATTAAATTAATAATTTTGTAAGTTTATGAGTACTTCAATAGCTCATTCAATGATAATAGATTATGGTTTCTTCTATACATGTTGGTACATATCACTTTGAAGAATCCAGCCTATAGAATGTTGAATTGTATTTAAATTTATAATCAAATTGTATTGTTTAGTTGGGACCATGAATTTTGTCTATGATTTGTGACATAATTAATTTGTAATCTATGTAAAGTACAATCTAATGCCTTAAATTATTGCAGTATCAAAAGGAATACTCATTCTCAGAAATTAAATTATATTTACTTTCATGTATGTGTTTTATTCAGTTTGGTCTTTTATGACATCTCTAAAATAATACAATAATTTGTATTTGTATCCAACTTATTTTACAGTAACATATATTGTTTGGAATTAACATCTTCATGTATTATTACCTCACTGATAAATACACTAAGTTCCACTTCTTTCTAATGTATTTATCTATGTTTTTTGTATTTACAGAAATAAGATTTACAACCTAACCTCATATTTAAACCTATTACTGGGGTTTAGAAATTGTGAGAGTTGGTTTATAGGTTTCTAATGGTCTATGTAACCATACAGATTAACTATACTTTCCATAGTTGTTATCTGTTAAATACATCGGACTGTCTAACAAATTTTTATACAAAAATAAAATCATGCATAAATTTAAATCTCTTACACCCTTCCACCTACTATAAAACCATCATAATTCCATACTAATATGAGATACTAAATTTTCTAATAAATAATTGAATTACTTGTGCATACCACTTTTGGTCAGACTAATTGCCACCCAATTGCCACCCAACCTTGAGCTTTCTCTCCACATCTCCCCCTGAGCAGAGACCAAGTCCCTTCAACATGTTTCGATAACTACGTCCAGTTAATCAAGATGTTGTTTTCCTTTTTGCCTAGGCTTTCCTTTTGTTTTTTCCACAAAATTACTTTAAAACTTTTTTCCTCTTTATAGTTTTATTTCACCTCTTCTTAGTAACTTTCCACTTTACTGAGGTATCTTTTAAGATTTTTATCTCCAATCTAATATTTTAAATTTAATTTATTTTCTCCAAGTATTTTTGGAGAATCTGGGAAAGTCTTTGGAATATTATCCATCCTCATGGATTTGAAATCCCGGTCTCCATTTATACTCTAGTCTTTGCACAATAATTCAAATTTCACATTTATTAAATTTAAAAGAATAAAATATGTCCACAATAATTGTTTTCCTTTTGGTCCACTCAACATTTAGGATTTTTCAACTGTCTAAAAAAAGCAGTAAAAATAGGGATAATACAGATGTATTAGGATCTTGCTGCAACTTTTGAATGAGTGTCCATACTTCTTCATCATTCTTCCATTCCTCCCCTGCTTTGGTTATCCAATCTGGTTGATAATAGAAATGGCACAAAGAAATGCTTCCACATCCTCATCCTTTCTTGAGAGTGCATTTGCAACAAGATTTAGCTTCCCTTTTTAGTATATTATTTCAAATTCATAACCTAGCATCTTTGTGACCCATTTTTGCTGCTCTTCTGAAGATATTCTTTGTTCCAAAAATTATTTAGGACTATCATGATTAGTTTTTACCTTGAAGTGTCTTCCCATTATGTAAGGTCTCCATTTCTTTAGTGCATCTAGTATTGCTAACATTTCCTTCTCATAAATAGATTTTTGTAAATAATTTCCTTTGAATGGACGACTTTCAAAAGCTATGGGTCTTCCTTCTTGCATTAAAACAACACCAATTCCATTTCCTGAGGCATCACATTCCACAATAAAGGTTTTTTGTGAAGTATAGTGTAGCTAAGACTGATGCTTGTCACATTGCCTCTTTAAGATGTTCAAAGGCCTTAGTTGCTTCAGGAGTCCATGAAAATGCATCTTTCTTCAATAAAATTGTTAGAGGTGCTGCTATTCTCCTATAATCATTAAAAAACTTGCAATAATACCCTGTAAACTCGAGAAATCCTCACAACTTCTTTATGGTTGTGGGGACTTTCCATTCCTTAATGGCTTTAATTTTGTTAGGGTCTACCTTAACATCCTCCTGAGATACAATATGATCCAGATATTCCACCTCTTGTACTCCAAAGAAAAATTTGGAAGTTTTTGCATATAATTGGTTCTCCTTCAATAGTTTGAGCACCCTATGAACATGTTGAACATGATCCTTCCAAGACCTACTATATATTAGCATATCATCAAAAAATACTAACACAATTTTTCTAAGGAAGGGTTTGAAAATGGAATTCATCAACCCTTGAAATGTAGAAGGTGCATTGGTAAGGCCAAAAGGCATGACCAAAAATTCATAATGACCCTCATGAGTTCTAAATGTTGTTTTCGAAATGTCTTCAGTATTCATTCTAATTTGATGATATCATGAATGGAGATCCAACTTGGTGAAATAAATTGCTCCATGTAATTCATCAAATAATTCATCAATCACATGAATGAGAAATTTATCTTTAATAGTGAGCTTATTGAGCTCCCTATAATCTGGACACATGTGCCATGATCCATCCTTCTTGTGCACACATACTACTGGACCAAAGAAAGAACTTTGACTAGGTTGAATTATACCAGCCTCTAGCATTTATGCAATCATACATTCAATTTCGCTCTTTTGGACATAAGGATATCTGTAAGGCATGATGTTTGGAGGAACACTTCCTGGAATCAAATGAATAACATGATCATGATCACAAATAGGTGGGAGTCCTTTGGGAGTTTCAAACACCTTGGAATGGTTGTCCAATACTTTTTAGAGATCTGGAGAAATAGATGATTTTGATGTTGGAACTTCTAGTGACCATAATTGTGTAATTATGTCTCGTTGTTATTTCCTCAGAAGCTTTGTCATGACATTAGAGCTTATTATCTTTCCCAATTTCCCTGTGATACCCCGTAATTCAACTTCCTTTCCTCCCGAAAAAAATTTCAAGAAAAGTTCTTGAAAATTAAAAGCTATCGTCCCCAAAGATTGTAACGATAGTACTCTCCTTACACAACATCAACACCACCCATTGGAATGGAGAGAATTGGACTATTCAATACATATTCTCCCATTATTAGCTTAATATTATGGAACTTTCTAGAGAAATTTATAGTTCCTCCATTTGCGACCATCACTTGACAGTCTGGTGATGGGTATAGGAAGAAATTCAATTCCTTGGCTACCTTGCAATGAACAAAATTATGGGTACTACCCAAATCAGTTAGCACTATTACATTTTTCTTCTTGATATGTCCTTCTATCTTGAGAGTTTGAGGAGTGGTAATTCCTGCCAATGCATTACAAGATATGATCGGATTCATTTCTTCTTCCTCTAGGGTTGGTTCCTAGTGTATATCCTCTTCTTTTGAATTTTCTTGTTCATTTTCTTCCTCCCCTTCACAATCTATGTAAAATAATTTCTTCTTAGCACACTTATGACCTTTAGTGTATTTTCTATCACAATTATAGCAAAGAACTTTTGCTCTTTTTTCTTCCAATTGTTGTGGTGTCAACATTGTAGGTTGTGGAATTCTAGGAGTAGCAACACTTCCATCTTTATAGTTGTGAGTGGTAGGCTTCCTTGTCACCATAATTTTTCTTTCAATTTTTCTTGCCATCCTAAATGCCTTCTCCAATGAATTAGGTTCCCAAAGGTGAGCTTCATGTTGGATGTTATCCTTTAAATTCCCAATGAAGACATCAATCATGTGCTCCTCTGGAATATCCTTTACCCTTATATTCAATTTTTGGAAGTCCTCAATGTGCTCCACCATTGAACCCTTTTGTTTGAGATTTATCAATTGGGTAAAGAATGTGTTTCTCTTTGTATCCTCACAATGTGCTATCATTTCCTCCGTAAAAATTGACTAAGTGAAAATTTATTTACAAGATCAAAGCCATCGATACCATACAAATGTATTTTGTTCTAAATATAAAGTTTTAATGCATACCTTTTTCATGTTTTACACATTATGGAGATCAAAGTACTGTTCCATCTATAGTATCCATGTTACAGGATCCTTGCCATCAAACTTCCTCATATCGATATTTGGAATATGGTGGGTCTTCAATCTCACATTAGAGTATATGAAATCACGATTAACATTTATTTTTCTTCATCATGAGTTTCCTCTACTACCTTTTCACCATTAGAAAGATTTTCTTGTAGCAACTTTTCCAAACCTTCCGTCACACTTTCGATGTCTTTCTTCAAATCTTCCATGTTTCCTTCTATACCATCCATCTTAGCTTCCATGTCATTCTTCAAACCATCTATATTAGCTTCCAGGCCATTCTTCAAACCATCCATCTTAGCTTCCACATAATTCTTCAACCCATCCATGTCTTTCTTCAAACCATCCATCTTAGCTTCCATTTCATTTTTTTCTACTCTTTGTGAGAGCGAAATTTGTTGCACTTGGTCTCGTAATTTTGATATATCATGTTGCACTTCTTCCTCTTCATGAGTCATAGTAGAGCCTCCTGAGGGCTTAATGGGCGTGGAATTTTTTTTGGGGGGAATTTTAGAACCCAATTCTAATATATATGCTTCAATATGCCATTGGAATCACTTCAAACTTATTTTTCAAACAAAAGTTATGCAATTTAAAAAACAAATAAACACATTTTTCTTACTTTTGAGAAGCTCAATATTAATACTAATGTATCTCTACGATTTCATATCCCTAATATTTGACCATCAGTCTTGTAGCAGCCCTCTGATTCTTCTTTCCAATTCCACATGTCATACCTGATTTGGATTCTTCAAGGAAAATTGATGTCCAATCTCCCACAATGATCTAATTATGGACTAATACGGTAGATCGAACTTTTATGACATGCCACGTGTCACTTTTTTTTCCTTTGGCTCTGAAATCGATTCAATAGAAACTAAGGTCCGTGCAATTTTAGCCACTTTTTACAGAATTTTAATCAGATGTCTGAAACGAAAGTTATGATGATTTCCCTTCAGCCACTTTGTTTGAGATGAAATTCTGGAGCATGCAAAACCCTAAATCCCTCAGATCATATCTCCTAAAATATAGTGAACCAAGATCTAAAGTTTTTACATGACGTTCCTCAGGATTGCAGCTCAAATGGGTTTTTGTTTTAGATTTTGAAACTTCGTAGAAAAAAAGGTATAGCGAAAATGCCACGATGACCTATTTGCAGCAGCAAAACCCTAGAATCCAAAGATTTGATACCAAATGTTATGAAACCACCTCACAAAATAGAAGAAAAGAGAGATCAATGACTTAGAAATCAACCACTTCGAGGGGGAAACCTCCTTTACATTACATAAATGAGCAATTCTTGGATGATACAAATGACAAAACCTCCTTTCTATATATAAGAGTCCATGGGGTCACAATATAAACCTAGCCAACCTAACAATAATAATGTAAGGGCACAACAATAATAATAGTGGGTTTTTATGGGGCACAATAATAAAAATATGGGGACTACATACTAGAAATTTGGCCCAATTTCCGACGACCACTTCGTCGCTATCCCGACACATAGTCGTCACAAGAGTGACAGTTCGAGGACGAGCAAAACGTGGTTTGTCATTACGTCGCAATTCCGATGCACTGACAAAGTGTCGCACTACCGACACTTTTTTCGTCGCTTCCAAACAAGCATCGCTCTTCCGACGTTTCCCAAGTTGTCGTGCTTCCGAATTTTGTAAACTGTCGCAATTCCGACGAAATGTGGTCCGACGTTTTGAAAGTCGCTCTTCCGACATTTGTAGACTGTCGCAATTCTGACGAAATGTGGTCTGACATTTTGAGTGTCGCTCTTCCGAAGTTTGTAAAATGTCGCAATTCCAACGAAATGTGGTCTGACGTTTTGAACGTCGCCCTTCTGACGTGTTTATACTGTCGCTCTTCCGACGTTTTTAAGTTGTCGCAATTCCGACGCCATACAAAAGTGTCGCAAGACCGATGCATTCCAAAAGTGTCGCAAGACCGACGCGTCCCAGAAGCGTCGCAATACCGACGCATTCCAAAAGCGTCACAATAACGACCCTAAGAAGAACTGTTGCAATATCGACGGACGTCACAAGACCGATGGAAATCGTTCAAGATGTCGGAAGACCGATGCTTACAAAGCGTCGGTATATCGACGGAGGGTTCAATTTTTAAAAAAAAAAAATGAAACTTTAAAACAAGACAGTAAATCTCCAATATTTGTTATGAATTGTGGGCGTTCCAATGATCATGAAATATTAATATAATAAACCACCCTGCAGCACTTCGACTATAAACAATCATATAAACATGGCTCTGTATTTCAAAAAACAGGTTTAAAATAGAACAGGGCAACATTTTTTTTTCCAATTGTTATGAACATAATTCGATCGTGAAATATTAATATAATAAACCACCCCGCAGCGCTTCGACTATAAACAACCATTTTTTTTTCACAAGAGAAAAAACGTTATTTTGAATATATTATATGAAGAAAAACAGTCCATGAATTCATTACATTTTCACATCTGAATATTGGAACCCAAATATCCATCCAGAAAAGTGGAAGTCCCACCCCAGACAATGATAGAAAAATACCCCATGTCACATACAGGGACATGATATAAAACCCAGTAACGGTCCACATGGAGATTATCGACAATCCGAGAAAGCATCCAAATATGCCCGAGGCATCTATAAGAAAGTGAAATAGCAGTATGTAGAATAGTAAAGCAACAGATAGAGTACCGACGTCCATTGTTCCAAATGCAAATTAAAGTACCCAAAATCCTTGAACAGAGAAAAACGCTAATCATGTGAGGAGTGTGATATGTCCAAAATATAAAAAGACCATCAGACCATATCAATAAACCAGCATCGCTAGTTTTGAAGGCAGAGTGATAACCTGTCAACACATAAAATAGTATCATAAGCGGATACAGGCAATGTGCAGAGACATGTACTATTGATATACACCTCACACAAAAAGCATCCATGATAGAGCAAAAATATGTATAAACCCAGGGTCGATTGTATGTTCTGGCTCGCTTGTTCCCGGAAATAAAAACCATCTGCAGAAACCTAGGCTCGCTTGATTCCAAAATTGGTAACCATCTGTTGCATCCGAGATGTAAGGTTCAGGCTCGCTTGTTTCCATTAGTAGCCCGCTACAGCATCCACCCTGTTCATAGCAAAAAGGTTCCTATAGATATACAGAGAAAGAGTATAATACATAGACCATATAAACATGGCTCTGTATTTCAAAAAACAGGTTTAAAATAGAAACAGGGCAACATTTTTTTTTTTCCAATTGTTATGAACATAATTCGACTGTGAAATATTAATATAATAAACCACCCCGCAGCGCTTCGACTATAAACAATCATATAAACATGGCTCTGTATTTCAAAAAACAGGTTTAAAATAGAAACAGGGAAACATTTTTTTTTCCAATTGTTATGAACATAATTTGACCGTGAAATATTAATATAATAAACCACCCCGCAACGCTTCGACTATAAACAATCATATAAACATGGCTCTGTATTTCAAAAAACAGGTTTAAAATAGAAACAGGGCAACATTTTTTTTTCCAATTGTTATGAACATAATTCGACCGTGAAATATTAATATAATAAACCACCCCGCAACGCTTCGACTATAAACAATCATATAAACATGGCTTTGTATTTCAAAAAACAGGTTTAAAATAGAAACAGGGCAACATTTTTTTTTCCAATTATTATGAACATAATTCGACCATGAAATATTAATATAATAAACCACCCTGCAGCACTTCGACTATAATTAATCATATAAACATGGCTCTGTATTTCAAAAAACAGGTTTAAAATAGAAACAGGGCAACATTTTTTTTTTCTAAGTAAAGTTAATCTATTAACAGTGGGAATAAAATTACAGCATGACCGAAGTCAAAAACATTGCCTAGACTTATGGCAAATTTGTCATCAAAAAATCAAAAAAGAAGACTGCCCTCATATGGAGAAACCAGTCTTGAACGTTTACAGAATTCAAAAATATTACAGAGGTCCAGCACAGTAATATAATCTAAAACATGCCCAATTAAGTGGGCCGCAAAGCAAGAAAACCAAATTAACCAAACTACTCCTTCGGTGGTTCCTTGACGATTCGGCACCATCCTTCGGAAGGTCCAGGATCGCTAGGTGCTATCTCCACATTCACACCACCGCTCCCCTCCTGAAGGCTCGAATGTTGGCCGGCTTTTTTTGAGCTCAGACCCGCCGGACGGGTGCATTGTTCCTCCACTTGGGCCTCCTCACGAAAAACCACGGTGATTGAAGCTGTGATTCGTGGGCGGTTCAGAGAGAAATTAAAGGAAAAAAGCGCAGTGCGCGTCGTGGGAGAAGGTGAAGCGGTGGGGAAATGAGGAGCAGGGGAGCCCATACGGTGGCCAGATCCTAGAACCCGACCCTGCCCACTTCTAGTGTTTGGATAGCGACCTGCGTAATAATCACTGGACTGGCTAGATGATGACTTGGTTGAGGGCTGGAGGGAGCGCGCAGGGGTTGACCTCTAGTGCCCCCCTGCGGCAATGCATCCTTTGACGTAGGCGAGGCATGGGTGCAGTCTCAGCAGTGGGCACAAGATGAGACAGAGAAGCAGGATTCCAAAAAACCGAGGAAGACAGACACAGACCAGACCGAGAGAAATGCAAATTTGCACCAAGGTATAAGCAGCAGTTCAGCTGGCCACTTCTCCTTCTCGTCACAATGAGCAGGCAGTGTAACCCAGCAACCAGAGAGCATCTGCAATTCAAAGGTTGCGGCTCATCTGAAAAACCATAGTGAAACGCCATTTTATCGACCCGACTGCAATGGCATTGAAGAACGCCCGTCATAATTAATCTCTCATTGATGAGAGCCGAAGGCTGGATTATATTGGAGCATGCGGCAGTGCTAACAGGAGTGGAGGTCCAATCTTGAACAACGTTAAAACTTAATGCAATTTGATGTGAAAACCTTGGAACTTAAATATTGGCTGATTGAACAACATTAAAACTTAATGCAATTGATATGAAATCACCACATCCATGTCCCATCACCTTAAACGCCATCGAATGCACCCACATCTGGGAACATGGAAACTTTTGATTGAGGATACGTGGTAGAAATTGATTGGAGCGGATCTTTTTTTGGGCCACTTAGTGGAAATCTAGACCCGAAAAATATTAGGGCGAATTTGATAAGAAATTTGCGTCACAACTCTCTCTCTCTGTACGCCAGCCCAAATTCGGACTCGAAAAATATTAGGGCGAAATTCATTTGGTTTTCGCGTCACAAAATTGGCCGACGTTAGCAGGCTATTTTGGAACGCGAATTTGGTTTGAATTATGGTTTATCGTCGTTTGAAGTCTGACGGGCTCCACGGCTAAAGGGTTCGTTTGAAGTTTTGACAAAGGTTTTGTTATATGTTTTATATAACGCGCGACGGAATAGTTTTATTGTTTGTTAAGGTCCCACACAGTGATCAAATTTGAAGGGCAGGTCCGAATTTCAATTAGAAGGGCATATATCTATGTCGCCCTTCCATAATGAAAAGCTTTAAAAAAAAAACTTTTCAATTAACCACAATAAATTATTTTTACATTTCATTTTCAGAAAGACAAAACCATCAATCTTTATATTAATAAAAGACTGTTACATATACAAAAATGAAGAAGGCTCCATCTTTCATTGCTTAAATATCTCATTGGCAATGTCAACATAAGTCTTGAAGACACTATTATAAGAGTTTGGATACATACCACCGGGATATAGGAGATTCTTATGTGTCATATTGTGTAATGCAATTTTGACTTTGTCTCACAAGGAGCAACAGCATGGAGGTCTGGATTTTTCTTATAGAAATTTTTTATTATTATTTGAAGCGTTGTTTATAGATATGAATACAACAATTAAATTATGAGCATGGTGGACAATTAGTCAAGCTCATGATGCCAAACCATGATGATGTAAGTTTGGAATTTAACATTTTTACATGTTAAAGACAAATAGTCAAAATGACTGACAACTTAGTATGCCATAATTAATAATCATTCCCTGTTCACTTTTGTTAATAGGTTTATGTCACACGATGATCTCTCTTCTTTGGCATTTACTTGTATTGAAGATCACTATTCTAGGAATAAGGAGTTATTTTCTCCAAAAATAACCCTAGCCAAACATTGACAATGCATCAAGGATATATTTCTATGCTTCATAAGTACATGTGTTCTACTTCTAAATCATGTCTTGGAAGTGGTTGTTTTGCTGGAAATTATTCACCAGTTGGTTTCATACCAAAGTATTTTTCTCATTTTCAGCATCCAATACATGAAAAAGATAATGGTTTAAAACAACATAAATATTTGAAATTTTGCAAGAAATGTCTGACACACTTTGAATATTAATTTTGAAGTCAAGTGCATGATACTGTATAGGATCAAGTGTCATTTGAATACCAAATGTTTCACAAGAAATTTCTCAACATGCTACCCTGCAGTAAGGATTAAATGACAATATTTCATCAACTATTTCCATAATAAAAGTGCACCTCGGCCATAAGACTAAACAGCTACAAATGTTGTAGATCTAACAAGACCACACAATCAAATGTATTCCACAAGGCCAATACTGTATGAAAAATGAAAAGGAGTTTGCAACCAAAAATACCTTAGGCAAATAATTCAATTAGATACACCAAACCATCAGCAAAAAGGAAAACCAGCCTACTCAAAAGGCAAGCGTTTACCTCCTTTGACAAAATTTTGAGTTCCGAAACAAGGGCCTTTGTTGTCTTGTCAATGCCCCTAGTAATTTGAACGAGGTTTGCACCTGCTACAACAACCTAAACAAAAAGGTTTCATTTCAAATTATTTTCCACAAATTTAAGATACAACCATTGTTAGTTTTGTATTTCCTAACAAGCTCATAAATTTTGACAAAAAAACCAAAATTTTTTAATACCCGATAGCAATTTTTTCACTCAAAAACTATCTTAGACTCAATAAGCCCAACCCAAAACTAAAAAACCAAACACCATAAGACCCTACAAAAATGAATAGATAATCTTAATCCAGTACTATCGACAAAAAGTTACCTTTACACCCTCACTTATTAAACCTTGTGCAAGAACAACAAATGTTGTGGTTCCATCCCCAGCTAAATCATTTGTCTTTGCCGCAGCTTGCCTTACCAACTTGGCCCCAATATTTTCAACTGGGTCCTCTAATTCAACAAATAAAAAGGCCAAAACCATAGCATTGAGATACATTTCATTACACTGTCAATAACAATAAAATTTGACTCAGCCATAACCCTTTCCTTTTATTGTTGTGAAAAGCTTTATGCATTACTCTAATGTGGCTAGTCCATAGGCCAAGTAGACCATTGGGTAAAAAATATGTTTCCTTTCACCTTTGAGTTTTCAAATTATGCCTACCAAATCTAAGACATTTAAGAGGGGGAACTAATACAACGTTAAAAAGAAAACCAGAGCACACATCTACAAATTACCTCCTTAGCTATTGTCACACCATCATTAACTATTTTTGGAGAACCATGCTTGCTCTCCAAGAAAACATTTTTCCCTTCGCCCCAAGGGTGACTCCAACAAGATCAGCAAGTTTGTTCACACCGCCTGCAAGACAAATTGACAATGCTTTCAGTAAGTGTGCGATTGAATGCCAGACCATATGCCAAAACAACCCTCCATGAAAAATTAAAATAACACATTAAAATCGAATATAAGTGGACAAGGAAAGATCCACCGCAGTGAAGTTTCACGTGTAGGTGACCTTCCTTTAAACATAATTTTTTCTTTGACCTGCAATTTTTTTGTCACTGAGCCATCCTTGATGAAGTACAACTCCTTTTCCATAGCTCTTGTATTAAATACATTCTCTCTGTCACGTAATCTGAGAGTCCCTCTTCTGCTTGAGCGATTAAAGGAAATGGGTGAAAAAACTGAAAGAGAAGACAATTGTCTGCCATAATTATCAAACATTGCACCCAACTTCTTCCCCTTTCCATTGTTACCCAATGAGGTAGATTTGGCAATTGTTGTCATACTGCCCAAAGCAGAGGCCATCTTCTCTTATGCTGAATATAGAATTACAAGATCTTCATATTAGTATGAACCTTAAAAAACATGACTCCCATTGCTAAAAACCACTTTTAAGTTGTAACAGGAAAACTAAACAACTATCGCAAATTTTGGCAACTTCTGGAGCATTAAGAGAGAAACAACCAAAGAGAAATACAACCACAATCCTCATTTTAATGAGACCGAACTATATATTTGCATTAAGATAATAGAAAGAAATCATGACTATATTAAGGCCAGCACAAAACAATCTTTAACGAGTGTCTCTCGCGGCCTTCAGGTTGCCATGCTAGAGGTTGCATATTTTTAATTTAAATTCTTGACCTCTTGTGCCCATCTATGAATGCATCCAATGGGATATCTACATCAAATTCTCCTTTATATCCCCAAAAAAAAATTCCCTACTACAAGAGCACCAGTATTGATGGATCACCCCACACCATCCCACCCACTAGAAACGGTGAAAAAGGAAACCCGAGAAAACTTCTGAAATATCTCAAGATGACTATATAGGTGGTTATTATGAATCAACCAACCATTCAGAACATGCTCATCAATCCAAACCATGAGTATTATGTGACGATATTCAAGTAGGCACTGAATCGGATTTCTGAAGCTATGTTAGAGAAACCCTAAACTCTCACTAAAAAAATAAAAATATACTCAGCAACAAAGATGATCACACTCTGGGTAGCCCTGGAGGCTATTTGGGGGTGATGAGTCCAATAGGTCTCAATGAACTGTTGCCCTCGCCGGGGAATACTATTGCAGTGGAATTTGATACTATTTTGGATGTTGAATTCCAAGATCCTAATGGAAACCAGTACCTTCAGCTCCAGTACCTATTCACAAAAGAGGGTGCCATAGTCATTCATGCATGCAGAGAGGGTGAATTTCAGGCATTGCATCAGGAGGTGTTGTTGTTGTTGCATTGGCTACTAGATTGTTTGTCTGGTTCTGTTACAAGTGCAGAGTATTGAAAAGGACAGACAAATTTAGTTCAGATATTGTGAAATTGCCTCATAAATTCACCTACAAAGAGCTCAGAAATGCTACGGAAGACTTTTTTTGAATGTGATTGATAATCGATAATTGAAAGCAAGGGTAATCCCCTTGTGAAACCCAAATTTCTGAGCATTTTCTAAAACCTGATGACAGAGTCATTGTAATGAACAAGCGCCTAGGTCCATATTACATCCAAATCTACCAAGCACCAAGATCTATAAAAAAAATCCACAGTATCTACGAACTAAGAAGAAGAGGCAGAAAATGTATTATGCTTACCTGTTCGAATAGTGGTTGGGGTTTACCACGGCAAAAATTTGACAGAGCCCATGTAGCATTTCTTATCATTGAAATTCTGGCAGTATCATTCAAATGGGCAAGCACCTGCCTCAGAGCTCCATTACTAAGGGCAAGATCCCTAAATGTTGCAGAGTCTCCAACAATATTTCCCAAAGCCCAAACAGCCTTACACGAACACCAGTTGAACTCAAAGTTGGGTACTATTTTTTAAATCAAATTACAGAATTACAGACATATAAAGATAGTTGGGAAGAATAATTTTATGCCTCTAAAATAAACATGCTACCTGTTCTCGAACATTATCATTCCCAGAGGTAAGAAGTTCCACAAATATAGGCAGTGCCCCATAATCAATCACAACCTTTGTATTCTCAGAGGTTCCTGAGACTATATTAGTCAAAGCCAAAGCTGCTTCAAACTGCATTATCAATCACAAGGTATCACCATCAAAGCTATAATTTTGAGATAACAATTTATCTACCATTGAAACTATAATTTTAAAATAACTACACCTAGTGATATAGACACCTAGTGAGAGTAGAGGTTAGGAAATTATAATAGGAAATTATAATAAGAATTATTACAAGATATCACTCATAATGCAGTTGATTGTTCATTGTCTGTTGTAACTATAATTTTAAAGAAGACACACTTAGTGATATAGACACCACCAAGTGAGAGCAGAGGTTATGAAATTATAATGAGAATTATTTCAAGATATCATATTACTCATAGTACAGTTAATTGTTTATTGTTTGGTGTAATAATTGTTTATTATTTATAAACACAATAAAACATATTATGAGGGACAGTGATGAAATTGACAACGGTCTCATAACAAACCATAACGGGCACATCCCCTGGCAAGATAGACTTTGAATAAGAAAGAAAGCAAAACAAAGTGATTACTTACAGGATCATAGGCTTCCTGAAGAACAAGATCTAGAGCAGCATCTGTAACCCCTAAAGCAACACCTCTCTCTGCAAGACGAATCGCTACATATTTCATATGTAGTCTAGCAAATTTTCTGAGCTCATCACGAGAAAGAGGATCAAATACAACTATCTCATCAAGTCTATTCAATAGCTCTGGCCTAAAATGTCTTCTAACCTGCAAAAATGTTCAAAGGCATGTCAAAGCACTGCAGCCAACTTCGTGATAAAATTATATGAAAAATATGCATACACAAAGTCCAGGAGAATGAAACGGTAGGTGTATTGGCAGTTGCTGAAATGCAGCAACTAAAACGACAGGTGTATTGGCAGTTGCGGAAATGTAGCTACTAAAACGGCAGGTCTTTCGACGGTTGCAGGTGTGTGGATTGTTGCTGGTATTTTTAGACCGATTCCATGGAAATATACCAGAAACCAGTGGTATGTCAAACCTAGAAGGTAACCTGAGAGACTGTGACCGTCAGATTAAACAAGTAACAGGTGTCGTGCCTAGATAAGAAGTGTTGACGAAAAAAAATTGATCTCTTTCATAACAGAAGGCCTATCGGCCTAAATATCTAGGGCACGTGGCACTCCATGATAAAGACACATGGTGTGTGGATTTGAGTTTTTCAGGTGGTCAAGTGGGCCGAAAATAGGTGAAATGGGCACCACTCAGAGATTGACATGTGCCAATTGGTACAAGTGGTAGACAATTGGCATGCTCAAACAATGAGGTGATGCGGGAATGACATGAGGGAGAAAATATCAGAAAAGCCCCAAATCTGGAGAACTAAAGCTCATCACCAACCTGAGATTGACAACTTTACATGATGTAACCTATGAAATCGTAAATGGATAAATCATAGTAACAATAAAGTAACCTATGTAACAATAAAGTCGGATTCATCCTGGGAGTGGTAATGGGAGAAATCATAGTGAACAACAGGAAACATGCAGAGTTTCTTAAAATCAAATAGATGAAAAAAAACATACAAAAAACCTAGATAATAATCATGAACAAGCTTAATATTGAATTATGAAC
This sequence comes from Pinus albicaulis, assembly GCA_034641835.2. Classification (NCBI taxonomy): domain Eukaryota; kingdom Viridiplantae; phylum Streptophyta; class Pinopsida; order Pinales; family Pinaceae; genus Pinus; species Pinus albicaulis. Next base: position 864,739,599 of record CM076576.1, on the reverse strand, counting down.
TGTAAAGGAACTTACAAAATGTGACATTACGAACCTGGTCAAGCGCACAAGCAAAAATATCCTGGACATGACCCTGGTTGACAAGTTGTATTGCTCATGATGCGAGAGGATTTGTACCTGCACTGCCAAGTCAATCAAAATCCATCATTATCTATACAATAAATACAAGTAATTGATGTAGTATTTTTTACTCTAAGATGCATTCTTATGATAATGTTAGAACATATGTTGAAAATTTCAAAACATACCTGAATAAGCTCATCTTCGTTTCAAGAACAATTTATTGGAGTCGCATGAACTTGGAACAAGCCTCCCACGATCTGAAAGAGTAGCAACTAAGTCAACAGTGACTTTTTTGTTGCTACGCTGGATCAAGGGAGGTTTGCTCCAAGATTAAATCGCTCCAATAAATTATTCTCTACTAAGCAGGGCCAACCACGTGAAGGTGGAAGCTCTTATGGCCCCTCCCCCCCCCTCACATCACTCTCAATTCCCCAATACCCAATCTATATTTCATTTTTACTTTCATGAGCATAAAAAAAAATATTCAATAACTAATAAAAAAATAATTCAACAAAAAGTACGCAAGGAAACATTGCAATTAATGCTTGACATAAAAATAGTATGATAATTGAGTTTTTTATATAGCGCAAAAAACGTTCAAATATGGTAACGTTTGTCTTATAATAATACAATATTTTACATTATCAAATTTTCTTTTTCTTCTTCCTATTTCTAAAGCTCCTAATTACATCATCAATATCAACTTATTTTCTGCTCTGTTTAGTGCAAGCCTTCAGCCTGCTGCCTTTTGCCCTAGTTGTGTAGTCACGATGTCTGGTCTCATCCAGTGATGGGGCATCGCCTACAAAAACAGATAATATTAAATTTTAATTGTCAGTTTTTAAATATCATTGAACTAGTTCGGTAATATTAGTAAAAAAAATTGCAATGAGATTATTTACCTGGTGCACCAGTTGTCTCCGTTGGGACTGTTGCCCTGTCTTCCTCTCTCGTGGTAAGATCCTCAAGGGAAACATTCTCTGTCATTTAAACAAAAAACGTTATAAGGACAACCATCAAGGTATAATTAGAAAAAATTGTAAGTGGAAATTAATTACCATCATGGCCCTCACTGATAGTAGCATTGTCGGCCTGGTCCCCACTACAATGATCAGGTTGCACGTGAGGATCATCTACATCTGGCTCTAAAACTGGGTTATTTTCCTCGTCGGTAGTGCTGCTCCCCTGATTTAAACAAAGTTGTTAGACATTAAATTTATGGACGAAAACAAACATATTGAAAGGTTAATTTTTTACCTTATCATGCATTCTTGATCTTGGGACCTGCCCCAAGCTTCTGCGATGTTCAACTACGGCTTGATAACCGAAATGGAAAGCGATATTTTTATCTTCCTCTTAGTTTATGTTCCGAAGTCATCACCCTACATTACATATGATTGTGTATTTTTAATCATATTTGATAGGATTACAAAAATTTTGGAAGGCGATACAATTAATTATAAGATGTTTAGCTACTTAATTACAATTCTTGTGGCTAATTTCAAGTAGCCGCCCTAGCCTAGCTTGTGATGGCCATTTTTTTCAATCCTAGCTTTGGTTTCCTTTGAGGTGTCAGGCTACCTAACATCAAAAGATTGAAGTCTGATATGACGTAGCACACTTTTATTTTAGACATAGAGAAAATTAAAGCTATTGAATTAAAGTTGTAATTTACCTTACGGGTCCAGTTGGCATTTTTCCTTCTTTCTTTGCCCTTTTCTCTTTTCCGTCATGGATAAGTGCTCTCCACTCACTATCTGGAACTGTGAGAGGACGCTCGTATCTAGGGTTAAATCGCAATTGCATCGTATAGGTGTCCCTGGTATATTTCAAATATTTGCCGGCTACCCGAGCCACCGTTGTCAAATGTGTTGACCCCAAAAATGGCTTCTAGATAATCTAAAAGTTCTTTTTTCAGGTTGGAATTCTGGGAATTCCACCTTGTGCATATGGTTGGGCCAAAAATTACCAACGCATGGCTCTCCAAAAACCTGTATAACTCATTGCTTCCTACACAGAAAAAAAAGATATTATCATTAATTTAAAAATAAAAATCATGATAAATATGTTTTAGATAGAGTACATGAAATAGTTAAAATATTAAAATTTACCTGGGAGTTGTACGTGCTTTATAGGGACACCTTCATCTTTCACCAACAACGTGCCATTAATGGTCCCTGTGGAGCTGACACATGTAGCTCCAGGAAACGCAATAATGTAGTTGGCCATATCAGCCTCATCATTGCCAACACGTTCAGCGGTTGGCTGGGTGTCTGCTTGGGCAAGGTGTGTTTCTTGGCTGGCACCTAAAGGAGTAGAAGGTGTACGAGAGGGTTGTTGGGCAATCTCTTGCCCTTGTGTCCCACTACCACCAACACCAGGTTCAGCAAGTGCCAGAAAACGCTACATACAAAAGAAATTTTTGTTAGTTTAGTCAATGTAAGAATTAAAAATCAAACTATCACAATTCATCTCATGCAGAACAAAAAAAATATCCTTTTGACTTTTTATTATTACCTGATATCTTTCTAGCTGGCTCATAAGATTTTTTATCCTCTCTTCTGTTTCAGGTGTTTGAGGCGCATCTATCAAAGTATTAAATTCTGACCTTGCATCTCATGCCTTTTTTCGCAACAAGAACACTGGAGATAGGGATGAAGAAAGCTCTTCCTCAAAGAGGGAATCATCGGGCGTACCATGGCTAGGTGTCTGCATATTTGAAAAAAATTAATATTATTTCAATTATGTAAATAACTAAAATACCTGAAGATAGAGCAATGCTGGCACTTTACATGTTCTTCCGCTGGCCTCTTTCCGCGATCATCCTGTCTCAGGGTTGTTCCTGCACTGCTCTGATCAGTCTGCCACATTGCAATAAAATTATAAATGTAAAAACTTGAAAACAATATCTAACTTGAAAACACAAAATGAAAACTGAAATAATTTTTAATAAGACACCGGAAGACAGAGTTAGAGTTTCAAATATGCCTTGCATTGAATTCAGTCCTGGAAACATGTCATTGCACATTAAGGCACCCAAACAAGAGACGAGTTGACAATGAAGACCTTATTGAATATATTATTGGAGAAACTTCTAGTAAACTTGTTGTCAAGACCTTGAGGATATTTTTGGAGCAACATTGTTGAAGCTGATGGTATAGCATTGTTGGAGATGATCTTGAAGGGCCTTGAAGTGAAGCTTTTGGAGCAACTATTGAAAAATCCTTAGAGCATTTAAGTAAGGCACTTTCAATATTCCATCACCTTTTTCCTTTCAATATCCTTTAAACGATTTTGTTGATATTTAATGTTTGAAATCACGTTATAATTCCTTGATTATATGTTTTTGGGGACTTTCCCTTTGAAATTACCCAAAAATACCCTGGCAATTTCATCTTCAGGATGCATGTCTGACCCTATTGTTCGATATTTTGATTGATAGTAGTAAACATAGAGAGTTAGGGGGCTCTTGACTTGGTTTGGTTGGGCCATTAGATCCCTAACATCTACTAGGGAGAACCCCCCTTGAGTTGGAGGAGAGCTAGCTCGAAGTGAAAAGAGGTTGGTGAGGTGACAATGGGGCTATTGAATTACACATGGTATCACACTTTAGCTTTAGGACTTTATCTTGAGAAGTGCAAGATTTTTCTATATCAATTCTCAAATTATTTACAACACTATCGTTAAGAACTAATAAGAAGTGATGTTGAGGGGTTTTTGGGTATAAGAAACAATACCATTTAAAAACTATGGTTCTCAATCCTTGGCATTCCTTCACCTGGGCCTAGGGGCACACAAGAATAATTTCACACTAAACCATGCAAACTTAAAATTAATTTAACAGATCCATAAAGTAATAATAATCATAATTCATAATTTCCTATTGTATGATATAATGCAAATTATTCAAACATGAAGCAATGAAGACATCCATTGTCTGAATTTCAAGATTGATGGACCAATACAAGAAGTTAGAAACTACAACTTTGATTCAATACTCTGTGTCCTAACTCTAGGAAGGAATCTAGTTTGTAGTACATGTTGTGTGGATTAATCTATCTTGTGGACAAGACCGATCTCCCTAGTACTAAAAGTATCTAGCAACAAACAGCCAAATAAACTAATCTTTCTCTAAGCACATATGATTTACAAAAATCTCTATAGAGGTGTAAAAGACTTACCGTATGTCCAGCGCTTGTTTGAAGTCATTGTTGTCCCTCATGCACTTGAAGGAGTTATCTTCATAAACCTGCAGTCACAAACAAGAAAAATATTAAATATAACCTGTATAGACATCATCATAAACCATGCTTATCATAGTGATCAAGGAATCTATGAAATAAACCATTAACTGACAACTTATTGAGAAAAATGAGTATATTTGTATTAATTTCAAAAGAAAGAAAACCTTACAACCTGATCCTTGATGTTGCACAGGCCTTCCCGGGGTCCGAAGTAGGATTCTCCTCTACTTTGATAAGCTCTGCACTCCTCCAACCAAGACGAATAGAGGTATGTAATCTCTCCTCACAAAAGTCTTAGTTAACTGAGTCTAAATCTTAACAACACTTAACCTCAAATATTTTGAAGCTTGAACTCCCTTTGAGGCTACCCAATGCCTCTTTTTATAGTGGAAAAGAGAAGGTTTTCAGTTCCAACTATGAAGGGATAGAATCCTCCTTCAAAGGGATAAGCTCCTCACATCAAGGGGTTAGCTCCATAAGGTAAGGGATACATGAACCTCATAAGAGTGGTTCTGCCACCGCAAAATCTTTTCTAGAAGCTTCCAGAATTTACTGAAAGTGAGCTTTTCTAAGTTTACTTGCCCCTTTTTAATCTTTATAGAGGTCCGCACCCATAACACAGAGAAAGTGCGTTCAGGTACGTAGAAGACATGAACATTAGGTGTGGGACCGCAGGCAAGATATAGAGAAAGTGCAACACCAAATTTTAGGAGATTCCTAGGAACTTTTCTCTGATTTTCAAGGCTTGACATGAGGAACTGATATGTTAGACTTGCAAAGGGGGAAAGTATGAGTATAATGAGCCCATACACATAGCAGAATGTCAGGATGACAATTTTCAGTGTAACAGATTGCCCCCTAAAGTACAAAAGTACGGAATAGATGGTGATACATCATATATGAAAGAGTGTGAAGTACTTTATCATTTCAGGATCATCCACAGCGGACACTATCGAAACACAGCAAAAACATTCAATGCAAAAAAAAAATATATATATATATATATATATATATCATCGCTGAGGTAGGAATTCCCATACTCAGATCAAAACTAACTAGAAACTGATTCAAACTATTCTGATACAGGAATTATTTTGAGTACATCACAGTATAGACATGTGTAGACATAGTATGGACGCAGCCATCTGTTTATGAATGGTCTACTGTATAAATGATAACAAAATTCCTCGCATCCTAGATGGTATAAACTAGATCCAAGGTCTTGATTTCCGCATCTCAAACTAGTACGATTCTATCCATGCGAATGAATGTGTCGAAGTCGAACATGGTAGAAACCACTTGATTACTAGTCAATGATGTAAACTGTTAACAAGTGTGAGAGTAACCACCAATAATGTCAATGGTTCTCAAAGTAATCAGTACAATCCATGAAATGTGAATGAATGAGCTGAAGTCGAACATGTCACGAAATTGTTCGATCGAAGGTCAATGATGTAACCTGTCATCGAAGGCGAGAAATATGCCATTGAGGCATGCAGATTTCAAGGTATTGACGATTTCTAGATCGACTTCCTAGATAATGAGTTGTCGTTGATAGAAAGTGATCCGTTGTAGACAAGCCCACAACACGAAATCATAGATCAAGTTTTGAAAATATATTGGCAAGGACTGACTCAGGGATGGTCAAAATGAATGACAAATATTTTGCAGATGAATGGTTTATTTGAACTGTCCTCTTGAACACATATCGACACTACAGATGGCTTGGTGACAATTGACCTAAAGCTAATACCCAGAAAGTGGCTGAAGAATTTCAATGTGGTTTGATTAACTGTTAGGCAAGGGATTTCCCAACCTAGGTGAATGAAAGTGTCATGTTCAAGAGTGGTTAACTGGATTTTCGAAAAATCAAAATACAACAAACATGTCCATTTTTCTCTCTTTTCCCCCACCATTGCTGGCAAGTACCTCTTTATTTTTGACAAGCTTGAGGAGGATAACATTTGCTTATTTATAAGCTCATCCTTCAGATGAGTCCAACTTAGTTTAAGATTCGAACCCTAAGAAGGAGTGGTTCGTTCCTATTTAAGATTGAACAGGTCCTTTACTGTTAAGTTTTAACAAGTATAGTATAGGAGAAACTCAGTGTTTTTCATTTTTAGGGAGTTAGAAGAAAAAACTTAAGAAAACTCCATGGGTGTACTTTTTCGTAAATTTAGTCTCTCGAGCCCGAAAAATGATAAAATAATGCGAGAGAGAACTCTATTGACCGTATTTAGTCAACGTATACATTTTTCGTAAATAGTCCATTTCAGTCCAGAAAAGGGGTAAACTTATACTGAAGGGACAATCATTCATTTACTTTAACGAGTTCAAATAATCAAGTACTCGACAATATTTTCATGTTTAGAGAATCTGAAAAGGGCTTAAAAGAGGACTCCAAGTTTTTGCTTTTTTGTAAAATTTTTGAAAGAGTCCGAAAAAGTGATAAAAGTATGCTCTTTGTTGAAAAAGGATCAATTCTCCTGAAAAATCCAATTTCTTCATAAAAACTTGAAACATTACACATGCCTATTTAACTCATGCATGGATACTAACTTGTCAGAGGGTGAATAAATTACCCAAGCTGCAGAAGAAATGTTATGTGTACTACGACAAGCACCATCAGCAAAACCAATGTAGGTTTGAAGAGACGTCGACATTTGCAATATCAAGAGTAAAACTCAAATAAGCAGGAATAGTGACAAAACACACTTCTAAACTAGGCAAAAACACACCAGCTGTAAAGAAATCTAATCTAATTAAATCTCCACACCACGTTTAAGCATAATATCTCTTTAGATAAAGCCCATTTCTAGGTTTATCTAAAGGGACACCGTAAAAATCTATCAGCTCATAAGCCCCTTTTGCTAGCTTTCGCTTAACAATGAAAGGACCATGCCACATAGGCACAAATTTTCTAGCTCCTAGCTTATCGTTGGCTTGATCATAAACTAAGACTAGGTCTCCTTCTGAAAAAATTCGAGGGGTAACACTTCTATCATACTGAGCTTTTATCCGTTTGACATGAGCCTCATTTGCTATTGCAGCATTTCATCAATTCTCATCTAACTGAGCCAAGTACAAAAAACGTTTCTCCTCCTCAGACGTACCTAGAAGTAATTCTATGGCTAATTTCAAAGACGAAATTTCGCACTCAATTGGTAACACAGCCTCCAAACTGTAAACCAGTTGAAAGGGAGTGAAACCAGTTGATGTTTTTACCGAGGTTCGATATGCCCAAAGTGCTGAAAATAACATGGAATGCCAATTCGTATTGTGAATACCAATAATTCGTCTAATCATAATGACTAAAACTTTATTGATAGCTTCAACCAGACCATTAGCTTGCGGATAATACGGAGTGGAACTATCATGGCGCAGGCCAAGTTGATCTGTCAATTCAGTCATCATGATATTCTGAAAGTGACTTCCATGATCTGTAATAATGGCTTGAGGAACACCAAACCTAGCAATTATGTGATTTAATATGAAAGTTGCAGCAGTCTTGCCATTAGCCGAAAATGTAGGCATCGCCTCGACCCACTTAGTAAAATAATCTACTACTAACATAATATACCCATGCCCACCGGCCGAGTGAGGGTTACATGTAATAAATTCAATACCCCATTTTGTGAAAGGACCGACAGCAATTATAGGGTGAAGAGGAGCGGGTGGCGCATGCATCTTACGATCAAAAAGTTGACAATTGTGGCATTTCCGGACTGCATAAATACAATCTTTGAACAACGACGGCCAAAAATAACCAGCGCGCAATATCTTTTGAGCTGTGGCATACCCAGACATATGACCGCCACATGCCCCAGAATGGCAGTCATTTAAAACCTTCTCAGCTTCTTCATGAGTAAGATAGTGTCGGAAAACAGAATCTGCACCACGACGATAGAGTGTATCACCAAGAATATTGTATTGCTGGGATTGGAAACGTATTTTTCGTTGCTGAGATCGTGAGATTTCAGGCCGAAAAGATTAGGTTTGGAGATAAATGATAATATCCCCATACCATGGATCAAGTGTACTGATAAGAAACAAAGATTCGTCCGCAATGGGCTCTTCTGCCACAGTTTCAGTATCAGTAGAGGGGAAATCACACATCAATTCCGTGAAAACCAAAGATTTCTTTGCCTTGAATTTTTCAAACTCCAAGTCAAATTCCTGCAGGATAACTATCCATTTGGAATACTTTCCCCCTAGCAATTGTTTGGTCAAAATGTACATCATAGGGTTACAGTCAGAAATTACTGTGGTTTTGCGTAATAAGATGTAGTGTCTAAATCTTTGAACAACTTGAACAGCTGCCAAGGCCAATTTCTCCACATGTGCGTATTTAATCTCAGTCAGATGCAGATTTCGACTAAGATAGTAAATCACATGGTCAGTTTTAGATGCGTCTTCCTAAACTAAAACCATCCCAATTGTGGAATGAGAGGCGGCGAGGTACAAAATGTAGTCCTGGTTGTAGTTGGGAGGATGCAATAACGGTGCATGGGTCAACGCGTGTTTAAGTGCATCAAAAGATCAATCAACGATCTCATCCCAAAAGAATGGAATGTTCTATTTCAGCAACCGGGTAAAACCCTTTGTAAGCTCGGCATAGTTAGGAATGAACCGACATAAAAAGTTTGCTTTCCCCTGCAAACTTTGGAGTTGGTGCAGAGTCGAAGGAGGAGGTAAATTGACAATAGCTTCGGCCTTCGACGAATCAACATGAATGCCTGCTTTTGAAACAACAAATCCCAGTAAGAGACCCGATTCTACACAGAAAACACATTTGTGTGGATTCAAACTTATTCGATAATGCCTACATATCATAAAGATAGCTCGTAAATGAGTGAGATGGTCAGCCCTACGCGATGAATGAGCAGGTAAATCATCGAGATAAGGTTGCACAATGTGCTTAATGTCATGAAATGCGTAAAACATAGCCCTTTGAAAAGTTTCTCCAGCATTCTTTAATCCAAAAGGTAGTTTGCAATAACCAAATGTCCCCCATGGACAAATGAAAGTTGTTTTTGGCTGATCAGCAGGGAGTACATTTATTTGATTGTAACCGGAAAAACCATCCATAAAGGAAAACATTTTGCTACCGGCACAATCATCAATTATTTGATCGATATAGGGGGTTGGATAATTGTCTTTAGGACAAGCTCGATTAATATCCCTATAGTCGATACATACTCATATTGTTCCTTGTTTTTTAGTAACAGGAACAATATTTGATACCCAATCCGTTAAAGGAATTGGATAAATAAAACCTGCGCGAAGTAATTTTTCAACTTCAGCTTTGATAGCAGCAGCTTTTCTAGGATGTATTTGATGTAAAAGTTGACGACCAGGTTTGGCATTCGGGTAAGTCTTAATTTCATGTACGACAATTGACGGATCAATTCCTGGCATTTCTTCATAGGACCAGGCAAACACATCACGGAATTCTTGAAATAGGGATTTATAAGTTTGAATTTCATCTTCTATACAACAAGCACCTATATGAATGTTTTCAGTTATTCCTGGCTTTACTGAAAAGTCAATTGGAATAGTTCGAGACATATTTTCCAAATTTAACTCAGAATCAGGATTTTGCAATGGATTATGCGGTTCTTTGACATATTCAGTAGTAAAAATAGAAGCGAAATCATCTTCAAAATGATCCAGCTCAGGTAAAAACGAATATCGATGATGTAGATCTTCCCATGGTAAATCTTCAACAGACAAAAGTTCACGAATCTGCTCATTAGTATGAACAAGATCAGGAAATGTCGTTGTGGCTGAACTAGATATAGAAAGTGATTCCTCATGGATCCCATTAATTGGATCAGTTTCGGTTGAAGAGGGGTCAGAAAGTGACTGTACAGCCTAATATGCAATTTCAAATGGACTCAAAGGCATCATGCCGTCAAATGAATCTAACTCAGAGTCGGATGGTACGACCCAAGGATCATCAAACATAATAGTGTCTGATGAAATCATATGAATAGTTGCGGTAGAAGGCGATACGTTAGGAGGAGGAAAGGAAAAAGTTCCTAGTAAACCAAAATCTTTAAGTAAACCTACTCCAACATCCTTGTAAGGGATAGCCGCTTTACCAAGGTGCTGGATTGTTTCTGTAGAGGCTAGATAGCAAGAAAAATAATTTAACTGATCTATTGTAACGATCCTTCCTTGATGTGGAAATTTTATGAGCTGAAAGACCGAAGAAACAACAACAGTCATAGCATAATACCAACTGTGACCCAGAAGAAGGTTGTAATCTAGAGGGGAATCAACCACTTCCACATCTAGATTTACAGTTTTACCTTCGACCCCTATGGGTAAATCCTGCAAAATACCAAAAGGGTGAAAAACTCGGCCATCAAAAGCCTTTAGAATTGTCGAAGACTGATTGAGCGTAGGAGAACCAAGCAATTTCCAACATTGGATCGACATAATACACGTTGAAGCTCCCTCATCAATCACAGTCCAAAAGATTGGTCTGTTTTTTACTAACACTGGAATTTGGAAAGCCATTTGATGAGGTAGGCGAGGTGTACTATTCTCTAAATCGAAGATTATAAGGTTTGAATCCTGAACATCGACAACTCCTATGGCAGACAAAAGTAGTTTACGTTGTGTTGGGCATGACTGCAGCACTTCCAAAGCCGACATTGCAGAAGGGGAAATAGCTAAAGCTTCAACAATGTTGTAATTCTGAGCAGCTCTCGCATGTGGATTGAAAGTTGATTTACGAAGAACACCCTTAGCAGGCGGTTTGATTATTAAGTCTGGATTTGGTTTCTCGATCTGTAGTAGACCATAAACAGGAGGAGGTGTAGTTGATGTGTTTGCACTAGAAGATTTTGCTTCTTTACCATCAACAAGATTCTTAGTACCATAATCTTGTGATCATGTCGCAATCTATACATGAGACATCATTAGAATAGGTTCTTCTGAGGCATTCGAGGTAGAACCAACCATTTTACTATCTCGAGTTGGAAAAGGATCCTTCAAGACAGCAGGTTGTTGTGAACCTTTAACGAATTTTGCAACCTCTGCTCGATGTGGGCATTCCTTAGTAAAATGATCCTCGTCACAAATGTAACAAGGATAGAGAGGTTTGCGCTTTTCGTCATTGGATTCGTTTTTATCAGTTTTCTCTTTTGAATTCTTTTTGTTTTTATTCTTCCCTTTCTTTTTACCACCGGATTTAGATTTGGTCGTAGATGTCTCTACAACATGAATGTCAGCTGAAATTTCGGGGGAAGATTCTCCTTTCAGGGAATCAGGTAAAGTTATAATAGGAGAAGAATTCTTTGAAGATTTCTTCTTGCTTTTTGTATTTACTGTACCAATCATACTATCAACGGCATGAGACCTTGAAGGAGCTGTAGCTATTTGACCTTGTTTTGGAAGATCAGGGATTTTTTCATGTAAAGTACCTAACTGCGTATAAACGAGGTCAAGGTACTGAGCTTGAGAAATTACTTGCTCCTCAGTAACAACGCCAGCCTTAGCTACATCCTCAGTGATCTTGGGCAATAATGATTTAACAAACCATTCCGCCAAAATTTGATCCAGAATGTAAACTTTCACCAAACGCCTTCTACATCGCCATTCATGAATATGATCAGAAATATATGTGGACGTGGATTGTTTCAGTGAAGTTAACAGTTCCGTTCCATTGTCGTATTTGACAGGCAACTGAAAATGAGTCAAGAAGGCAGTTGCTAACTAACTGAAATTATTAAACAAGCCTCGTGGTAACTCAATGTACCATTTGGCGGCAAGACCAATAAGAGTTCTTTGGAAAATACGTAAGCGAATTGAATCATCAATTATTGAATTAGATGCACACCAGAGGTGATAAGTCATCACATGATTTGATGGATCCTCTCCTGACTTACCTTCGAATTTGGGTATATCACTGGGCAACTTATGTGGCATTGGCAGCCAGTACGGATAATAGAAAATTGGATCATCCGTAAGGCACGTCAAATCAGATAAATCCAAAGTTGCAATAAATGGTAACTAATGGTTAGGGTCATGAAAACCTTGAGTAGCCAAATCAATTCCAGGAGGAGAATACCCAGGATAACTGGGAATCAGAGTTGCATTAGGAATTGTGTAACCTCCCGGGTAAATAGGATTAACCGGACCAAACTGGGGTTGTTGAGGCTACTGATAAGTGTAGCCAGGGTACGGTTGATACTGATAATTTGGATTTTTTGAAACGGGACCGAATTGAGGCTGTCCCTGGTACAGTTGATACGTGAATTGCGGTTGACTTGTGACCACCGTACTTGTACCAACTTGTCCCGCAAGCATCTGGACCGAAGTCTGAACTAAAGGTCCTGACTGGGGTACAGAGACTTGAGGGATTTGCACGGATGCAGGGATAAAATAACTTGGAGCTATAGATACTCCAGAAATAGGTTTTGTAGGTTGAACAGACGTCGCAGCAGTTGCAGCAGTTTGAGGCGGAGTCTGAGGTGTACTAGGCCCAGACTGCTGAAAAAAACTAGGTGCAAGAGTTTGAATAGTGAACTGGACGGGTTGCTGGGTTGGACCAGGAACCAAAGGCTGTCCAGGTTGAGAAGGCAACTGCACTTTAGGCTGCATAGGCTGTTGATATTGGGACGGATCCCACACCATATTCATTCTGGGGTATTTTCCCGTAGAAGGTTGAACGTAAGGACCATAGCCTGGTTGAACGTAGGGTTGATAAGTAAGTGGTAAATTTCGGGCTCCTTGAACAGATGATTGACCAGAAGGTTGTTGGAAACCTTGAATTGGGTACTGACCTTGAGGTTGATAACCCTGAGGCGCGTACTGAAGCTGGGGTTGATAAGGACCCTGAGGAGCATATTGAGCTTGGGGTTGACATTGGGGTTTGTACTGTCCTTGAGGTTGATAACCTTGAGGTATGTACTTTCCTTGAGGTTGTCCTCCAAAATAATATGATTCCACAGTTTGTCCTGGGAAAAAGCTACCTTGAGGTTGCCCCCCAGGTGGTAACTGACTTCTTGAAGGTTGCCCCCCAGGCGGTAACTGACTACCTTGAGGATGCCCCCCAAGCGGTAACTGATTTCCCTGAGATTTCCCTCCAGGCGATAACTAACTTCCTTGAGGTTGAGGATTCAGAATATTACCAGACATCATAAAGATTTGCTCTGTGTTCGACGTTTCAGTTTTAATTCCACTTAAACCAGATGATAATACGTGTTCAATTGGTTGAGGAGCTACTCTCGAGAAAGTACCAGACAAAGCCTGATATCCCGAAGGAACAGAAGGACCACCGTGTAAAAATTCTTCCGGTGTCTGGGAAAACATGGATGACTCTCCTGCCATAATGGATGACGGATAGTAACCTCTAGGTGTAGGATGAAATGGAATTCGAGGTGGAGAAAAAGCAAGACCCGGATTCTCTAAAATTTTTGTCAAAGATAGATACCAAGCACTAGTTCGAATAGGGATGTAGAAAATAGATTCACGCTCCCTAAGATTTAAAGACTGAGGGGATTCGGGAAGAGATAACTCCTCATCTGGATTAGTAAGTTCTTCAATAGAAATAAGTCCAGAGGAAGATCGTCAATGACAATATTTCTTACCCTAGGTGAACCAAGATTGCTAGAAGTTGGTGTAATAAATCCTGAGGATGTTTCCAAAATAGAAGGTTCAGTTTCAGGTTCAAATATTTCAGGTTCGTCAGCTAGTTCACTGGAAGGAGAAACACTACCAGTAACTTCAGAAACTGAAATCGATTCTTGAATGTGTTCTGTTGTGGGTATTTGATGATCAGGATGAACAACTATAGATGAAGTTCCAATTTCTGTTGATCTAATCCTACCGCTGCTAGATGATACCAGAGCACGAAGCCCTTCAAGTTGACTTGGTGTATATTCAGGGGTTTTCCCTTGTAGTCTCCGGGATTGTCTCAGCAATTCCGCCACGATTAAATATTAACTAATCACACACAAACAAAGAAAATTTCAATGAAAACACCTAAAGTCTCTAAAGAAACAAACAGCTGAATTACATGCTTAAAAATATAAGAGTTCAAACCACACACAAACAGTAACTTCCCGTACTAAAAACACTAGTTGGTGATGAAATCCAACTTAGTAGAAATTTAATACAGAAAGGGAGGTTGGAACAGTTACCCCGACAACCTGCTTAATGAAACAGACTAGCACAAGTTTCCTCACAAAACCATCTCGTGTGAAGAGAACCCCCCAGAGAGTCCAAGTGAGTCTAGTCGACGTATGTTCCAAGTACAGTGAGATCTTTCCTTCACCATCACCTTAGGAAATAATCTTAAGTTTATGGACACTAAGGTTACCAACAGTAACAAATATAATTGGGGGAACAGTCTACGATCCGATCCCACGCGCAAGGGCAGAGTAACAAAGCTCAATCCCCTTGAAGGTTCCTCAACATGGTTAATCTGAGGTTTACCGACAAGTGACCCCAGGCTCCTCGACAATGGTTAATCCGAGGTTTACCATTTGTAATGCGCGCAAAATCTTCTATCTTCCCCAATGAAATAGAATTGATTGTCTCAAAGGTTCGGACATGATCTCGTGATTGACTTCTTTAAGAGAAGCTTCCCAGATTATACAAATTACAATTGGATTTATTTCCTACCGCAAGATTTTTCTACTTGTTTGTTTTTAATATCCTGGAGAGTTAATTACTCTCTACTCCAAGATACTAGCCTAAGCTATGTTGGTGATAAGAGCCCTAGAAAATAAAAAGATTACTAGATGAATTTTAAGTAAGCGTTACTTTTACAAGTTGTTTCTTAAGTCAATGGGTGCGGAAATGAAACTTTGATGGTGTGAAGACTCGACTTCCAAAAACACTAAAAATGCACCTAAAAAATTATAATCAAATCGTTTTCTTTCAATGAAATTCTAGCTAAAGAAAGAGTTGGAGAATGCAATTCTTTTAATAAACAATTCCTTCTTTGAACATAAAGAATAATTGAAAGAATAGTATTTTTGTCTTTTCAACAATAACTCAAAATGAGACAAATTATCAAAGCTCACAACAAAATCCTTTCACTTTCAAAAATTTGAAGCTACAAAAACAAGTTTCCTTCAAAAGAAATCTACAAATTTTTAAAAGCACTCAAAACTACAAAACTAATTTTGAGAACTACAAACTTTAAGAATCTACTTGAATAAAAGCTTTAAGATTTTTTGAAGAATGTTTTACTTAGTTGTTCAGCAAACTAAGGATCTATTTGTCCAGAATAACAAACAGATCAAAAACACTCAAATATGTTTTTTTATAAAAAATGAAATTCCAAAAACCTATAACAAAGTTTTTTTCAAAGATTTGCAAAGAAATAAGTAGCGCTATTTATCAATAAAGGATGATTTCACAATCAGGTCAGATTCAGCAAAAAGACAAAAATACCAACATAATCTGAGGTACTTCAAACTGCCAATGCTCCGAATCACTACAAAGACCAAGTGAAAAGCAATCCAAAATGCAAAACTTCTAGAAAATCATCAAACACCAATACTGCTGAGATTCATTCACAAAAGGCTTTTGATAGAAACAATCATCAATCTGGGCAGAAACCAAAAACTCTAAATCAAAATAAAGATAATCTGAAGAAAGAAATCTGGAGTTTTTCAAAATTTTAACAGGGTCCGCAGGCTTCCAGAAGTAACAAGTGCGGTCCCGCACTGTTTACTCAAGGAAAGTGCGAAACTACCCGCACTGTGCAAATAAGACAAAGTGGAGTCCCCGAAAAAACTAGAGAAAAACATAAAAGATTTCAAAATTTTCAAAAAAATAGAAAACCTAAGCTACCCAGACAAATATCTATCAATCAAAAACCAGGAAAAACGTTTCCTCAAATCAAAATAGAAAGAGAACCAAAAACAACAAGTTCTTTCCCCGGCGGAGTCACCAATTTGTTGTGTGGATTAATCCGTCTTGCGGACAAGACTGATATCCCTAGTACTAAAAGTATCTAGCAACAAACAAAAAGCTCTATAGAGGTGTAAAAGACTTACTGTATGTCCAGTGCTTGTTTGAAGTCGTTGTTGTCCCTCGTGCACTTGAAGGAGTTATCTTCGTAAACCTACAGTCACAAACAAGCAAAATATTAAATAACACCTGTATAGACATATTCATAAACCATGCTTATCATAGTGATCAATGAATCTATGAAATAAACCATTAACTGACATCTTATTGAGAAAAATGAGTATATTTGTATTAATTTCAAAAGAAAGAAAACCTTACAACCTGAGCCTTGATGTTGCACAGGCCTTCCCGGGGTCTGAAGCAGGAGTCTCCTCTAATTTGATAAGCTCTACACTCCTCCAACCAAGACGAATAGAGGTATGTAATCTCTCCTCACAAAATTCTTAGTTAACTAAGTCTGAATCTTAATAGCACTTAACCTCAAATATTCTAAAGCTTGAACTCCCTTTGAGGCTACCCAATGCCTCTTTTTATAGTGGAAAAGAGGATGTTTTCAGTTCCAACTATGAAGGGATAGAATCCTCCTTCAAAGGGATAAGCTCCTCACATCAAGGAGTTAGCTCCATAAGGTAAGGGATACATGAACCTCATAAGAGTGGTTTTGCCACCGCAAAATCTTTTCTAGAAGCTTCCAGAATTTACTGAAAGTGAGCTTTTCTGAGTTTACTTGTGCCTTTTTAATATTTACAGGGGTCCGCACCCATAACACAGAGAAAGTGCATTCAGGTACGCAGAAGACATGAACATTAGGTGCGGGACCGCAGGCAAGATATAGAGAAAGTGCGACACCAAATTTTAGGAGATTCCTAGGAAATTTTCTCTGATTCTCAAGGCTTGACATGAGGAACTAATAGGTTAGACTTGCAAAGGGGGAAAGTATGAGTATAATGAGCCCATACACATAGAAGAATGTCAGGATGACAATTTTCAGTGTAACAGTACAGAACATGCATAGTGTATTATCAATTCTTAATTGACAACAACTAAAGGTCATCTACCTCATCAATTCCTTCCCATTTTGTGTTTTTATGTTATATTCCTTATAAAAGTGTCAAATTTCTCTCAAAGTAAGAAACCACTGAATAAAATAAAAAATAATTGAGATATGATTGAGAAATGGTCATTTATTTCTTGAAAGGATCTTCATAATTTCTTTGGTTGTTTTTCATCTCAAGAAACAAGAAATGACCTAAGAAACTATCGTGATGTAATATAAGAAACAACACGGTGCAATGGCCATTTTCAAAGCCAAATGATGTCCATTGAGGACATGGCCTTTATTTGGTTCCTGTTTCATAGGAGTTTCTGGTAGAAATGGAACTTTGTTGTACCATTTCTAGTAGTAAAAAGGGAAAACCTTCTTTTTCCATGGGAAATAATTTACCTTTCCTTTTTCAAGATAATCTAAATCACAAAAAATATGAACTATACTGCACACATTCTTGGATAATGTGAAAGTGGAAAAGGAATACCCTACACAAGTGATGAACACATGTACATTTGAACACTAATAGATTTTTGTAGTTGAAATGCAATGCTTGTTTTCATTTAAATGTAGGGTTTTTAAAGCAGGGAGAAATAATGGCTGCCAATTTAATAAGCGTTTCTTTGGGAAAAATTTAAATCTTGTATTGGGTGATGAAGATAATAGAGGGTATTGAATCTTGATTCTTGACATTGTGTTTAACTTGAATAACTCAAATGATTATAAATATCAGTGGATGAATTCTTTTTTTCAAGTATTCCACTAAAAACTCTTATGTCAAAGCATTGTATTATGGCTAGCATTTTCTTGTTTCCCTTTCTTCAGTTCAATGTAAAAATTATATTAATATATTGGAGCACGAATGATAACTACAATTGTTTGCTCTGCAGTATATCCAGCCCCAAGATTATGAAAATTTTTCTCAAGTGGAGCTATTGGTTATTGATGAAGCAACTGCAATTCCATTGCCTGTTGTAAAGGCTCTGCTCGGGCCATATTTAGTGTTTATGTGCTCTACTGTAAATGGGTAATAATTATAAATGAGCCAACCACAATCACAGATTTTGTAACCATTCGGTTTCCATGGATAGTGATGATGATATTAACCCTATATATCATTGACCTATATCTATATGAGAATTATCTCAACATTGACCTTGATATGGTTGTATGGATGTGACCTTTGGTATGTCATCAGAAAATCCCCAAATATCAGAAAATCCCCAAATCTGGAGAACTAAAGCTCATCACTTTCTATCTGGAGTACTACCCTTGTGGTAAAGTTGATGACTTTTGATCTCCCATTCTCTACCACTTTACAATTCACCTTCAATATAGATCATGTTGTGGATGATTTTGTCACCCTCCTAGGGACAGCCTAGAGTTGCCATAGACCAGTGCCTAGGACATCTTAATATAGCAAGAAGTCCTTTATAGTTTGGGTTGTCAGTCCAAGGGACTCACCTACTATCTCTTGTTCTAAACAAGGAAATTGAATTAGATTGAATTGGTCCAAATTATCTCTCAGAGGCTGATACAAGGATAGGAGTAATGTAAAGACATCCAGTAAGACTTCAGCACGAAAGTATCAGACAGTTAAGAGACCGCTATACTGTAAAGAGGGCCGATTCAATAATATATCACAGAGATCAAGTATTAAGATGTGCAAGCAGTGAGGAAACATAAGAAGATATTACTGGCAGAAGGGCGCACCAATTTACGAATCCTTAAGCCACTAATATAGCAGAAATTATGAAAAAGAGTGAACATGGAACAGTATACCACTTCTAGGCCTATTTAAAGTGCTTGACTAATTCCAGAAATGGCACCACTTAAGATGAATCCTTACTGCAAACTAGTGAGCCACTCGCATTCTAGAACATGATACAAGAAGAAAGTTTGCATAAAAAGGATGATATATTAACACATAAGAAAAGTTACATACTGTGAGATACCAAAGACCAGAATCCTCAATACAGTCATAACCCCTCCTCACTGAAACCCTACGGGCTCTGAAACTTCATACAAAAATATTACAAGATGAATACAGTCGTCTTCTCGCTGCACAGCTTGCTTACAGAAATCTGGAACCCTAACAATGTCTTCTTTTTTGGTATTTATAGAGAAGATTGAAACTTCTAGAGGAGGGGGGAGGGAAAAGGAGTAATTAATGACTCCACTTCAATCCAATGGCAGAAAACACTCGCGCCTTTTTATGAATAACAAGTTATAAATAAATACCTAACCCCCTGTATACAGAAATTAATGCTGGGAGATAAAAATCCCCTTATGTACAAGACATAAATAATAAAATATATACATCGGGGTGCTTCTGGCTGCAGGCAAATCTGCTACCATGAGAGTTCTGAGAAAATCTCCCATTCAGTACTGTACGCCTAGCCTTTGATTTTGAATTAGAGTCCCGGACCTTAAATGAGAGGTGAACTTCTCTGGAGGGTTCTGAGAATCTCTGTCTGTGTTTTCTTTAATAGTAGTCATTTCATGTACCGGCTCCAGCTTCTTCATTAAATTTTGCCTGCAGGAAATCACCTTCTGATATATTCTTGATTCTCTGGAATGGAGGCGGTGAATTTAGACGCCTCCTCTACCATTTAGAACCTGCAAAACCCTGAAACTGTTATAAAAACTAACTCAGACGAAGGCAGAGGTGACGGGAGTGTGAATGGAGGAGATGATGGGGGCACAGACTAAAAACGGTGACATACAGGGTATTGGGAGCGAACAATGGAGGTTTTTCGCAAAAAGAATGAAAAGTCACACAGAGGGGTCGGGAGGAAAAACTAGCGGCAAATGTGAATAAAACACATAAAAATATATATATATATTGGCGCGGAGGGATGTACGGGGGGAAACACGTAGGCAAACAAGGGGCAAATGGGAGGCAACGTGGCTGGTGAATTAATGGGCGGAGGTGTGTAACAGTGACACGGTGGCGGGCTGTGGGACGTGGTGGGTACGTATCAATGGGTGGACGATTTTGTTGCATCTCCGCCGTTGGATGGAGATCTGGAGATCCGACGATCTTTGTGAATCCCGCTGCCCAGCCATCGGTTGAAGTTTAGCGCGCGGGGGATGGGCGGTTTCTCGCTCGTACCAAAAACACGTGGCATGAGATTTATGGCGTCGCTGCCTCCGCGGGGAATACCACTGCTCTGACGAGGGTGGTTCGGGGCAATACCGCCTGTTTCGGGCGTGTGGTGTACATATCGGGGGGCCTGCCAATAAGTTAACTGCCGCGCCGTTGATTTAATTGAATCGGACGGTTGCGACGACGCACGGGACTCAAATGATAAGCCCCCCTTTTCTTCTGGCCTGTGGTCCTGGACTCGGGTCATATGGCAATGTCAAGAGGAGGGGCTGAAGACTTTAGGGGCTTTGGCCCGATATATAAAATATGAATTTTGAACATTCAAACAGAGTATTTTTTAGAGCGGCATGGGGGGTTTTTTAGCCATGAAATATAATGGAAACAGGTTTGAAAGGGATCGACGGCTAAATCTGAATGGAGGGGAAAGATGTACAACATCGGCTCCATCTGGGGACAGCATGCTCGACTTCGGGCATGTCGAGAACACGCAGACCATTCAAAATTTCCATTCTGTCGCTCAATTTCTTCTGCACTTCTCGTTCCGGTAACTATCAGCATTATTTTTCCTTTTCAAAAACTAGAATGAAAGCAATTTATATACAGTATATACAGTCTGGCATTCTTCACTTGGGTCAGAATTGAAAATATGGCTTGAGGAATTGGCCATTCACGGGCGCATCCAACAAATCACCCTGTATATTCTCCAACATAAAAGTATTATTTCCCCCCTGACTCACGATTCTGAATGGACCAAACCATAATGGATCAAACTTAGCGTGCTTGCCCTTTTCTGCTCTACGAACATCCCATCTAAGAACCAGGTCTCCAACTTGAAAATTCCTATCCTTTGCGTGCTGATCAAAGACCTTCTTCATTCTCTCCTGGTACTCCATTAATCTCTGGTCTACCTGGTTCCTGGTTTCCTCCAACTCTACCAGCTGATTAATTCTCCTAATCATCTCATCTGGTTCATCCTGGTTTTCCTGCAAGAAACGTGCCACTGGCAATGCCAATTGCACAGGAAACACTGCAGCCCGCCCATACACCAGCTCATATGGAGACCTGCCTGTTGCTCTTTTGCTGGTTATCCTGTTTGCCCACAGAGCAAACTTCAATTGAGAGTCCCAGTTTTTCTGATTTTCAGCTATTGTTTTCTTGAGGGCCCTCACCAGGGTTTTATTAGATGATTCTGCTAAACCATTCCCCTGGGGGTAATATGCCGTGGAATGAGTTAATACAATATTATATCTTTGGCAGAAATTTACAAATCTGGCAGACTTAAAAGCTTGAGCATTATCAGTTACAATCCTTGCAGGACAGTCAAACCTAGATATGATATTGTCTTCTAAAAAATTCATGATTACAGCATCTGTAGCTCTTCTTGTAGGTATGGCTTCCACCCATTTCGTGAAATAGTCTGTGGCTGTCAGTATCCATTTATGTTGGCCATTTGATGGGGGGTGTATTTCTCCTATAAAATCTAATCCCCATTTCTGGAAGGGTTCATTTACATGAATGGGAATCAAGGGCAAAGATGCTAACTTTTGTCTTTCTGCAAACCTTTGGCACTTGTCACATGCTCTGACCCAAGCAAAGGTATCTGAATACAATTTTGGCCAGTAAAAACCAGCCTTCAAGATTTTATTGGTTGTAGCCCTCCAGCTGTAGTGTCCTCCACATATTCCATCATGGAATTCTGTCATTATATTCTGCACTTCATTTTCTGTGAGGCATAACAGCAATATACCCAAAGGGTCTCTCCAATAGAGCTGTCCATTGGCAACGACATACTTCTGAGACCTCATCCTTACAGCTCTGTACTTTACCTTGTCACATCCCGGAGGACAGCTAAGTGTCAACAGATATTCAACTATTTGCTTATACCAAGGACTAGTCAGATATTTCACATGTACCTTTTGTGTGGCCATTTCTAGTCCATGTTGCTCCTCTTCTTTTTCTGATTCTTCATTTGCCATCATGGATAAATTAATGCCCAGAGCCTGATGATTAGATTCAGATAACATCTTGGCAAGTCCCTGTCCCTTGATCAATTTAGTAGGCTTTATGTCTAAATCATACTCCTAAATTTTTGCAATCCATCTTCCCCTTCTGCCCTCACTGTCTCCCTGAACTAGAATATCTTTTACAGCTGCTGTAGGAACATAAGCAGTAATATGGGATTGCAAAATATAAACTCTAAAAGCTTTAAGGGACTTTACCAGGGCATATGCCTGCTTCTCCAGTATATTATATTTCAGTTCAGCATCATACAATACCTGACTGAAGAACGCTATGGGTTGTTCATATCCTTCTTCATTTTTCTGCAGTAATACTCCAGCGATTGTGTGAGGTGAAGCAAATGAAAATACCATAAATGGCTTACTGTAATCTGGTCCTGCTAGCACGGGAGCTTCAGCAAATGCTTGTTTAATTCTTGTGAATGCATCCCTAGACTCCTGGGACCACTTAACTTCACTGTCCTTTTTCAACATATTGGTTATGTGCCTAACTATCTCTGCATAGTTAGGAATGAATCTCCTTAAAAAGTTTATTCGACCCAAAAACACCTGTACTTCTTTCTTATTTCTTGGCAGAGAAATGCTATTTATTACTTCAACTCTCTTAGGATCAATTTTTACACCATCCTTAGTCACGATATGTCCTAAGATTTTTCCTTCATCTAATGCAAACAAAGATTTTTGGGGATTCAAAGAAAGGCCGTACCTTCTGCATTTTTCGAAAGTTCTTCTCAAATGTACAATATGCTCATCATCACTTTTTGAGAATACCGTGATATCATCAAGATATACCACCAAGAACTTGTCCTGTTCTCCAATAAAGGCTATGTCCATTGCCCTTTGAAAAGTGGCACCTGCATTAATCAGTCCAAATGGCATCCTTGCATACATAAAGGTTCCCCATAGCGTGGTGAACGCAGTCTTCTTCTGATCTTCTGGAAAAATAGCTACCTGATTGTAGCCTGAAAATCCATCCATCATTGACATTCTAGATGCTCCCACCACTTTCTGCAGGATGTGATCCATTTTAGGCAGTGGGTAATTATCTTTGAGAGATGCTCTATTCAAATTTCTGAAGTCTACACACAGCCTGATTTCTCCATTCTTCTTTCTGACAGGAACAAGATTTGCTATCCATTCTGAGTACCTCAAGGGCACAATTATTTTGGCCTTCAACAATTTTCTAATTTCTTTCTCAATTGAGGGAAGAAGCAGGGGGTTAATCTGCCTGAGCTTCTGTTTATATGGCTTTGCATCTTCCCTGAGTGGAATCTTGTGTTGTATAACATTTACATCAAAAGTTTTTAGGTCCTCATAGGACCAGGCAAAAACATCTTTATAAGACTGAAATAATTTCAAATACTTTTCCTTATATTCCTCTGAGATTATTTTAGATAATTTAACAATTTTGGGATCAATAGCAGTACCCAGATTCAAATCTCTCATTTGGTCTTCTTCTACTGCTTTGTTTGGCTGCATGGGAACATCATTCTTATTGAATAATCTTTCTAGAGGCACTAGACCTCTAGGGATGACATTTCCTTTCAACTGCAGCACTTTATTTCCTGCTATACTCTCTTCCCATTTACCTTCAGCAATGTTTTCAGCTTCTTCCTCCTCATCATCATCAATTTCCATACCTGTGAATTCTCCCACTGTCTCCATGAATCTCTTCATCTGTTCGTCATCCTCGAAAACCTGCCAATGCTTTATATTGTCTGGGATAGATGGTCTGTAACGTACCTCCACTTCATATCTTAACAATGGATTCTGAGGAGGCCGGAATGTACTGGCAGCCACAGCAAGAGAGTCTACTATTCTGTTATGTTCCCGGGGCATGAACTGTATATTAAATGCTGAGAAGAAATTTTCTATCATGTCCCATACTTCGTTTCTATATGCTCTGAGCCGAGGATGTTTAGCTTGACATTCATTCTTAATCTGTCTCACTATTAGCTCAGAGTCTCCCAACACTTTCAGACATTGGATGCCCATGTTTCTAGCAGTCTGTAGGCCCAATAACAATGCTTCATACTCAGCTACATTTTTTGTAGCTTCATACTCCAATTTGAAAGACAGCGGTACCCATTTTCCTGTGGGGGAGATTAACAATACCCCAGCCCCATTACCTTCCCTGGAATTTTCTCCATCAAAATGCAAAGTCCATATTTCTGATTCCCGATCTTCCTTAGACTGCTCGGCTTGAATTTGACCAAAGAGAGGCTCGTGTGCACAATTTTGATTCTCTTCTAACACAAAACATGAGAATTCACCCTCTTTATTATAAACTGGAGAATTATCTGAGCAATCAGCAGTGGTCACCATTTTAACAAACCTTGTTTCCCTATATAGCCTCCTTTCTTGACCGCCAAAGACTGGGACAGTAGCATATGTTAAATCCAATTTAATTGATCCCCCAATCTTAGTACCCCAGGACCTTGACAACAGCATGCCAAAGCGGGCTGGGATATCAGCGACCACAATGTCCATGACCACACTTTTTACTGGGATTTGAGCTAAATTGACTACTAAATCTTTTATCATTCCCAAGCATTTAACCCTTTTAGAATCAAATGAATATAGATCTTTGTACGGTCTTGTAATTTGCAGTCCTAGTTGCTCCATGACAGTCAGAGGCATAAGATTATGGGAAGCCCCAGAATCTAGCATACAATTGTGAAGTAGCAGGTCATGAATGACTAGGGACACATAAAAGGGAGGAGTAGAAGGGTCTATCTCCTCGACGTGTGGGCCAAAGACTACCATGGGTCTTTCTTCTTGAAGATTTAGACTATCAGGTGCAATTGGTAGTTCAGGAAGAGGTATGAAAGAGGTAAGCTGAGACTGATATACAGGTTGTTTTAACAATTCAGTCAGAGGAACAGGAATCTTAATCTTTTCAAGCTCTCTTTGCAAATTAAAAGCAGATGTGGACTTTTCTATCATTACTTCTTTTGACTCCTTATTCTCAACTGAGGACTTGACTTCTTTTGACACTGGCTCAGCATTAGAAGGACTGACTATTTTAGAGGAAGAGGGAAACTGATCAGTTGACTGCGAGGGGATATTCAGGAGATTCTTACCTTTTTCCATGCATTTCTTTGTTGCTGATTCCTTTTGAGCAGACGCTTCTTTCTGAGGAGGATCTTCTTCTTGCTCCTGAGTTCGGGTCCTCTTCCTCGAGGATCTGAGATCATATTTGACATTGAATTGGGCTTCCATGAAATCAGCAAATTGCTTGCAATAATGGTCAATGCCTGCTTCTTCATCTTCTTCTTGCAGGGGACAGTCCATATCATCATTGTTTGAAAAAGCCAGATTGGAATCTTCTAATCCATAGGCTGCCTCTCTAGTGGAGTCGTCTGCTGGTCCTTCCAGGTACAAGGGATGAGGTACCTGATCCTGCTACTCCCTTGTCTCTCTCGGCAATATTTGGAGAGGTGGCCTCTTATACTGGGGATTGTACCCTCTGTTTGGAGCATTGTAATAGTTCTTGGGAGCTGCGTTTTTGGCTTCTAGTTCCATCTTGACCATCTTCTTTATCATTTTACCTATTTCATCCATTTTATCTGAATATTTATCCTGGTTAGAGGTAGAAACCTCTTCTTTACCTTTCTTCCTGGCATCTGGCTCAATTCTCCCTTTTAACTTTCCTGTGGAGGCAAAGTTCGCTTCTAGTTCCAGAGCATCTGATTGTGCATCATCTAGTGTGGCAGGTTTCCTTTCTCTCAAGGAGAATCCGAAGTCAAAGTCGAAGGCTGCTATGAAGATTATCTTGGCAGCAGCTTCATTTGGCTTCATTTCCGGAGGCAAACTTAGATATAACTTGTTGAACCTTTTGATAAATTCTGATACTCCTTCATTCTGTATCTTCTTCATAGTATAAAATTTAGTGAGACACTGACCGTGATCTTTCTTTTCTCCCCATTTTCTGAGAAAAGCATTCTCCATTTGATCCCAGGTGGTTATTGAGCGATTTCCCAGTGTCTTAAACCATTTTCTGGCTTCTCCTTCCAAAGACTGCACAAATAATCTCAAAACCACATCCAGGTGTTCAACATTCAAATTTTCTGCAAAAGAGCATAAGGTCCCGAGATGTTTCTGAGCATCAATATCATTTTCACCATTGAACCTTGGCAGAATCTTGAGATAATCCTGCGGCATATCATTCAACACCTGGGGTAAAGCCAGAGGAGCATATTTGTTCAGGAGAAACGCAGGAACATTGGCCATTGGAGGTGGTGGGGGTTGCACAACAGTCTGAGAAACAAATGAAGGGAGAGGGGTAGGGGGAAGCGGAGTGTGAATAACAATGGGAATATATTGCACCGAGGTCTGAGGTGTGGATGGGAATAGTTCTCGGTTAACAGGAGCTACCTCAGTGACCTCTTTAATTTCTTCAGCCTCGAAAACAGGATAAGATTCTTCTCCAATTGAGGCACTTCCCCTACGTGGGGTTTCTAAATAAAACTTGGGATTTTTTGTTCTAACCTCTTGAGAAGAAGAGGGCGGATAATCTTCAACAGAACACTCGGAATTTTCAGCACGGGCTGACTTCCTCTCCTTCCAGACTCTTTTATGAATAATTTTCTCTGGGTCAGACACGTAGGGTGTTTTCAGTTGAGCTGTATCTGACCTCAAATGCGGCCTACGAGGAGCCAGGACTACCGATAAGATTTATCCAATAAATACCAGTGGAGTCTCCAAGGTGATAAATCTGCAACTCTTCACCTCTCTGTGCTCACCTGATTAGAGAGTGAAATAATTTGTCGAAAACCCAGGGAAATTGATGTTCTTGAATTCGCTCCCCGGCAACGGCGCCAGAAAGATGTTGTGGATGATTTCGTCACCCTCCTAGGGACAGCCTAGAGTTGCCATAGACAAGTGCCTAGGACATCTTAATATAGCAAGAATTCCTTTATAGTTTGGGTTGTCAGTCCAAGGGACTCACCTACTATCTCTTGTTCTAAACAAGGAAATTGAATTAGATTGAATTGGTCCAAATTCTCTCTCAGAGGCTGATACAAGGATAGGAGTAATGTAAAGACATCCAGTAAGACTTCAGCACGAAAGTATCAGACAGTTAAGAGACCGCTATACTGTAAAGAGGGTCGATTCAATAATATATCACAGAGATCAAGTATTAAGATGTGCAAGCAGTGAGGAAACATAAGAAGATATTACTGGCAGAAGGGCGCACCAATTTACGAATCCTTAAGCCACTAATATAGCAGAAATTATGAAAAAGAGTGAACATGGAACAGTATACCACTTCTAGGCCTATTTAAAGTGCTTGACTAATTCCAGAAATGGCACCACTTAAGATGAATCCTTACTGCAAACTAGTGAGCCACTCGCATTCTAGAACATGATACAAGAAGAAAGTTTGCATAAAAAGGATGATATATTAACACATAAGAAAAGTTACATACTGTGAGATACCAAAGACCAGAATCCTCAATACAGTCATAACCCCTCCTCACTGAAACCCTACGGGCTCTGAAACTTCATACAAAAATATTACAAGATGAATACAGTCGTCTTCTCGCTGCACAGCTTGCTTACAGAAATCTGGAACCCTAACAATGTCTTCTTTTTTGGTATTTATAGAGAAGATTGAAACTTCTAGAGGAGGGGGGAGGTAAAAGGAGCAATTAATGACTCCACTTCAATCCAATGGCGGAAAACACTCGCGCCTTTTTATGAATGACAAGTTATAAATAAATACCTAACCCCCTGTATACAGAAATTAATGCTGGGAGATAAAAATCCCCTTATGTACAAGACATAAATAATAAAATATATACATCGGGGTGCTTCTGGCTGCAGGCAAATCTGCTACCATGAGAGTTCTGAGAAAATCTCCCATTCAGTACTGTACGCCTAGCCTTTGATTTTGAATTAGAGTCCCGGACCTTAAATGAGAGGTGAACTTCTCTGGAGGGTTCTGAGAATCTCTGTCTGTGTTTTCTTTAATAGTAGTCATTTCATGTACCGGCTCCAGCTTCTTCATTAAATTTTGCCTGCAGGAAATCACCTTCTGATATATTCTTGATTCTCTGGAATGGAGGCGGTGAATTTAGACGCCTCCTCTACCATTTAGAACCTGCAAAACCCTGAAACTGTTATAAAAACTAACTCAGACGAAGGCAGAGGTGACGGGAGTGTGAATGGAGGAGATGATGGGGGCACAGACTAAAAACGGTGACATACAGGGTATTGGGAGCGAACAATGGAGGTTTTTCGCAAAAAGAACGAAAAGTCACACAGAGGGGTCGGGAGGAAAAACTAGCGGCAAATGTGAATAAAACACATAAAAATATATATATATATATATTGGCGCGGAGGGATGTACGGGGGGAAACACGTAGGCAAACAAGGGGCAAATGGGAGGCAACGTGGCTGGTGAATTAATGGGCGGAGGCGTGTAACAGTGACACGGTGGCGGGTTGTGGGACGTGGCGGGTACGTATCAATGGGCGGACGATTTTGTTGCATCTCCGTCGTTGGATGGAGATCTGGAGATCCGACGGTCTTTGTGAATCCCGCTGCCCAGCCATCGGTTGAAGTTTAGCGCGCGGGGGATGGGCGGTTTCTCGCTCGTACCAAAAACACGTGGCATGAGATTTATGGCGTCGCTGCCTCCGCGGGGAATACCACTGCTCTGACGAGGGTGGTGCGGGGCAATACCGCCTGTTTCGGGCGTGTGGTGTACATATGGGGGGCCCTGCCAATAAGTTAACTGCCGCGCCGTTGATTTAATTGAATCGGACGGTTGCGACGACGCCCGGGACTCAAATGATAAGCCCCCCTTTTCTTCTGGCCTGTGGTCCTGGACTCGGGTCATATGGCAATGTCAAGAGGAGGGGCTGAAGACTTTAGGGGCTTTGGCCCGATATATAAAATATGAATTTTGAACATTCGAACAGAGTATTTTTTAGAGCGGCATGGGGGGTTTTTTAGCCATGAAATATAATGGAAAAAGGTTTGAAAGGGATCGACGGCTAAATCTGAATGGAGGGGAAAGATGTACAACAGATCAGAATAAGGGAAATTCGTTACTGGGTGTTGATATGGATGAGTTTGTCGAAATAAAATCCATAGCTTGAACTTCATGAAACTGGTGGAGTCAAATTCATGCAAGCACAAACACATCTTACACATCCTCTTTGAAACTCATCTGAAAGAACATTGGAAGACATCTAGAGAGAACCCTATAGCCTAACACAATCCAATGGAATTAACCAAAAAAACCCAAATAGAGTCAACCCTACTATAGGAGGAAGGGCTTGTAGTAAGAACTTACCATTTTGCAAGAGCTGAGGGCGAATGCTGTTCTGCAAGAGCTGAGGGCGAATGCAGGGCAAATGTTGTTTTTCAAGAGCTGAGGGTGAATGCTCAGGGTGAATGTTGTTCTGCAAGAGCTGAGGGCGAATGCTGAGGGAAAATGCTGTTCTGCAAGGGCTGAGGGCGAATGCTGTTCCACAAGAGCTGAGGGTGAATGCTGTTCTGCAAGAGCTGAGGGCGAATGATGTTCTGCAAGAGCTGAGGGCGAATGCTGTTCTGCGAGAGCTGAGGGTGAATGTTGAGGGCGAATGTTGTTCTGCAAGAGCTGAGGGCGAATGCTGAGGGCGAATGCTGTTCTGCAAGAGCTGAGGGTGAATGTTATTCTGCAAGAGCAGAGGGAGAATGCGCGTGTGATATCAGACGTTAATGTAGTTTTTAATAAGATCATTTTTATGTAGCGCGCATGCAGTTTTTAATAAATTCATTTTTATGTAGCGCGCATATAAGTGTCGTTATACCGACGACGGACAAAGCATCGCTATTGCGACGGATGCCTCCAAACGTCGCAATTGCGACACTTAGACATTATGTCGCACTTGCAATGTTTGGAGGAAGTCGTCGCCATAGCGATGCTTTGGGGCATAGTGTCGCAATTGCGACGTCTTCCTCCAAACGTCGCAATTGCGACACTTTGTCTAAGTGTCGGTATTGTGACACTTTTCTCTAAACGTCGGTAGAGCGACGGTTTTGAGCGGGATTGAAAAAATTTGGGGAAATTTCTGACATTTGATCAAAAGCGTCGGAACCAAGTGTCGGAATTTCCCCCAAATGTACTAGTGACAGGAGTACAACAATAACAATAAGGGGGCTATAATATTAACAATAAGGTACTACACTAGTAATATTGTTGGGTTTGTGTTATATTCTTTCCACGACTAATCGCGCGTGGGGGGGTCACAGGGGGGCGATAGCCCCCCCTATACGTTGCGCTGGGCGCAACGTCGGGGGGGTCACAGGGGGGGTGGTAGCCCCCCCCTATTGGGGTTTGGGGCAGCGCCCCGGAAATTTTTTTGTAGATCCACCCATGTTTTTGTGCATAGGTTTGCACATGGTTTTGGGGTACAATGGTTTTCGGCCCCTGGTTTTTTGTAGATCCGGTCAAGGGAACTACGGTTATGTTCTAATCTAGGGTTAATGGATTGGGGTTTATGTATGCTTCGACATGTATATATATGTGTTGTAACACTAAAAGGAATATAATGAAAAATCAAGGTAGTCGTCCCGATTTGGGATCCAGGGGAAAATATCTGTGTTTATCTATTTTATGTTTTATGCTCTTGCTACTGTTTATTTTCTGTTTTTAAGATTCGTTTGCAGATAATTTTTGTACAGGGTTAAAACCTAAATTTGGTATCAGAGCAGTTTCGGCTTCAAGGGGACGCCTTTGCTACTGAGGGGTTTTTTGCTTGGGCCTGAGGTAGACCCTGTTTAGTGGGAGATCTGCGAGATCGATTCTTGCGGTGAAAGAAGATGGTGAGCGACGGGAAGATAGAGATCGAGAAATTTAATGGTCAGAGTTTTGAGTTATGGAAGTTCAAGATGGAGGATCTACTGGTGGATAAATATCAGTGGATCACAGTAGATCCAGGTACTAAACCAACGGCAATGTCAAATGAAGACTGGAAGAAGATGGATCGAAAGGCAAAGAGCACAATACGGTTGTGTGTCTCAGATTCAGTATTTTTTAACGTATGTGGGGAAGCTACGACGAAGACCTTGTGGGACAAGCTAGGGAATTTGTACCAATCTAAATCCCTGGTGAATAAATTGTTCCTGCGGAAAAATTTGTATAACCTGAGGATGAAGGATGGAGACTCGATGACAGAGCATCTGAACGCCTTCAATACTGTGGTAAGTCAGCTATCATTTGTTGATATTAAAATCTCAAATGAAGATAAGAGCATAAATTTGTTGTGTTCTCTACCAGATTCGTGGGACAATCTGGTTATTGCAATAGGTAGCAATACAACTACCTTGAATTTTGATGACATTGTCTCAGCCTTGCTGTTGAATGAAATGAGACAGAGAAATATGGAGGGTCAGAATGGAGATGCCTTATTTGTATGAGGAAGGTCCCAGAACAACAACAAGAATAAGGTTTCGAGTGGGAGATCTAAATCTCCTAGAAAGTTTGTAAAGGTGTGCTGGAAATGCGGAAAGGAAGGGCACTACAAAAATGACTGTAGATCTAAATCCTTTGAGAAAAGAAAGGGATCTGATGATGCTCCTTCTACAGAGGAAAAAACCACCTCAGATGAAGGTGGGGATGTGTATTTGGCTTCTTCTTCAAATACACATGTAGATCATGAGTCATGGTTGATTGAATCAAGTGCATCCTTTCACTTCACTCCCCATAGGGAGTGGTTCTGCAAGTATGAGAAATATGATGGCGGTGATGTCTTCCTAGGCGATGATAGGAAGGCGAGAATCGTCAGACGTGGAAAGTTCAAGCTGAAGCTGCAAGGTGGAAGGATTAGAACACTTCCTAGCATTCTGCATATTCCTACATTGGTCAGAAATCTGATTTCTGTAAGAAAGATGGATGATGCGGGTGTAAAAACAGTGTTCGAGAAAGATGCCTGCAAGATGGTTCAGGGAGCACTGGTATTAATGTGGGGAGTTCAGACTGGAACTCTGTACAAGCAGACGACATGCCGGTATTCTTTGGGTGCAAACGATTACGTAGTTCTCGAAAGTGAGCCCGAAAGCCTAGTTGTCTCTGGAGAAAAGACCATGCTATGGCATCAATGGCTTGGACATATTGGAGAGAAGGGCCTTCGGATAGTGCATAGAAATGGTATGGTAGAAGGTATGTCTAATTGCTCTCTAGATTTCAATTTCTATGAACATTGTGTATATGGGAAGCAGAATCGGGTGAGTTTTCCTTCTGGTGCTAAGAGGGCGAACAAGATATTAGAACTTGTGCACAGTGATGTGTTTGGACCTGTGTCAGTTCCATCACTGGGAAAGTCTGTGTACTATGTTTCATTCATAGATGACTTCTCAAGGAATACATGGATATATTTCTTAAGGAAGAAATCTGAAGTCTTTGACAAATTTAAAGAATTTAAGGCTCTGGTGGAAAACCAGACAGAGAAGAAGATAAAGGTGCTGAGGACAGATAATGGTGGGGAGTTCTGCAAGAAGGAATTTGAAGAGTTCTGTAATAAGTGTGGTATAGCACGACAGAAGACTACTCCATACACACCTCAGCAAAATGGAGTTGCAGAAAGAATGAACAGAACACTGATGGAAAAGGCAAGAAGCATGCTCAGTGGTACCGGGTTAGGACAAGAATTCTGGGCAGAGGCAGTGGAGACTGCATGTTACTTAGTTAACAGATCACCTTCATCGGCATTGGAGGATAAGACCCCACATGAGGTATGGACTAGTAAGAAACCCTCTCTTTCACATCTAAGGGTATTTGGATGTGATGCATATGTACATGTTCCAAAGGAGAAAGGACCAAGTTGGATAATAAATCTGAAAGGTGCATCTTTATTGGGTATAAGGATGGTTTAAAGGGTTACAAGCTTTGGAACCCAGAAACAAGGAAGGTTGTGTACAGCCGAGATGTGGTATTTAGAGAGGTGAAAGATGTTGTTAAACATGAAATCATACCAAAGGAACCTGAGAAGATAGAGTTTGAGCTAAAGGAGGATGAATCAGAATCTACAACAGAAGAAGACTCAAAAGAGGAAGAGCCACAAACTCGGGTTGTGAGAATCAACTGGAAAGAAGACAACAGAAAGATATAGTCTAAACAGATTCTTTTCAAATTTTTCTTTAACTATAGCGATGATGATCACAGAAGCGCTCGAGAGCGTGGAATTCGAAAGGATGAAAAACTACGGAAGGAGGCCATGGATTGATGAAATGGCATCCTTGCATAAAAAATGAACATCTGGTGGGGGAACCTGCTAAGAGGCTTAATCGGAGAAAATTGGTGTTTAAGAAGAAGATGATAAGCCAAAGCCAGAAGGCAAGGTGGAGAAATAAAAGCTCGGTTGGTAGCAAAGGTTATTCCAAGGTGAGAATTGATTTTCCAGTGATATTTTTCCACCTTGCCTTCTACATTCATCTTCTTCTTAAACACCATTGTAATGAATAACTCCCAGCGGCTCCCACCAGTCCCAGTACTCGTAGAACAATGTCGGTGTTTAAGAAGAAGATGAATGTAGAAGGCAAGGTGGAGAAATACAAAGCTCGGTTGGTAGCAAAAGGTTATTCCCAGGTGCTAGGAATTGATTTTGGTGATATTTTTTCTCCTGTTGCCAAAGTTACTTCTATTAGATTACTTTTATCTGTTGCTACTGCATTTGATTTTGAGATAGAACAGATGGATGTGAAGACAACATTTCTTCACGAGGATCTAGAAGAGGAGATCTACATGAAGCAACCTGAAGGCTTTATGGTGAAGGGTAAGAAAGAACTGGTATGCAGGTTGAAGAAGTCTCTGTATGGGTTAAAACAATCACCAAGGATGTGGTATCAGAAATTTGATACCTACATATGGGGACTTGGCTTCACCAGAAGCAAGGAGGATCACTGTGTTTATTTTAAATTAATTGGTGATAGTGTTATTTATTTGGTCTTGTATGTGGATGATATGTTGTTGATTGGAAATGACAAAGAAATTATCCAAGATTTGAAGACCTAACTGTTCTCCAAATTCGACATGAAGGATCTGGGTGCTGCAAACTATATTTTGGGCATGGAAATTAAGAGAGATCGGGCAAAGAGGAAGCTCTGGTTAAACCAGAGGAAGTATGTCGAGACTATATTGCAGAGGTTCAATATGCGGGATAGTAAACCAGTGAATGTTTACCGTTCACGGCAGGTACAAGGCATGCAGGCAGTGTCTAAGACACAAGAAGAAAGGAGGGATATGTCCCATGTTCCATATCTTGAGTGCGATTAAGATGCTTTGATGTATGCAATGGTCTGTACTAGACCAGACATTGCACATGCAGTGGGAGTATTGAGCAGGTTTATGTCAAACCCAGGGAAGGAGCATTGGACAACAGTGAAGCGGGTTTTCAGATATTTACGTGGCACTACTGATTATGGCTTGTGCTACGAGGGAAGACCAGGATTGGAAAGAATGTTGGACATTCGTGGTTTTGTTGATGCAGACTGGGCTGGAGATCTGGACCAAAGAAGATCTACAAGTGGGTATGTGTTTAGCCTATTTGGAGGTGCAGTCAGTTGGATGAGTAAAAGACAGTTTGTAGTGGCTCTTTCAACTATAGAGGTTGAATACATAGTAGCCACTCATGCAAGCAAGGAAGCAGTTTGGTTGCAGAGATTGTGTTCAAGTATGGGATTGGTGTAGCAAGCTATAAGGATAGATATTTTTTGTAGATCCGCCCATGGTTTTGTGCATAGGTTTGCCAATGGTTTTGGGGTACAATGGTTTTTGGCCCTTGGTATTTTGTAGATCCGGTCAAGGGAACTGCGGTTATGTTTTAATCCAAGGTTAATGGATTGGGGTTTATGTATGCTTCGGCATGTATATATATGTGTTGTAACACTAAAAGGAATATAATGAAAAATCAAGCTGGTCGTCCCGATTTGGGATCCAGGGGAAAATCTCTATGTTTATTTGTTTTATGTTTTATGCTCTTGCTACTGTTTATTTTCTATTTTTAAGATTCGTTTGCAGATAATTTCTGTACAGGGTTAAAACCTACAAATATAGGGACCTAACACCTTCCACGATCAATGAAACCAAGTTGTAGGACCTTGCGATGTTGATACCCTGTTCCAAGGCTTGTGATTCTATTGTGTTATTCATGCTAAACCCCCTTTTTTCCAAATTATATCCATTGTATATCCACGTTGTGGTTCCTAAAAACACCTCAAAAGCCTACTTGTCTTAGGTTTCCTCTCGAGGCTCCGTTGAAATTGAGCTTAAAGAAATTGATGTCTGGAGGAGACTATTTCTCTGGTATACCGGAGTAATTGAGGTGTTTCGTGTGGTATGGATCAGGGTTTGCGTGAGCTGAAGGAGCTGAAGAATTCAGATATTTGAGGCTCAAGATGGACCTTGTTGCAGCAGAAGCTTAGAGATCAAAACTGCGTCCTTGATGACCTTCTTCACCCTAGTAAGGAGCACGTCCTCTATAAATTACATGTTTTTTAAAATTCAAGCATTGTGCTCTTTCTATAGAACCCAACATAATGTTCTAAGAAATTGTACCCCTGCTATGTTAACTATAGGATGGGTAGATATTTGGGGTCTTCGAATTTCTTAACAATTATTACTATATTATTATACACATTTGTATATTTCAATATATTTTTTAATTTCATATAATTTCATATGTTTATAATAATATTTCTTAATTAAAATGTCAAGAATTAACGTGTGAAACAAGATAAGTAAAGTGGTGGAAAAAACCTTAAATCATATTGTATTGATTTGAGGATATGAATTTATAATACATCAATTTGATATTCTAAATATTTTAAATTTAGATGTAGTGGATCATGACAACACCTCATTTACATAGGAATTACAACATAACTATGTAGTCTCAAACTTTCTGATGATGAACCACACTGGCTGGTTTGAAATGCGTCGACTTAATTTACTCTGATGTGATTTTTACCGAAAGATTTTATACACAGTCTCAAACTTTCTGTTATTTAAAAACTCATAATAAAAATTCATTTTTTAAATTTGTTTAAAAAATTAACAATAATTTTATAAATATTTATATCATTTTTTTTCAACAATTTAATTGCATCAACCCACACAATTCTTCAATTCTACAAAATCTTTTTAAATGACTAATAAGAAAATAAGATTTCATAAATAACTTTAACTCATAAAACAAAGATATAATGAATGGTTAAGTCAAAGAGGGTTTATTGAAAATGAGATTTCATATATACCTTTAACTCATAAAACAAAGATATAATGAATAGTTAAGTCAAAGAGGGTTTATTAAAAATGAGGTATAATGAAAATGAGATTTCAATTCTACAAAATCTTATTAAATGACTTATAAGAAAATTACATTTCATAAATGCCTCTAACTCATAAAACAAAGGTATAATGAATAGTTAAGTCAAAGAGGGTTTAATAAGGTATATTCAATAAGGTATAATGAATAGTTAAGTCAAAGAGGGTTTAATAAGGTATATTCAATAAGGTATAATGAATAGTTAAGTTGGAGAGGGTATAATGAAAATGAGATTTCATAAAACAGAGTTATAAATTATTAATATAAAAGTTCACAACAACAATCAAGTGCTTAAGGATGCCCATAAATAAGTCAATGGGATTTGAACTTGTAAACTTTTGGTACATAACACTTCATTTTCAAAGCATTTACTAATTACATTGCCCCAAAATCTTTTATTATTATTTTTAAAAACAATTTGAAACATACAATTATATAGATGAATTTTTTAAATAATTTATATAAAATAAGTTACATTTGATGGTTTAAAACTTCAATATTAAAATTGTATATGTGATGAATCAGGAAGAAGAAGCTCATTATAATTAAACTCACAAAAGCCTCAAATTAAAAATATAATTTATATATTGATACGTACAACAATAAAAATAATATATTGTTATTATTATATTCAAGTCATAGTCTACTTAAATATCAAGTTGATATGTATCAAAATAATTATTATTTGTATTTTAAGAATATTGAATCATATTAAATTGTTTACAATACTATCAACTTCATCATTAAACTATGATTTTATTGGCCCACTGTACTTTAGAAAAACAATCATAGTCCATTATAATCATGTGAGTATATGTTGTTGTATATAAAAAAAACAGAACATTTTATATAATAATAACAATAATAATAAACTAATTTCAAAAGTAACTAAGATCTTCTATGAATATATAATAAAAACAACAATAATAATCTAATCTCAAAGTAACAAAGGCCTTCTTATTCATAGAAAATAAGTCCTTCAATATTGAGACAAAAAAAACCCTCACTATAATGACTCAACTAATATTTTATAAGAATTACATATTTTAACTTTCTTCCAAATTGAAACACATAAATTAAATAAAAAAAATACACATTTTTAATTATAATAAATTTTCCCAAAAATCACATTAGAAATTATAAAATCAACCAATTTCAAACAACTAAATGTAGTTATCATCAAAATAATTCTTAATTATTAAATTTACTTAAATTATATATAAAAAATTCAACACTAAAAACAATAACTTAAATTACTCCCCCTTCCATATAATAATTTAAAAAAAATATACGCATTCTTATTTATTAAGTCTACTTAAATTATATATTTAAAAAATTAATCAACCATATAAAAAAATAAGTTAAATTACTACTAAGGTCACTAAATAATTTAAAAATAATATTACTATATTCATCATCATTACATAAGCAAAACAAATACTCAATATGAAGTAGGTAAATAAAAATCCCATATTCAAATCCAATTAGAACATGCTCACTTGATAAAATTATACCTGGATGTTGAATAAACAACCTTATTATTTTTTTCAAAAGGAATAAATAACATTAATTATTCAAAGCTCTGCATGTTGGAATCCAATTACAACATGTTCACTTCAT
Organism: Pinus albicaulis; assembly: GCA_034641835.2. Classification (NCBI taxonomy): domain Eukaryota; kingdom Viridiplantae; phylum Streptophyta; class Pinopsida; order Pinales; family Pinaceae; genus Pinus; species Pinus albicaulis. Next base: position 864,701,245 of record CM076576.1, on the reverse strand, counting down.
CAATTACAAGGTTGAATAAACAAAAAGATTTATTCTAAGCCAACTGGAACATGTTGACTATATCATCATAAGTAAAATACCAAAGTCCAAAAATCAAAAACTTTTTCCATTGATTTTTTTTTTTCCAACCAAATGATGTTGACCGACCCCTTTTGAAAGGGGTTAAATGAAAGCATATATCACACGTGTCAAAGAAAATCCTAGAAGTTAAACTGTGACATGGAACCTATGTCACATGGACGTAGGATGGATGGAAGGATCCTTTCTCCTCCCCTAAGGAATATTTATTTTGTGAGGTAGTTGGTGGTTGCCTTCATAGTTGGATTGTCTTTGTCTTTCTTCTATTAAGAGAATGGTGGGTGGAAATCTTTGAAAATCTTTTAAGTTTGTTCATTATAATTAACCTTAATGCAATTGCATCAAATTGCATCATGATGATGTATGGCTTAAAGTTATATTATTAAGGATAAAGTAGAATTATTAATTATTTTATACTTTAAAGTCTTAAATGTAACATGGTGCAATAACCACTTGAAATTATCAAAGTGCAACATGACAATTAATGAGTCATAGAGTTCTCCATTAACTACTCTGCATATGTCATGCTAACCTCTATGCATATGCTAGTTTGACAATTGAATACCACATTCTAGAATATGAAATTCCCATTCCCCACTAGTGGAAGAGATTGCCCAATTGTTGTGCATTTATGCTTGTGAATGTCCCCACCTTGTTGCAGATGATATTAAGTCATTGGATGTTCATGTCCCCACTTCGGGTTAGTTAGATAATCTCCTTCAAGTTTTTATGGGTTCCATTTTTGTTGATGAGGAGGATGCCATTTATTGGTATGGTAACTTTTTCTTTCATATTTGATAAGTTGAAGATATCAATATAAGATATTAAAAAACATTATATAAGCAAATAATACATTCTTAAAAAAAATATCAATATAAAATTATATAGATAAACAATATATTATAATGAATTAAATATATCAAGAGTATAAATATAAAATATTTAATTTTTATATGGTTTTAAATCATTTGGATTATATATATAGGTGTATTTTTATTTGAAATATTTAATTTTATATAATTTTAAACTATTTAAATTAATTTTATTGTATATAATTTTTTTATAAATTGTAGGTTTATTTTTTAACAATCGTTTTTACTAAAAGAAAATTAATTTTTAATTATTATTATTATTATTAATTTTCAAAATCTTTTATACTAGTACACTAACTTTATTATTATGTATAGAGTTTTGATAAATTTTATTTTAAAATAATAAAGTTATGTATGTTGTTATGATAAATTTTAGTATTTTAAAAAATTTATTTTTATTTTTACATATAGAATCATGTCATTATTTATTGATAATAAGAATTTTGGAAAAAATAAAATATAAATTGTTTGATATTTAAAAAATAAAAATTAAGTAAATTTATTTTAATTATTGTTGTTTTTAAATTCATTTTTAATATTTAATATAACTTTTTAATTATTATAGATTTTATTTTTAATTATTATTATTATTATTAATTTAACTTTTTTTTTTATAAATATGTTAAAGATATATTTTTTTTATACATATATTATTCATTTTTCACTTATTGAATTGTAAAAGTAGTTTACTTTCTTGATGTAATGAATATGGATTTTTACTTATAGGATTAAATTAAATTTTGTACATAGAGAAAAAGAAAAACTCAATTTTTATATATATTTTTAATTTATTTTGCTTAAAGAAATGTGATATTGGTTTTTATTTTATTTTAATATAAAATACATTAATATTATAAAATAAATTTTAAATATAGTTTTTGATGAAGTAATTTTTTGGTTTTTTGGGTAAAATTTTTTAGTTTATTTTACTTGGTTAAAAATTAGGAAAATTTTGGGCTGAGTAGCCTTTATCATTGGAATCTCTGGACATGGAGATGAGAAGTATATTGGCCACTTTAGAGGAAATGAGGCACTTGAGGACCAAAATGAGGTCATATCATTTCTAAATAATATGCATAAATCAATGAGATATTCTTGATTACCTAGCGTCAACCAACTGCACCTCGCTCATGTGGAATTCCATGCTCATAGGGATCTCGGTCTTCGTGTAGCTCCAAAGGTTGGTAGGGTGAAGCTGAGAGAGCAATGGGCTTCATGCATATCCAATGTAACATTTTGATGAATTAATGAAAAATTTGGATGAACTAAAAAAAGAAGAGAACATTTGAACATTTTAATTTTTAAGTTATGGAGTCTATATAATTTGAAAATATTAAAGATTTTCTATAAACTAAATCAATTTCTAAATTTAAATATACAATTTAAGTAATGAAATATTGTCATTTCATCTAAAATAATATCACCAAAATTTAGTAAAACTAAAAGAAAATATTATTAAACAACTTCCAAATATACTTAATTATATTTTTCCAATAATACAAACTAATATGATAATCCTTAAACCTACTTAAATAATCTATGTGAAGCATCTTATTTCATTTATAAAAAAACGTTTTCCATATAAAAAATCTAGAATTGTTTTTTTTAGATAATTAATGAATGAGTATGAATGTTATTATAACTAATTAATTTTAAATGAAATTTAATTATAATTTTTTTTATTAAATATATATTTTAAATTATTAAATCAAATTCATCATTTTAAACATTTTTTAATGCACATAAATTATATAATATATTTTTTAAATTATAAAAATAAATTTAATATTAAAAAAATATATTCGATTTTCAACACATATATCATACATTATAAACTAATTCATTAAAATTTTCAAGTGTCTTTTTCTTCTCAATAGAAATACATGAATTTCTTTAGGATAATATATACTTTTTAAAACCATGGTGAATTGATAACTGGTTGAAGTAATCCAGGGAAGTTCAAAAGAGAATATATCTAAGCTACAAAAAGAAAGGTTTTGTAAGTAAATGCCTTGTAAAATTGTTGCAAAAAAAACAAAAGTTATAACACATAATACTAGACTTCATTTGCCATTAGAGAATTATAATATCCCTGATTTGGCTATTAATTTCTAATTTACCTTTCTTCAATTTACACTTTTAGTTAGCATACTTGTCTGCTTAGGTTGAAGTCTCTTAGGGCATGAAAATATGCTTTAGGTGTTATATCTTCTACAATTTTCCAAATTCTTTTTATGATAACTTTCATAGATTCAGTCTTTAGGTGAGAGCCTTTCACCACACGATGTAGCATTAGGAGAAAATCTACCATAACCTTAAGTGTGTCTAACTCGTGTTATTTGACTAACGAGATTCCTTAAAACCATATATGTCTACTTAATTATTTGTCATATGAACAAAATCCGATGAGTACCTGAACACTTTGTCCTCTTCAAAATTATGGAGTACTTGTCCTTTTCACTATATTGTTAAATGATGAACTATTGATTAATAGAAAAATGTTGTTTTCTTTCTTTGAAAAAAAGAGTACCTCTCCCTTTACAGCGCCTAATTATTTATAATTAAATCAATATAAAATTAATTAATAAATCATAATAATGAAGAACCATAAAATATTATACTAAACTCTAATCAATACATTAATACTTTAAAATAATTGTAAAAGTCAAAGTTTGCTTTATTAAATAAATTAATTATAAAAAAAAATATTTTTATTAATAATTTTTCTTTTATAAAAAGTATAACTAAAATTTTTAGTAGAGAATAAAATTAAAATAAAATGAATGCTATTAAAAATTTAACCTGTTCAAAATTATTACTAACATGTGAAATAAAATAAAAATGACTTCATATAATAATTATCACCCACACATCAAATAAAATGATTTTCATGGAGTCAATTAAATAAATTTTTTTTTTTTTTTAAACCAAATATCTACCGAATTAAGATATCCAAATTTTTATCCATTTTATATATCCAAATTTGTATCCATTTTACAATATCCAAAAAAGTTTTTTAAAAGCAATTTTTTACCGAATTAGGATATCCAAATTTTTATCCATTTTACCATCGAAATGATTTTTGGAATGAATCTTGTCCTCGGCAAAAAGGATGGTATTGGGTAATTTTTATCCTCCTCAGTCCTACGCCGGAGTGGCGTAATGAATAAATCTATCGTACAGCTGTGATCACTGTCCAAGAAACTGGGAGAATACGCAACCGTCCGATCTGAGCAGTTGACAAACTTCTTACAGACCGTGCCTATAAAAGGGCCATTAGCCCTTACAGTACCTTCGTGCAGAGCTAAATTCACTCATCGTCAGAGCGAAATTCATCTTGCTGGACGAATTATCTTGAACCCTAGCATTCTCGAGATGGCCACCAAAGTATACATAGTGTAAGATTTACTCAACATACTTCTGTTATTTGCTACAGATTTTGTGTATATTTGTTCATTATGAAGCAATATTTTCATTTTCTGCTGAAGATCAATTCCTTGATCCGTTTTAATTCTTAGTATCGAGGCATAGATGGAAACTCAGTGTATTTTTGTTCCTCTCTCAGAACCCCCCCGCTCCCCCCCCCCCCCCCACGAATTTGCATTTCAATACTTATTTGCTCAGATCGCCCCTATTCTAAACTAAAATTACAGGAATAGAGTGTCAAAATCTCTCGGAACTGGTACTTTGAATCATGGTTCATTACTAGGGAGTCGAGATCCCTTGGAATTGCGAATTTAAATCAAATTTCAGCTATAGGGAGCCAAGATTCCTCGGAATTGTTAATGAAATTCAAATTTCAGTAGCAGAGAGTCAAGATCCCTCGGATTCCTTAATTTAAATCAAATTTCAGTAATTGATAGCTAAAATTCTAAAAAATTATGTTATTAAGTTAAATTATACCCTGAAGACCCAGGTTAGGATTTGTTAGCATGAATTTGCATTTACAAGTGTAAAGTTCAAGGTCGAGGCTTTGTTGGATTAGAGAGTCGAAACACCTGCAGTTGCTTATGTCGAACTAAATCTCGCAGACAATTAGGTAGATTGCAAAAATATTTGACAATTTTGCCATCCTTCTGAATTGATGAGTTCAATCAAATTTCAGTGATTGAGAGCCACGATTCTCAGAAGCTATGATGATAAATGAAATTAGACCCTGATCCATAGTTTGGTTTTGTGGCGTGCACTGTTTATTTACATATACAAGCACAACGTTTAAAGTTAAGGCTTTGCTAGATAAGAAGTCAAAGCCCTGCAGTTGCTTATGTCGAACTAAATCTCGCAGGCAATTACGTAAATTGCAAAAGCCTTCGACATATTTGTTAATTAGAGTGCCAAAATCCTTTGCAATTGTTGATTTAAATCAAATTTCAGTAATTGACAGCCACATTTCTGACAAATTATGATGGTAAGTTCATTTTGTACTTAAAGACCCGGTTTGGTCTCTTGGTGTGCATTTGCATTGACAAGTACAAAGTTTAAGGTTAAGGCTATGCTTTAGAGTGTCAAAACCCCTGCAGTTGCTTATGTTGAACTAAATCTTGCAGGCAGCTATGTAGATTGCAAAAGCGTTTGACATTTTTATTAATTAGAGTGCCCAAATCCTTTGGAATTGTTAATGTAAATCAAATTTCAGTAATTAAGAGCCACGATTCTCATAAATAATGATGTTGAGTTTAATTAGATCCTAAAGACCCTCGTTTGGTCTTTTGGTTTTGGATTTACATTTACAAGCACAAATTTTAAGGTTAAGGCCATGTTCGGTCAGCGTGTCAATGATCGAACTGAATCTATCACAATAATGTAGATTGCAAAAGTCTTTGACAATTTAAGTATAACCAGCTGTTTTATCAAGTGTGTTTGTTTCTGTCATCGCAGTGATTTTGGCTCAATCTCGGCAATGAGTGGAAATACACGTGGATGGTTCTTTTGATATAATTGTGGCTAATTCATTGTCTAAATATTGGCAGATGGCTATTTTAAATTCTAATAAAAAATTCAAGCAGATATTTGACGATTTTGCTAACTGTTATTGCGATTTTGATTAATTTAGCCAGCTGTGGAACCAATCCAGTATATTGATTTATCTTGCTTGGAGATGAATGTATGTAGCCAGATGAATAGGTATAGCTAGCTATGAGAACCTTTGATTGTTGAGGAATGAAGGTGTCTTCGAGCTTGTTACATGAAGCTGATGCCAAAGGTGGTTATCTCAAACTCGATGCAAACAATAAAGTGCCCAAATCATGCTTTCCTCCTCTTCCCATTCCCCATCTTCGTATCCAAAACTAAATCTCAGCAATGTGTTATACTTACCCTCTAGTTAATATAGGGGATCACTTGCAAAGACTAGGTCAGCCTCAAACCTGGGCCTACATGACTAATGAAGAATTGGTATAGAAGATTTGTTATTGTTACTGTTTAGAGTTTTTGGGAGATTTTCTCCTATATCATTACGCTTTGGATCCATTCTATATTCGGGGTGTATTATCGATGATTAAGCTCATAACATAAAGTGTCCAAAGTTCAAACCATATCTATATATTGTTTGCTTAAGAATAGTGTGATATACTGAGCTTCTCAGCGTATTCTTCATTTATAAATAACCTACAATTTTTGGATGTTGTCCTTCACAATCTGTCATAGATATTTTTTGGCTTGATTTAAAAGTTGAAACCATAAAATGAGAAATAAGAGCATATTTACTCAGTTCCTATCGTTTCAATTTAGGATATAATTTGGAAGGGTAGTTTGTAGAAAGCATAGCTACAGTCAACCTTATGTTTTAGGCAATTGTCAATCTGCTTCCCTAGCATGGGTACACCATTTGATGGTTCTAGGGTTTATACAGTGATGGCACTTCTTGTAAATAAGATTTATGATATTGGTTACTTCAAATGAACCTTGATGTTTAAGAGGCTATAGGATGAAAGATATTTCCTATTATTATTCATAAATTGTTGTAACGTGTTAAATTTTCCCTTTACCTTTCAGAAAGTAATCAACTTTATCACTCTCATTGTTTTTAACCTTATGGAATCTTTAGAATATTTCTGGCTCAATGTCTTTATAAATACATAACGATATGCACCCAATAGGCCATAAATATGCACCTTGCCACATACCCAACCTGTGCGAATTTGAAAGCTCTCTATTGTTTTCTGCAAAGCATCCTTATTCTTCTGATCTTTATATATATTGCTTATGTGATATACATTGTCTTATTAGTTGCTTTTGTATAAATGTGAAGGCAAATACAATGAAAAATGCCAAAATCTTGGCAAAAAAAATGAAAATAAAAATGTCATTAATACAGTTGTAAGTAGAGATGGTTATTATAATTGCCTTAGACTACTTTTTTATTTTTCCCATGTCTCAAGTAGGATTCCTCCCAATCAGAATTTGGAGATGTTTTATGATTTATCCTTCGTCTGAATAATCACATTTGCATGTTGTCGTAATATATGCCATTTGACCTTTCCTTCCATTCAAATAAAACAGTATAATTGATGAAAGAAGTCAGTCATTCAATATACATACATTAGAATTGCTGTAATTTCCATACATCTAACGCCCTTCGTTAAACAATGTCATTTCAGGTACTATTCCATGTATGGACATGTGGAGAAGCTCGCAGAGGAGATCAAAAAAGGTGCGGATTCTGTGGAAGGTGTAGAGGCTACTTTGTGGCAGGTTTGGAGATTTTTCCTTTTCTAATATAATAAAATCTAGGAAAATAAACACCAGAAAGTGTACAAGTTATTTACACTATCAACCTTGAAAGAAGCAAAGAAAATAACAAGGTTGATGTATTTTGTGGCAAGTTAGTGTGAATAATTTATGCAGTCAACAACAAAAGGTTGTTTCCCTTCATTGCAAGTTGCTGGTCATCTTGTGCGGTCGATCATCTCTCAGATTGTTCGTGTACAACTGCCAAGTTGGGGCACTACATTTGGCCATACCAATAGGGTTGACTTGATCCCTTTCAAGTTTTACTCTATCTACTGGAAGTTGATTCGTAATTGTTGAGAAATTAGGGTGTTTAATTCAATTTCTCTTCTTGATAATTACTTGTGAACTTGTTATGCTTCTTTTACTTAGATCTTATCTTCGTTAACTTATTATGTCTTTCATCAAGTCAATTATCAAAACACAAGAGACAAAAAGTTTAGGCTCTTTCAAGCTAGGGGCTAAAACCTCTCCCTCTTGGAGAGGAAAACTCGAAAGTAATTCTTCTTATAGACCTTCAATTGACGCAGTACCATAACAATGACACAGCACTTGACACGTTGTGCCTCCAAGACCTTGTCACCGCTCTTCTAGGCTCCTTTTGTTGATCTTCCTTTTTGCACTTTGCCACACCAACACTAGGGAGACTCGGTCCCTAGTCTAATAGCCCTCATTGATGTGCCTTCTATTCTTTTCTCCTCGGCCTCCAAGAGATACCTTTCTCACCTTCTAATTTCACCTTGATACCCAAGACCAAACTCTTGTGCTTGTTGTAGTATCCCTCCTTTACGTTGTGTATATGTCGCCCCAAGACCGAGGCTATTAGCCTCTGCCCACTCGAAGTATGCGAGGTAGGTATGCCTCCTATAACAAAGATAACCCTTATCTTTTCGTTGACCCAATCACTATGCGGAACTTCACCGAGATGACTTTACCACTTCGTACTTCGTATTCAATCATAGAACTTGACGAGATATAATAAACCCAAATAGAGGTAAATTATCCTCCTTTTCCTTCGTTGTCTCTATCTTCTATTCCACTTTCATCGTAGCCCTTAACCCAATGGATCACAGAATTTGTCCGAACTTCTTGTTGACAATTAAGGCCGTGGCCCCTCCTTTATATAGGGACCGCCACTCCTATCTAAGCCAACATGACTTCTTGTGGTGTCGACGGAAAAGAGAGGATCTTCAATATGTTTGAGCGTACTCTGAACAAGGGAGGATTCGACATGTTTGAGCCGAATTTCTTGAGCATTCTCGCAAGGTCTTGAGGCATACGTTTACATCATAATTTTCTTTTACAAGTGTAACAACACTTCATACAAATGACTCGAATTATATATTTATGACAAGATGACAATCCCTAAAGACACCAATAAGAAGCCTTTGACCTATAATAAAACTCCTTTCTCATGGAACCCATGATGCAAGTGTTACAAAAATACATTTTATTATCTTTGTCTTCTTCATTACATAAATCTTGCTGGGCACAAGTCATTATGAAGACCGAACCTAGTTACACTCAACACTCTTAACTAGTTAGGTAATCCCATATGTATAGCATCATATCAACCAGCATTGTCATAGTGCAAGGCCTTGACTAACAACTCCATCTCTCCACTAGATCTTTGAGCTCCAATGCTAGTGAGACCAATGAATAGACACCCACATCATTGTCTCTCTTGGATCATATCCCACCCGGTTCACTCAAAGATATGTCCACCGAGACTCGCTCTTATCTTGGGTTCCCACTTCCTCAAAGAATATCGGTCCTTCCACAACTACTCTTATCTTGATGCCCTAATACATCCCTTAAAGAGTACCGCATGCCAGATGATTACTCAATCCTCCATTCTCGTCTTCTCAGGAAGACCAGAATGACGTGTCTATCTCTCCCTCTCAACTAGGGAGGACACATTCCCTAAATGAATGTACTCATTCCTATACAAGGAATGTACTTAAGCTCTCTCACCTTAGGAATTACCAATTTTTTTTCCAAGTAAGAAACTTATTACCAGGCTCTCTCTTAATCGTGACTTGCGTAAAAAATGATGAAAACACCCAACTACTCATGAAGAACTCCTTTCTTCGATGTCATGAATTTCTCTCGTTGTTGAGGAGTCTTCATCTTTGGGATCTCTTCATAGGCACAAATCATCCATCACTTACATCCAAGAGTCATGTCTTCTATCAAAAAGTGATCTATCAATCTTCATCTCGTGAAGCTTCATGCCATGTCGTTTTCCTTCAAACCATACTTCTTCAAGGATCTTTCATCCTCGCCATATGGTTGTCAACACATGGAAGACATATACTTCCCTTTGCTACCAGATAAGCTAATCAGATATTATTTAATTATAAATGTGAAATTTTAAATCAAAAATTATCTTACTAATGATCTTTCACTCATGACATCTTCGTAGGCATTGACATCCTTTCGTTTATAGATTGACACATCTCCTAAAGATATGTATTGTCAAGGACCTCCATCTTTTCCACTTCTATCCGAGTCTACATAGCCTCCTATAGGAGATTTTCTAGTTGTAAGTCTTCTTGGCTTCCTTGGATGTTGACTTTTATCATGGTTGCAATTCTCACGATCTCTTCCTTTCTTCTCCACACAATTTTGATTTTATTCCCGTGAGCTTCGCATGCGCTCCTTGATAGTGTACAACCACCTCATATTTCATATGAGGACATATTATATGATTTCATCCGTTCGGATCATGCCTTTTGGCAACTTTTGCATCGCAGGACATTCTATTTTCCTTTGATCATACTTTCAAAGATAGAAGTATACTACTTGCAACCATATGACATGACTTCATAGCATCCAATGTCAAAGATATATATACACATGTACCTCATCCTTTTCTTTGAGTCATCCCAACGATTGGTCTTAGAATGAGAAGTTTCATTCTCTTGACTCCGTTTCATTTCAATATGTCATCATATCCTAATCCCAAAAATTCTGCAAGTTAGAACTCTCGATGAAACCTTTTGCTTTCTTTCTAACTAGTAGAATTCAAAGAGGATTTCATTAGAAAATTTCAGCACCTCGTTTCCATATTGATTATTGAATGATGAACCCCGATCTAGATGATTTCTTTTCCATAGATGTTGTTTTCAGGTTCTGTGAGTCACTATTTCTTATAGCATCTAATGCTACGTATTAATTCCTATGACGAGCGCTCTCCTTCAATGCTTCCATCATGATGCCAAATCTAAAGTGATGTATCTATCTAATATACAATGTCAACATACTATTTTTATTTTACAATCGACAAGATACCTCTTAAAGAGGAAGATGATCTTAATCATAGTAGAGATACCACTTTTCAGGCTTTTAACTGGGTTCTTCTATTTCTCCTATGGACATGGCTTCATCCTTTTTCCTCTTGTCCTTATTATATTTAACCTTCTTATAGTGCCCAAGTTCATTATATCCATACCATCTATTATCTATGTTTCTTCTTTTCTTCTAAGGACCAAACTTACCAAATCTTCCCTTTTTTTCGACATGAAAGACAGTTTGATTCTATTTGATCCTATATCAATTTTACTTTAACCTCAGCTTCTATCTTACATATAGACCATAGAATCTTGGAATGGTGTTGCTTCTTTCTTCCCATAGATGCTTGAAGTGAAGTTTCCCCATCCCTCCGGTAGAGCATTCAGCACCATTATAGTCATTTCTCTATCAAGCATTACTTATCCCAATTCCTGCAGTTGATCTCGCATTTCAGAAATCTTCATAAAATATGAAGTTATTCCTTCCTCTCTTGACAGCTTCAACTTATATCGTTCTTGTCTCAAAGATATTACTTCCCCTACAGTACTCACCAAGAATATCTCCACCAATTCGTCATATATTTCTTTTGAAGATTATAGTTTTGATACATAGGGGATGAGAGAGTCCTTTATGGATACTATAAGAATCCTCTGGGCTCTTATGTCCCCCCTTCATGTATTTGGCATGTGCTTGAGTATCTTCTTTTGACGGTCTAGTTGTTGACCCTTTCATATAGTCTATGACTTCATTCTCAATAAGATTTAGATCTGTCATTTTCTTCCATGCAGGAAAGTTTGTAGTCCCCGACAATTTGTTGCTTCCCTTGCAAAAAGCCATTTTGACAGATTCCTATGAAGTCATTAAGGCACTTACTTGAGTAGATGCTTTCTTCTTCTATCAGCTTCCTTGTTGATGATGATGTAGATAGTAGCAGAAAATCCCTCTTAGATTGGTTTCTTCAAGAGTGGTGAAAAGAGCTAGATCACCTTGGATCCTTGATGATGATAATGATGAAGGATGGTTTGATGGGGGCTTGATGATGTCTCCAATAATGTTGACTTGATTTCAACACCAAATAGATGTTGATGGTGATGGCTTCTTCACGGTGTCCTTAATGATGTTGACTTGGCTTTACTTATAGCTTTGGAATCCTTGTGGATAACTATCTTAGTCTGATGTCTTCTTGAAAATTTATCCTTGATCTCTTGATACTTGTGTGTCTTCTTGTCTTCAGAACCTTAGCTCTGATTCCATGTTTAGGAAATTAGGGCTTTTAATTCAATTTCTCTTCTTGATAATTACTTGTGAACTTGTTATGCTTCTTTTACTTAGATCTTATCTTCGTTAACTTATTATGTCTTTCATCAAGTCAATTATCAAAACACAAGAGACACAAGTTTAGGCTGTTCCAGCTAGGGCCAAAACCTCTCCCTCTTGGAGAGGAAAACTCGAAAGTAATTCTTCTTATAGACCTTCAATTGACGAGTACCATAACAATGACACAGACCCTTGACACCAGTGTGCCTCCAAGACCTTGTCACTACTCTTCTAGGCTCCTTTTGTTGATCTTCCTTTTTGCACTTCGCTACACCAACACTAGGGAGACTCGGTCCCTAGTCTAATAGCCCTCACTGATGTGCCTTATATTCTTTTCTCCTCGGCCTCCAAGAGATACCTTTCTTAGCCTTCTAATTGCACCTTTGATACCCAAGATCGAACTCTTGTGCTTGCTGTAGTATCCCTCCTTTACATTGTGTATATGTCAGCCCAACACTGAGGCTTGTATTAGCCCTTGGCCTACCTGAAGTATGCGAGGTAGGTATGCCTCCTATAACAAAGATAACCCTTATCTTTTGTTGACCCAATCACTGTGCGGAACTTCACTGAGATGACTTTAATTACAGTCCTGTACTTCATAATACGTATTCAATCATAGAACTTGACGAGATATAATAAACCCAAATAGAGGTAAATTATCCTCCTTTTCCATCGTTGTCTCTATCTTCTATTCCACTCTTACTGTAGCCCTTAACCCTCACTTGGATCACAGAACTTGTCTGAACTTCTTGTTGACAATTAAGGCCGCAGTCCCTCCTTTATATAGGGACCGTCACTCCTATCTAAGCCAACATGACTTCTTGTGGGTAAGCCGACTTGAAAAAGAGAGGATCTTCAACATGTTTGAGCTGACTTGAACAAGGGAGGATATTCGACATGTTTAAGCCGAATTTCTTGGAGCATTTTGGCAAGGTCTTGACTCTTGAGGCATACGTTTGCATCATAATTGTCTTTTACAAGTGTAACAACACTTCATATACATGACTCTGAATTATATATTTATGACAAGATGACAAACCCCTAAAGACACCAATAAGAAGCCTTTGACCTATAATAAAACTCCTTTCTCATGGAACCCATGATGCAAGTGTTACAAAAATACATTTTATTATCTTTGTCTTCTTCATTGCATAAATTCATAAGTGCAAGTCATTATGAAGACCGAACCTAGTTACACTTTTCAACTCTCCCTCTTAACTAGTTAGGTATTCATAATGGTACATGGTCACTCTCAATTTGAGGAATCTCATAAGAAGAATTTGATTGGTAATCCCATATATATAACATCATATCAACTAGCATTGTCATAGTGCAAGGCCTTGACTAACAACTCCATCTCTCCACTAGATCTTTGAGCTCCAATGCTAGTGAGACCAATGAATAGACACCCACATCATTGTCTCTCTTGGATCATATCCCACCCGGGTTCACTCAGGATATGTCCACCAGGACTATTCTTATCTTGGGTTCCCAGTCCTCAAAGAATATCGGTCCTTCCACAACTACTCTTATCTTGGATGCCCTAATACATCCCCTAAAGAGTACCAGATGCCAGATGATTACCCAATCCTCCATTCTGTCTTCCCAGGTGAAGACCAGAATGACGTGTCTATCTCTCCCTCTTAACTAGGGAGGACACATTCCCCAAATGAATGTACTCATTCCTATACAAGGAATGTACCTAAGCTCCCTCTCACCTCAGGAATTACCAATTTTTTTCTAAGTAAGAAACTTATTACCAGGCTCCCTCTTAATCAAGGACTTGCAGAAACAATGATGAAAACCCTTTCTTCGATGTCATGAATTTCTCTGTTGTTGAGGAGTCTTCATCTTTGGGATCTCTTCATGGGGCACAAATCATCCATCACTTACATCCAAGAGTCATGTCTTCTATCAAAAAGTGATCTATCAATCTTCTCATCCGGTCAAGCTTCATGCCATGTTGCTTTCCTTCGAACCATACTTCTTCCAAGGATCTTTCATCCTGCCATATGGTTGTCAACATGTGGAAGACATATACTTCCCTTTGGTAGCCTTGCATAAGCTAATCAGATATTATTTAATTATAAATGTGAAATTTTAAATCAAAAGTTATCTTAGTGATGATCTTTCACCATGACATCTTCTTGTAGGCATTGATATCCTTCGTTTATAGATTGACACATCTCCTAAATATATGTATTGTCAAGGACCTCCAACTTTTCCAGACTTCTATCTGAGTCTACATAGCCTCCTAGGAGATTTTCTAGTCAAGTCTTCTTGGCTTCCTTGGATGTTGACTTCTTTTTATCATGGTTGCAATTCTCACGATCTCTTCCTTTCTTTCTCCACACAATTTTGATTTTATTCCCAGGAGCTTCAGTATGCAGTTCCTTGATAGTGTACAACCACCTCATATTTCATATGAGGACATATTATATGATTTCATCTGGTTTGGATCATGCCTTTTGGCAACTTGTGCATCAGAGGACATTCTATTTTCCTTTGATCATACTTCTAAAGATAGAAGTATACTACTTGCAACCATATGACATGACTTCATAGCATCCAATGTCAGCATATATACACATGTACCTCATCCTTTTCTTTTGAGTCATCCTGCAACGATTTACCTTAGAATGAGAAGTTTCATTCTCTTGACCTGCTTCATCAATATGTCATCATATCCTAATCCCAATTTTCTGCAAGTTAGAATTCTCGATGAAACCTTTTTCTTTCTTTCTAACCAGTGAATCCAAAGAGGATTTCATTAGAAAATTTCAGCACCTATTTCCATATTGATTATTGAATGATGAACCATGATCTAGACGATTTCTTTCCATAGATGTTGTTTTCAGTGAGGTTCCCAGGAGTCACTATTTCTATAGCATCAATGTGCTACAGACATCCTCCTATGACGAGCACTCCTCCTTCAATGCTGGATCATGATGCCAAATCTAAAGTGATGTATCTATCTAATATACAATGTTTCCTAACATACTATTTTTATTTTACAATCGACAGATACATCTTAAAGAGGAAGATGATCTTAATCATAGTAGAGATGTTTCACTTCTTCTTTCTTAGGTTTCTTTGAATCTGGTTCTTCTATTTCTCCGGTGACATGGGCTTCATCCTTTTTCCTCTTGTCCTTATTAGATTTGGGACAATCCTTCTTATAGTGCCCAAGTTCATTACATCCGTACCATCTTATTATCCATGTTTCTTCTTTTCTTATAAGGACCAAACTTACCGAATCTTCCCTTTCTTCTCGACATGGCAGCATAGGCTTGATTCTTTTCTTCTAAGGACCAAACTTACTTTGCATTCTTGTCTGAAGAGATGGTTTGTGCAGTTCCCAGGTGAGGCCTGCCTTTGAAGAAGGCCTCTTTTAAATATCCAGGTCTTCTTTCCACAACAGCTTCAGCCTTAGTGGTAGCTGAGCTTGAGCACTTACTGTGTGCCTTGCATAGTCTTGCCTTGATACATTCTGTCAGCTTCAGTTGGGTTTGGGATTAGGCAGCTATTAAATTCTTGGCGAACTTCATAAGAACTTTCTGACTTATCCTATGCTCAGCCTCTGTATTTTCAATTTTGGCATTTAGCCTTTTCTTTCAGCAGGAAATCCTTCATCTCACCCATAAAGTTCTGCAATTCCACTCTCTCCTCTTCTCTCTTTATACATCCTTGCGATATGGCACAGACTCTCCCATGCCTCCAATTGTCTGGAGGAATTTGTTATTACATTCAGTAGCAACTAGGTAAATGTTTTTGTTGGTCTTAGAGTCTTTGGAGTTAGTCTTTTCACATGTTTCTCCCTATTATATGGCATTGTTCTGTCCTAACTCCAATAATCTGTCATAACTCCAATGTTCTGTCATACCTGGCCTGAGTGCCATCAGATAGACCAATTGGGGTTCCATCGACCCCCATTTGATTGAGTACCATCCAAGGGCTGATATGGCCTTTTGGGGGCATAATGATTGAAGACCTTGGGTGAATTACACATGAATTGTGATAACAACCAATCACATCTAGAGGACTGCAACCTTGTGCAAAGACATTGATATTACAAATATTTACAAATTTTGGGTCAAGACCCAGCATATAAGACTGTAAACAGAAACTAAGAAAGGCACTACAGGGCTTGTAGGCTGAAGGATCATTACTTCATATACAGTCTTCATAGAACTACATCAATCTTATGCAAAAGTCAAAACCCAAACTGAATATATATACATAAATTGATGTAGATCCATACTAACTGTGGTCGATCAAACACCGGGAGGAATCCAATCCCTCAAGTTGCAAACCTTTACTCTAGTTTTGCATTGTTAAAAAGTTGTGTTTCAGAGGGATATGATCACTGTCAGCGCTTTATAGATCTTGGGTTAAGATGGATCAACACTGGTACTGTTGACAATGAAGATATATTAATAGATCCTACGAGCTTCGTTATGTAGCTTCAGAATCTCTTGGATGCTTGTTAATTATTTTAGCGTCTTTACTAATGTTTATACTTAATGTGTTGTATGCTAGTTCTTTTAAATACAGTACCTTGATTAGAGTCCAATGTATTTCTTTCACCTGACATTATCATATTAAGTTCTACATGTTAGAGTTATTTTCTTAGCTTTACTGTAAGGTTTGGTTTATGAACAAATGTTCCCTTAGCATTGAAGCCTTCTTGAGTTTCAGTAACTTTCCAGAGTCTGGTGCATTGGTTATTAAAAAATCAAATGCTTTTTGTCATATGCCTCATTATATCACTAATAATGCACAAGTAAGGCATCTATCTGAATATATCAGCCTAATTCTAGAGTCTAGACATTGTATCATTATCCATTGTATAATCAATATATCTATTTTACTTACCGCCACATATAGTTGCCTCTATTATTTGTGAATGTGGGACAATATGTGACAAACCATCAGGCTTTACACTTTCCAAGTTCTTTTGTTTACTTCTCATTTTCATTTCCTGCTGTCCAGAAGGCTAACAATGATTACCCTTGTATTTATTCTTATAAACTTACTAAGCAGAAGAAGCTTGGTCCCTGCAGGTTCCGGAAACACTTTCTGAGGATGTATTGATTAAAATGAATACACCACCAAAGTCTGAAGTGCCCATCATAGAGCCTGGACAACTTGCCGATGCAGATGCCCTCATACTGGGATTTCCCACAAGATATGGTATGATGGCAGCCCAATTTAAGGCTTTCTTGGATGCAACAGGTGGGTTATGGCGAACTCAGCAATTGGCAGGCAAACCAGCAGGCATATTTTATAGCACGGGATCTCAGGGTGGTGGCCAAGAAACTACTCCGTAAGATCCTGAGACCCAAAAATCAAATAAAAGAGTGCAAGCATTGTGATTTTTTCTGAATCTTTTGACAATTATTTCTAAATTGATCTCTTTTATCAATAGCAGAGGAGGTTATCTCTCCTTAAAATACTGTCATAATTTCTTCTTCATGAAGTGATACATAACCATAGGAGATATTTTAATGTACCTGAAATAGAATATATAAAAAATTATAACTGGAAGGATTTAATTCCTGTATACTATACTCAATGTTAGAACATGCTGAGCTTTCTTAAGTCCATTTCACACTGCAAGGACTTTTGTGGTCATGCCTATCAAGTATGCGCAGGAAAGAAACAGGATTTTTGATGTAATCAGTCTCAAATCTTATTATTTTTGGGAAAGAACTGAATCATGCCTTGCTCAGCCATTTTACTTTGAAGCTTGATTTATTCTATAATATTGGTTTTCATTTGGAATGCTTGGTAGATCTTCAAATGGGATGATTATTCTCTGGGTTGCTTACCCACTTAGGATATATGTCATTCTCAGAAGCTGCAACGTTTTGCTATCTTCTACCACCCTAGCTTTTTAGAGACCAAGTTGAAAAATGAAAAATGATGTTTGTGGACTTCCTAAATTCACATTCTCAATCACGAGTAATTAGAGGCAATTTTTAGAGGGATTACTAGCAAGGATGACACTACATCTGTCAGGATCTATCTGCTAATGTATTTCTGTTATAAGTACTTTGGCAGTTTGACTGATAATATACATCATATAATGGATCATATAGTTCCTTTCCCATTCCTCTTCTCTTTACCTTGTTAAAATGCAATGAAATTACTCATTCATATCTTCACCGTGATATATCAAATTATTGTGGCTTCTTTACTGATTGTGTTTCTTACAAAACATGCAGCCTTTTGGGTTCACCTTAAAGCTGGCATGGTAAAATAGCAATTCTTAGCCCATCAGATTATCTTGTGAAAATCATGCAACAGCCATCTGTTAGGCAGTGATGAAGCTTATCTTTAACTGCTAAGCTGTTATCGAGCAGAAACCATCCAAGCTCCTTAATCTTAAATGCAAAGTGGGAGTTCTAGATATTTTGACAACTCTTAACTCACTTAATTTCATTGTATAGGGTGGCTCACATTTTCTCAAGGAATTCTGCAAATTGATGATGTGTCATGAGCTCTGAAGATAACTCATTCTAGTCCATAAATGGATTCCTACCTTACTATTTCCAATCCTTCAAAATTGGTCCCTAACCATCTAAGTCAAACCTTACTAACCTAGGATTAGGAGTCTGTACAGGTGCACCTATTAGCAGTGTAAATCCTTTTTGAATGATTGATAAACCTTCATGCAACTGATTATCTCTATTTTTGTGCCATAAATCCCCCCAGATGTGGAAGCCTTTCTTTGCAAGTCTCTCTTCTGCAAAAAGGAGGAATGAAATCAAGTTGTCCTCTCTTCAAAAGGAAGGACCAAATGGATCTTCACACTAGTTACCATCCATTTCCAAGGCTGCCCAAGTCTGAATTAAGTTCCTTGGATGCTAATTGCCAAGGCCCTACCAAATCTGCATGAGAATTTCTGATCTGGAAATTTGCAGCCGCTCCAACAATATCCTGGATCCCAGAAAGACTTTTTAATCACCTACATGAGTAGCATTTTGAACTTGTGACATGCGATAACACATCAATGAGCCTGCCATTCATTTCCCAGACAAACCATTTGGCTGCCCAGTGTCAAGTTTCCAGCAATGCCCCCTATGTTTGTATGCCAATCAAGCCTAGCTTGGTGGCTTCTCCCAGCAATGTCCCAGATGCCCCTTTAGACTAGTTGAATACCTCGCTTCCCTCAGAGTTTCTCCCTTTGTGAACCTTTCAAATGATTTCCAACTTTCCGTATCATGAATAAGAAGGAAGGTGATAAGTAGAATAGAACATGTCTTGCTGCCAAAATTCTATCGACAATATTGATTCAACTTGTCAAGGGTATATTTTCATAAGACCGTTTCATTTCAGCAGTCTACAGCATCTCCACTAGGTCAAGATTCATAACCCACAAAAAATATTAGTTAATTTATGGATGTACACAAATGACCAAGGAAGAAGGTCAACGGGACTATGACTTACAATTAATGATCTATGGACTATGGGGGTGTCAGAGACACTCTTAAAAACAAAGAACCTTCTTGCTTTCATATTTATTGAAAACACAATCCCACTAGTCTTTCGAGACACATAAATGGAAAAAGGAATACCCAAGTAGTTTATGTTCTGACCTGGATGAATAATCTTCCACTGTTTGACAAGCCACTCTGGAAAATCTTCTTGCCCAACACTGCTGCTATTGCTGCTTGAGCATAAATTTCAAGACATTGCATTTTCCCTGAGCAGAGCAGAATCATTAGTAAAATGAACATTGAATAAAGATTTGGCATCTGGAAGAGGAACTTCCTTGAATCCCACCTTTCACTGGAGCAGTTTCCAGGAGATATCCTAACAAATCTGCTGCAGTGCCATACAAAAAAGAGGCTAGTGGGCATCCTTCCCTGAAAGATCTCTGTAAACGAATCCCCTTTAAACAGCCGACCATCTGGTAGAGACATTTGAAAAGTAGTGTGCTCCAATTGAGTAAAGAAGATCCTAAAACACAACCAAGAGAGCATATCAAGGATGAAATTCCAGTCAAACTATCTAAGTATTTATGAAAATCAACTTTCAGGGATAATATTTTTTGACTGGTTTCCCTTGCCTCTTTAAGGCTTTCCTAGGCTGTAATATATTTATTTAGGATGAACTGATTTTTGATAAAGCTGGTTTGCTCATGGTGGATAATTCTTGCAGTCAAAAGATATATTCTTATTGGCAATGTCTTTAGCTATGATCTTTAATCCAGTGATCAATCTAATTTTTCTCCGACCTCCCAGAATAACTCCTTTTCTCCTTAAGAATAAGGTTGATCAACCCTGCGTTCACTTGCTATCTCATATGCTCCACCACAAAAGCTTCAGTCACTTAAAGGGTAATTTGAGTTGATTACAAATTCTACGGAAAGAAGATTCTTTGGAAGAGGATTTTGAACTAGAGGGGATTTGTGGGATAAAGAGTGAGATACATTGTTGAACTGAGGGAGCCATAAGCTGCTCTCAATGATTAGTAACTGCAGACAAAACGGTCATCTTGGTTTCCACTCCCCTTTTAAACTATGGGTGGTGTTGGAAACTGCAGTGTGGCAGCGATTAATTCAGGTTTTCCTTGACCTTAATAATTGCTTGTGAAATTTATTTATCTTCTTATGTTTCTTTGTTAGATCTTCTTCATCAAACAATTACCAAGAACAAAAATAGTAAAGACAATGGACACAAAAATTAGGCGCCAAGCCAAGGCAAAACCCCTCCAAGGGGAAAACCCAAATAAATTCTTCTCTTATAGAATCTGCTTCAAATGAGACAACAAAGACCCAAACCCTAGACAAAGTCCTCCTCCAAGTACCAAGTCAACCCTTCAACAATTCCTTCCAGATAGATCAGATTAACATGGATTAATCTTGATTATATCAGCTTCCAGCTTCCAGCCTGCAACTTCGACTTGCAACTCCTACCCTGTAGCTACTGCAAAAACCCTAATTTGGCTTTTTCAAGAGATCCTTCTTTGAGCAAGATAGATCCTCCCAAGGTCAACAAGGTCAAGATAGAATATTCCTTCTTCCAGCAATTTGATACTGCAACTTGCTTTCCTGCAATTTAGACTTTCAATTTCCGCCTTCCTTGATGTTGCAAAAACCATAGATTTCGCACTTGTGAGAGAGATAAAGCCCAAAAAAAAGGTTTTCTTCCTTCTTCTTTCCTTCTAGACCTTCTCTCTCTCTTCTTACTTCCCAGCTACAGATCGAACTTCCTCTCATGAGATCGAACTTGTGAGTGAGTGCCAAATGAGGTTTGAATCTGCTTCTTTATATAGCCTTTCCAAGGGTCGAATTCCCTTCTTTAGGCTGACTTGAAGCTACCAGGTCGACTTGTAATTTGGAGGTTTCCAGGACCTTGCGGAGCCAAAATAAGTTCTTTTACAAGTTACATCTAGCTTGGAAGGGTCCTATAAACACGATGTTGACTCTCTTGACTCATGACAATATATCTTGTGACCTAACAAACCCTAGAACCATGGAGACCATGCTTTTACCTAGAAGACCATCAATAAAGAGCATGAAATCCGTGCTTTAAAATAGTAAATTTTTATTTTCTTATTTTTATTCGTTACATAAGAATCTAAGATTCATATTTAAATGAATACAATGACAATTATGAAGACCAAAACTAGTTACATTTCCAACACTCCCTCTTAACTAGGGAGTTATTGATAATTGTACAACTAGTACAACATCATTCTCAAAATGAAGAGTTCTCATAGGAAGATTCAGATTGATAAGCCAACTGTAAGCATCATCATTATGACCAACATTGTCTTTGAGGCCTAACTAGACAAGCTCATCTTCATTCAAGAGCATTATGCAGGGAGGCTTTACGTGTGATACCGCACTACCTCTACAAGGCACAAACTCCATCCGGATGTTCACTAAGTATGTCCTTTTAGGACTATTCTTATCTTGGATTCCTAATCCTCAAAGAATATTAGTCCTCTTCGACCACTCTTATTTTGGATACCTATCTTATCCACAAAGAGTGTCGGTCCCTTTCCTTTCTTGGATGTTCTATCCTAAAGGAAAGGGCAGATGCTTATCCAATCCTCCACCATTCTCTCTCCATGGCCTTCACTTAGACTTACGTCTGTTAATCTTGGTCAAGTGCATGACACATGAAGAAAATAATGCACTTGTGATGTCCATAGTCACTCCCTCTCAACTAGAGAGGATATCCCTATTCCCTCTTGATTGGAGAATAGATCCTTGCTCCTATTTAAGGAGCCTCCTTTACTCCCTCTCAAAACCAAAGGATATTCCAGACTTCCTTTGAATTTGGGAAGTCAACACCACAAGCCTTATAGCTTGTTTTCATAAGAGTACCAGGTACATGTTCTTTATAGACGCATGGCTCCCTCTTTCCTTCGCATCTCTTGTATCGAGCTTGTTTTTTTCCGAGGTATCACGAAGCCATCTTCTTTCTTCAATCTTGTGATAGGATCCAGGTCATCTATCTTGCACATCACTTTCATCTTGTCATCATTGATGAATGCATTATGTTGAGCCTTTCCAAACTTTAAGTTGATCATAGCTTCCTCATGCAAGTGATCTCCTTGTTGTTGTATGAACTTGACCTTCAAATTACCTTCTCGCACTTGCTACCTCTTAATCTCAAGATGAAAGACATCTTGACTTCATGATTGCCAGGTATCATATGTTGAGCTTGCCTCAACGTTCATCATGTGTTTCTGCAATAACCTTCTAGTTAGCATAACAATATGTTAACCATATAATGATATAACCAATAACAAAAATATTAAACTTACCTCATTATGATGACCTTCTCATCAAAGCATCAACATTCTCATGGTCCCTCTCCACACAAGCCTTCCTTCATGCATCAGAGTGCCCAAGGATTGAACTTGATTACCAAGTTACAATTTTTATTTTTTATTTTTATATTATTTATTTATTTTTATTTTTTTTTTATTTCGGAGACTATACTGGATGTTATTATACTATATAATCTAGTGAGAAAGTCTTTATCCTTTATTCATTTTAGAGTAAGTCAAATTCATCATATAACCATACTAAGCATATCTATGATCAACTTCTTTTAGAGGTTTTTTGTATTCATAAATCTTACCCAAGAGTTACTTTAAATATGCATTTCTATGCTTTCATTCAATCATCTAGCTATATGCCCTAAAATGGGACTGCAACTTGACCAACTACATTCCTTCATCTTTTAAGAGTATTGTTTTCATACTATATGGAATATATACTATCCTTGTCATAATGCTTTCTTCCAAGAACCTTCCAAAATGATGGTTCTTATAGGATCATGATGATCCTCCTTAGCAAAATGGCTAACTCTAACATAATATTAGAGAATGCCTAGATGAACAATAATATGCAAAATGGTCCAATTCTAAAGACTAGATGATTCCTACAATGCAACTCAATCAAGTGGACTCTAAATATGCTACTATCACATGCATTTATCTGTGATGACATACATAATCAGAAATAATGCATTCTATCTTAAAGGAAAGAGTGAATACCAACTTCACAAAGAACCTGACAGAGGGGATGGCTTCCTTAATAGTAAAGATATTTGGCATCTTCTTTCTTCGACTTCTTCTCAGGTTCTCCCATTTCTTCGGCTATGTGAGCTTCGCTTCTTTCCTTTCTTTTGTTGTTCTGCTTGTTTGGACAGTCCCTTTTAAAGTGTCCATATTTATTGCATCCAAAGTATTGAACCTTAGACATATCAAGCTTCTTCTTGGACTTTCCAAAATTTCTCTTCTTCAGCTTCTTGATTCTAGCAATAAAGGCTTGAGACTGTTCATTTGATTCGATATCATCTTTTGCCTTGATCCTAGTTTCTTCCAAAATGCATTGAGCCCACAACTCATCAAAAGGAATTGAGTCTTTCTTGGAGTAAATGCTAGTTGCGAAACTGCTCCATTATGGTGGCAAGGCATTTATTACACAAATGGTCATTTCAGGGTCAGAAATTGTCTCCTCAAGCCCCTGCAATTGATTTCTTATTTGAGAAATCTTCATTAGAAAGGATTCCATGCCCTTCCTTTGATTTATTTATTTTGTATAGTTCATTTCTCAAAGACATCTTTTGCCCCCAAATGTACTTATAGAGTATAAATTTACTAGCTTATCATACATAGCCTTAAAAGTCTTCAAATTAGCAACAAATGGGACAAGTTGATCCTTAAAATACTCAACAATGATCCTTTGTGCCCTTACTTCCCCCTTATTGTATTTTGCTAGCTCTTGAATCTTGTCTTTGCTAGGTTCAATAATTTCACCAAGAACATATTCCATTACTTTATGCTCTGTAAGTGCTAGATCAATCCTTTTCTTACAAGCCAGGAAATTTGTTGTACCAACGAGTTTATTGATTTCCTTGCGGAAAGAACCCATATGACTTGTAGATTTAGACATAGAGATACTTACTTGTCAATCAAAAGTATTCCCTTCTCTGATGATGTCTCCAACTATCTTGATGCTTTCAAGATCTTCAAAGAGACTTCAATGATGTCCTAGAAAGATGTCTTCTATGATCCCCTTAGCAATAGCTTCAAAGAGTAATGAATGATACCAAGATCCTTTGATGTGTCCTTCAAGGATGTCTTCTAATGAGCCTTTGAATAGATCTCCTTCCAGGAGAGATCAACAACCTTATTGTAATCTTCCTCTTCAGGCTTTCCTTTGATGAGGGCTTGATATAGTCTTTTGCAAGTGATTCCCCTTAGCAAAACCTTCTTGTGTCCACAAGATGATCCTTCCAGCTGCCTTCTCTTGTTCACCTTAGCTCTGATACCATGTTGGAAAATGCAATATTGAAACTATTAATTCAGATTTTCCTTGACCTTAATAGTTGTTTGTGAACTTTATTTATCTTCTTATGATTCTTTATTAGATCTTCATCAAACAATTACCAAGAACATAAATAGTAAAGACAATGGACACAAAAATTAGGCTCCAAGCCAGTGTAAAACCCCTCCAAGGGCAAAACCCAGATAAATTCTTCTCTTATAGAATCTGCTTCAAATGAGACAACAAAGACCCAAGCCCTAGACCAATTCCTCTTCCAAGTACCAAGTCATCCCTTCAAGAATTCCTTCTAGATAGATCAGATCAGCAAAGCTTAATCTTGATTCTACCAGCTTCCAGCTTCAACTTTGTCCAACTTTGACCCTGCAACTTTGTCTTGCAACTTTGGCCTTGTAAAGTTTTGTAGATGTTCTATGCTAGAAGCAATTTCACTTTTATTTCAGCAATCATACAAGTAGGTAAGCAAAATGCAGATAGAACATATAAGTAGATCTTACAGAAGACAAATCAGAAACAGGAAAAATGCAATACCCCATTTCGTGGTCCAACAGAGACAAAGATCTTCCAACCCAGCCAAAGTCTCCAGCACAATTGACCCATTGACATATGTCACAACAACCCTCCACAACCAGTAGATGAGTCAACCCAAGTCAACTCTGCAAAAGTCAACGTTGTCCTGAAAAGTCAACGCAGGGACAGCAAGCTAAAAGTCAACGCAGCAGCAAAACGGTCAACCCTTTGACCTCGATTTTTGTGCCAGGTAGTACGGCCTTCATAAATCGAACCTTCCTCCAATTTTCAGCTTGTTTGGACCAAGCGTTGACCAAAGTCAACGCTGGTCAAAGTTACTGCGAAACCCTAGCAGCAGCAAATCCGTACTTCAGCTTGACCGTACAGTTTGTCCTCTTCGTCCTTCACACGTGTGGATTAAATTCGTCCTTCTTGGTAGCTCGTATTCCTAGATGAGAGAGGAAGATGTGAGTTGTGATGATGCTGAAAATCTCTCCAACTTTTCCTGTATATATATCCATCATGAGGGTGTGTGACACATCTGTTGGGCATCCGAGCCTACATTACAAAACTGGCCGACCTTGCACATATAATTCATTAAAAATAATAAATTCAAAATATAAGTTCTGCTCATCGGATTAAGACATATTTTATATGGATTTTACACCTCTCAGAAAGAGGAATCCAACAAAAATATTAGCCTCTTAATCTGAGCATCTTAATGTGGAGTTTGGACCTAGTTGTCCAAATTTAACACTCCCTCTCAACTAGGGAGAACTCCATCTATTAGTGCAATCAACATCGTGCGTCATCCCGCCGAAACTTGCTTTGCTGGCTTCTTTATTTCAGAACAGAAGTGGGTCAGTCACAAAGACATCATCCCCCGACTGACATAGTCAGTCCAGAGGTCCCAGACCTCACAAATCTTGATCCGAGATCAAGTGGTTGGACCGTGCCATCCTAGATAGAGAGTACGGCAATCTCTGATGCGTCCATCAGTCTTTGCTAATAGTCTCTAACTTTTCCACACCTCATTGGCCAAATGAGAGGTACTTCCCATGAGCCCTGAACTCAATGGGTAGGATGCATACGGGGCACAGAAAATGAGAGGTGAACCAACTCAAAATCACAGCAGTGGGGTCCAAGCACACCACCAAGGTTGGCAAGCCTAGCCTTGTGGTTGCCCATAGCTCCAAGAAGCTCTCCCCAAAGCCCCCCAGAGCTCCCAGAGCTCATCGTCCAACAGGACCCACATCATAGGGTCTTTCCACGATTCCAAGATTCTCACGGAAGGTTAGGAACATGACCTTCCCCAAGGGCATTGTGAGAATATCAGCGACCTGCTCATCAGTTCCTATATGATCGAGCCTTACGGCGCCTCGCTGTACCATATCCCAGATAAAGTGGTACCAGCCATCAACATGCTTGGATCAATCGTGGAACCCGGGATTCTATGACAAATGAATCCCCCTCTGGTTATCACAAAGGATAACGGTGGCATCTAGCACATGCTCGAACAGCTCTCAAGGAGCTTTCGCAACCAAGTGACTTCACAACAGGCGATACATGTTACAATGTATTTGGCCTCAGCGGTGCTCAAGACTGCCGACTTTAGATTCCTGCCCGAAGCAAATCTTCATGTGAAGTAGCATCCAGATGTGCTCTTGCGATCCACCACACTGCCAGCCCAATCGGCATCAGTATATCCACGGAGTGTCATACTCCTGGCAGTGTATCTCAGCCCACGGTCTGTCGTGCCTCAGAGATATCTCAAGAGTTTCTTGGCACCAACCCAGTGAATGTTATGATCAACCATGTGTTGACTCAAAGTGTTCACTGCACAGCATATGTTCGAACAAGTGTTCATTGAGAACATCAGGGTCCTTATGAGTTCACGATACTCAGTAGGACGGGCCCAGCAACGTTGCTCCCCAACTTCTTAAAGTTGAGTTCCATCGGTGTCGACACGGACTTACAGTCCACCATTCCAAATCTTTTCCGAAGCTTCACAATATATTTTCCTTGAGAAAGGAAAATCTCTCCAGGTCTCTGCCAGACCTCCAGGCCTAGTAAATAGTGCATCAGACCTAGGTCCTTCATCTCAAATTCAGCAGCAAGCTCCCTCTCACATTGATGAATGAGAGGGTCATCACCAGTCAGGAAGAGGTCATCCACATATAGTACTAGAATGAGAGGCTTCTCTTTCACAACCTTGAAGTATAGGTTCAGATCAGCATTACTTCGAGTGAAGCCCAGCTTCATCAAGTGACTATCCATCCTTTCGTACCAAGCTCTGGGTGCTTGCTTTAACCCATAGAGGGCTTTCTTCAACCTGCAGACATAAGTGTCTCGATCTTGAACTTCAAATCTCAGAGGTTGTTCTACATACACCTCTTCCTTTATTGCACCATGCAGAAAAGCGGTCTTGACATCCATCTGATGAAGACTCCATCCTTGCGTAGCAGCAAGGGCTATGATGGATCGGATGGTGGTATATCGTGCCACAGGTGCAAATATATCGTCATAGTCAATTCCTTCCTTTTGAGAGAAACCACGGGCAACAAATCTTGCCTTAAACTTTTCGGCACTCCCATCAGATCCATGTTTAATCTTGTAGAGCCATTTAGCGGTGACAACAGATTTGTCCTTCGGTCTCGGGACCACATCCCAGACATCATTCTTCATAATAGACTCATATTCTTCATGCATAGCATCCTTCCAGACTTGATGCTTGATGGCTTCCTCAAAAGATCCAGGTTTTGCGAGAGAAGTCATCAGTAAATGTTATATAGTAAGAACATCCCCCCAGGGATGTTACAGGCAACATACCAGAAAGATCAGAATGGACCAGTTGCAATATCTCAGATGTCTTTGTGACACTTGAGAGGAAAGAAGGTCCCCTTGTTATGTTATATTCTTCAGCACAGCCCTTACATACACCTTCCTTGCTTCGGGAAGGGCTTTCCAAATCTACGGTGCCATAGTTCGGTTTGACGGATAGTATCACAAGTCATAGCTCCCAACGGACTCCCTCCAACCTGATAGAGTGTACCAACCCTAGAACCAATTGAGATAGCTTCCTTGAAGCTCTTCTTCCACATGAGCACCTTTCCATCAGAGAAAGTTACATTGAATCCTTTGTCTTCCATGGCAGATACAGACACAAGGTTCTTCTTCAATTTGGGTACATAGAGTGCATCTTGTAGACGGAGGACTTGTCCTTGAGACAAGTGAAGGGTCACAGTCCCGGTCCCTTTTACAGGATAAGTGGCATTATCCCCAAGGATAATTTCTAGATTAGTATCCCTTTCAACCATTTCAGAAAGTGCTTCCTTGAATCCGGTGATATGTCTTGAGGCACCACTATCAATTAGCCAGACATCCATCGTGTCGGGCAGAGATGCAGCTGAGAGAGCAGATACCAGAATATACTCATTTCTTTTATCAACAACATTAGACTCCTCATACCTGGTATTTTTGGACCTCTTAGAAGGTTGATTGTTTCCTCCAAAGTGAGCCTTCCTCTTTCCTTTGGATTTGTCATTTCTTTGATTCCCATTCCTTCGGTTGTTGTTGTTATCGTCACTATCGGGAGAATCCTCCTTGAAGGGGCATTCTCTAGCATAGTGTCCAGGCCTATGGCAGGTGAAACATTTACCCTTCTTTTGTCCTTAGAACCACCAGAGTTCTTCTTTCGGGAATGAGCACCATAGGCAGCATTTCTTTCATTATCAAATTCCTTCATCCTTGTTTCTTCTTGCATACATCTTGACAGAAGCTCATCAAAGTTAGGAATGGTATTATTGTTGAGGATAGTAGTTGTGAATACTTGCCATTCATATGGAAGTCCTCCAAGTGCGGTGAGAACCATCTCACGATCAGCTATTATCTCCCCAATAGCTAGCAGATGGTTCCTGGTTTCGATCAACTTCAGAAAGAAAGTTTGAACAGACTCATCTCGGCCCTTCTTCATATTCTTCAACTTGTTCTTGAGGAATAGCACTTGGTTCACATTGTTTACTTGAAACATAAGTATCAATTTGTCATACATCTCCTTGGATGTGCCTAGTTCAGATATGTAGGCAACCGGACTCTTATTTATGGATTCCCTGATCAGCAGCTTTGCTTTGATTTCTCCCTTCTTATACTTGTTTCTAACAGCAGCAGAGGCATTGGATGGAGGTTCTTGAATCCTCCCTGTCACATGATCTAGGAGATCATGATCTTCTAATTTGAGATCTAATATCATCTTCCAGGGATGGAAGTCATCACTTCCGGTCAGCTTGTCATTCTCCTTGAATTCAAGACTAGTGGAACCCATTTCCACGATGATGATTGCTATAGATTGAGTTTGTCTTCACCTCGCTCCGATACCATGTAAAGTTTTGTAGATGTTCTATGCTAGAAGCAATTTCACTTTTATTTCAGCAATCATACAAGTAGGTAAGCAAAATGCAGATAGAACATATAAGTAGATCTTACAGAAGACAAATCAGAAACAGGAAAAATGTGTTTATTCGTTTCGGCGGTCAACAGGATGCTTCAACCAGCAAAGTCTCCTTTGGTCAGCCAGCCCAGCATGTGTCACAACAACCCTTCAATCTGTAGATGAGTCAACCCAAGTCAACTCTGCAAAAGTCAACGCTGTCCTGAAAAGTCAACGCAGGGGCAGCAAGCTAAAAGTCAACGCAGCAGCAAAACAGTCAACGCTTTGACCTCGATTTTTGTGCCAGGTAGTACGGCCTTCATAAATCGAACCTTCACAATTTTCGGCTTGTTTGGACCAAGCGTTGACCAAAGTGCTTGGTCAAATTCTTGCGAAACCTAGCGAAGCTGACAAATCCATTGCTTCGACTTGACCGTACGGTTGTCCTCTTCGTCCTTCACACGTGTGGATTAAATTCGTCCTTCTTGGTAGCTACGTATTCCTAAGAGATGAGAAGGAAGATGAGTTGTGATGATCTTGAAAATCTCTCCAACTTTTCTGTATATATATCCATCATGAGGGTGTGTGACACATCGTTGGGCATCAGAGCCTACATTACAAAGCGCCCCGGCCGACCTTGCACATATAATTCATTAAAAATAATAAATTCAAAATATAAGTTCTGCTCATCGGATTAAGACATATTTTATATGGATTTTACACCTCTCAGAAAGAGGAATCCAACAAAAATATTAGCCTCTTAATCTGAGCATCTTAATATGGAGTTTGGACCTAGTTGTCCAAATTTAACAGGGCCTTGTAGTTGTTACAAAAACCCTAATTCAACTTCTTCAAGAGATCCTTCTTTGAGCAAGACAAATCCTCCCAAGGTCAACGAGGTTAAGACAAAATATTCCTTCTTCCAACAACTTAATACTACAACTCGCTCTCCAGCATTTCAGACTTGCAATTTTGGCCTTGATGTTGCAAAAATCCTAGATTTCACACGTGTGAGAGAGATAAATCCCAAAAACAAATTTTCTTCCTTCTTCTTTCCTTCTAGACCTTCACTCTTCTCCTCTTCTTGCTCCCCGACTATAGATCAAACTTCAGCTCTTGAGATCAAAATTGTGAGTGAGTGCCAAATAAGGGTGAATCTGCTTTTTAATATAGCCTTTCCAAGGGTTCAAATTCCCTTCTTTAGGCCAACTTGTACTTTTGAAGTTTCCAGGACCTTCTAGACTCTCTTTTACAAGTTACATGTAGCCTGGAAGGGTCTTATAAACATGATGTTGACTCACTTGACTCGTGACAATATATCCTACGACCTAACAAACCCTAGAAGCATGAAGGGCATGCTTTTACCTAGAAGACCATCAATAAAGAGCATGAAACCCATGCTTTAAAATAATAAATTTTTCTTTTCTTCTTTTTGTTTGTTACATAAGATACATGTTGAAATGAGTACAATAACAATTATGAAGACCGAACTAGTTACATTTCCAACAAGTGGAAGTGTAAACAGCTATATGAACAAACAATTACATTATAGGCTAAAAGTTAATTCCCTTGCAGTAGAAAGACATAATAGAAGGATGTCTCTGGGACATTTCATAATGATCCCCACTTCCAAGGGATGGTAGGGGATGTTTCCTATCTGTCCGACATCCTTGGGATGCAGGAAATGCAGGGGATATGCCCCACTTCCCTAGTGTACAAGTCCCTCAGGTACACTGCCACAAAACTCTTTGACATCTCCATAAACAACCCTTCTAAATTCTTCCACAAATGGATTTTCCTAGGTACTGTGTAAATAAAATTTTCAGAACCCTCGATTGTGAGTGGGGTGCCAAATCAATATGAACATTCATGGAGATTGTAAACTCTTTGATTACAAGGCTACTGATCTTTATTTCAGTTAATGTTCTAAACGTTGGTATGAAATGTCCTGCTTTTTTGGTTTAGTGTTTGTTAGTTTTCTATTTATGGTAGCTATCACAGTTTACATTTTCCATGTATCTCTAATCCAAGGAATTTTTTTTAAATTTCATTTCAATTGTCAATTATTATTTCGTTATTAATTTCAATTTTATTTGTCATTGGAGACCGGCATATAACAATGTAATAGCTCATGAGGAGATTTGTGCTGTTATATAAAGGGTTGTTACCAGATGACCTGTAAAGTTCCTATGTGCTGTATTTCAAACTTTAATAGTTCACTTGAAAATTCAGCAAATGCGTCAGTACGTTGATAATTTAACGTATCTGGCCCTTGTGCAGATTAACAGCCATAACCCAATTGGTTCACCATGGACTGATCTATGTACCAATTGGCTACACTTTCGGAGCTGGAATGTTTGAGATGGAACAAGTCAAGGGAGGGAGCCCATATGGTGCAGGAACATTTGCTGGTGATGGTACACGTCAGCCAACTAAACTAGAGTTGGATCAGGCTTTCCATCAAGGAAAATATATTTCTGGGATTGCAAAAAAATTGAAAGGAAGTGCATGATTAACAAACTATTTTTATACCTCCTGCTTATTGCTACAATCAATTTTTTAGTCTGGTGCCTTAAAATCGGGATTTGTGTATGTAGAAGCAAACTTTTTATCCTAAATTCCTACTGGAATAGAAATAATGTGCTTTATTATAGCCGCCATGCATCATCAACGTAGTATTGACTGCTAATGCCAAAATGATTTTGATGTACATTATATCTCATATTTTTATCATGTGAGATTTTGTCAATTTTTTTCTTGCTTGGCTTCATGTCATGATCGTGATAAAGTAGAATGAACTTTCCCACTTTTTGAGGTAAATGATAATTTGAGATATGCTTGAGACTAGTTGGCCGATAATGTTGGTCAAATAGTATATACTACTAAGCCTGTCAGTGACTGAAGTTTATATATAAAAAATTGGAGGTATTTTTTTGGGATTTTTAATTATGCATCTCCAGTGTATTATTGTGCAAAAATGATTGAAATTTCTGTATTAATTCTTCACAAGTTTTCATAGGGACAATAAGGTTATTATGTTTTGTAGGCTGAACATTGATAGATTCTATATTTAGAGGAGTTTCCCAGTGCACTCACTTGGATATTGCTATGTTGGATAGGCATTTAAATGACTTGCTGTTGCCTCTTATGGTTTCCTATTTCTGTAACAGAACATTCATTTCCATTCATCTAGGTTTTTTTACTACCAGATGACCCATTTCTAGCATGGGTTTCTTACGCTGGAACTCTGAAGCTTATATGTTCAATGTATGATGATGTTCTTGAAAGTTGCGTTAATGTGCTTGAATCTTTTGCATCCAATCGTGTGATCGCAATTTTCCTTCCATTACCACTGGGATAACTTTTCTTTTGATAATTTTTTCATGTAAGTTCCTCAAATGCATTTCTTGCAGTGAGAAACCATATTTCATTCAAATATTTTAGCTCCATATAGTTTTTGTTTTATTTGTTCGTAAACTAATTGTTTAATGCATCTTGTTTCTCAAGCCCAGTTTTCATGTGAATTGTCTCCTAGGGAAAGAAGGTGCCAGTAATGCTAGATATGATATAATGCTGCAGTTAGTGGTTTGTTGATGTTGGGTTTAGTAGTTCATTGAAATTTCCTACTTTCATCGACGTCTTTTAATTGGGCCGGATACTCTGCATTCACAAGAATTATTAGTGCAAAATTGAATTTTCATCATGAACAATGAAACTTAGGCAGCTAAATGCCATCAGTAATATGAATAATTAAACAAGACATGTATCATTGATTAACATTATTCACATAGATTGTGATCTATTCAAGTCATTTTTTTGCCAATAATGCTAGATCTATGTCCTCAAGATGTTCGGTTTAGTAGTTCATTGATTTTGCCCTCATTCCATGACATTGATGGGATAGTATGCATTCACTAGAACTGATGGTGTCGAGTTTGAATCATTACTTCCTCAACTATCTAGTAAATATCATCTTCTCTTGGATAATTAAAGAACAACAATAATTAAACAAAAGATGCATCAATTATTAAGAATTCTAAACAGTATACCAATAACCAAAAATTAAGATGTTGATAATTGATAATTAAGAAGATGAGGTATTTTGTCTAAGAGTCCATTTTGCAAGTTAGGTGTATACTTGTGTAATGTTTGCTTTGCAATGTTTGAAGTACTTATTAGAAGCATGGGTTGGGGCCTTGGTTTCAATTAGAATGGTGGAATCTTAGTTTGTCTTTGCATACTTGTAGTTTGTAAAACTCAAGATTTTTTGTGGATCATTTATTTATTTTAGTTAGTTGCATGGCCATTTTAGTTGGCATGGGTTGTTGGAATCAACAGCCTATAGACTGATAACCTAGGATTTTTTTGGTCTAATGAAGGGAAATTTATATGGAGGGTCGTTTTCCAATGATCAATTGTTGAGAAATGTTCATGTAATCTATTTTCTTTTTGCATTAATATATTGATTCAAGTTCCCGTGTTGGTTGGGGCTATAGATTGGTTCCCTCTTTGAGGTTTTTACCCATATAAACATTGGTGCATTGATTTTTGATTTGCATGTGTGGTTTCATACCTCATTTTCAAATGAGGCAAATCTTATGGGTCACCATCTAAACTAAGGCAATTGCATTCTCTTCCATGATGGCGGTCATTCCTTTACAACAATGCGATGCTTTTCATTGCATTGGTGTGGTTACACTTGTTGAGAATGATGTAAGTTACTTAATGAAAGATGCATGACCAATCCCTTCACTTCTAATGGTGCAATGGGTCATTCACTAGAATGGGTGTGATCCTTGTGCAAAGAGATGTGATTGCTCTCATTTGAATTTGTGTGACCACAATTAACCAAAAGACTATGAGTTGCCATCACTCAAAATGATGCAACTTGCCTTCATTCCAAGAGATATGATTAACCCTTATCTCCACGGGTGTGATCATTCTCTCCTAATCACCATGATACCCTTCACCTAAATCACTGGGAGTTCATTCCTATGAAAATTTCTGAATGTTACTTATGCAGAAATCTACTGTTAAATCTAGTTATGCTCCTCCTACTTAATTAAGTTATTAACTAAAAAATCCAGATTAATACGGAAGCAAAACACATAATAGACTTTCACCATTTCAGATCTAGAAAAAGTACATACACACATAGACAAAGTGATATGGTGATTTTCTGGACAAATAGTCCCCAAAAAAGCCTAATGCGGGAAAACGGGTTTGCTGACTGCTGGAGGGTTTTCTGAATACAGCAAATTTGGGTTCCAGATCTGGAAAACCTGATAGAGAAAATATAGATTTGCAACTCACCGGCTATTCTGAACCCAAAATATTGATTGATCCACACCCTCAAATAGGATTTACAAGACTCAACCAAAATTAGGCCCTAGAAACCCCAGCATTGCCCCTGAAGCCCCTGCGTCAGCCTCTGCGTCCCTCTGTGCTGGCCTGCAAAGGGTTGCGTAACCCCAGACTGGGTGATGTAGTCCCTACGTTGCCCCTAAGGGTCTCTGCGTAACCTATGAGGGTTTCCAACTTCCTTACCCTGCCTTGGGAGTGACTATGCAACACTTGCGTCACTGAAGCTACCCCTGTGTTGCGCAGCTGCTGCCCTCTTGCTACTGATGTTCTTGCTTCTCTGTGCTGCCTTTCTGAAGCTGCTCTCTGTCTCTTGCTGATTCTAGACACTGGGATTAGACCATTCCCTTTGTCTAAACTCCCTTCTCTGTAGCTGAAACACTTTTGAGAATTCTTTTCAAACCCTACCCTAGAATCTTAGCTTAGCGTCAATGCTCTGCCTCTGTGTGTCTTTACAAATGACCCCAAGCCTTTCCTTTATACTTTTCTCGTTGGTAAACCAACAACCATGATCAAATCCTGAATCAATGGCTAAGATTAAAAGATAGCTTGACCTATGTGACTTAAGACAATTTCATAACGTGTTTAATTGAATTAGCTTTAATTATTTCATTTTCCTAAGTTTAGACTTAGGAAATACATTAAAATAATTACTTAAGACAATTTCATAACGTGTTTAATTGAATTAGCTTTAATTATTTCATTTTCTTAAGTTTAGACTAGGAAATACATTAAAATAATTACTTAATTAAATATTTCCCAAACTAGATGAAGTTTCCCAAATCCCTTTTTGGGTCTTGTAGATCAGATGTACTCTAGTCCTTCTACGCTGCTGCTGCGTATGGCGTAAACAACTTTGCTCTACGTTGCTGCTGCATATGCATTGCGCTGCTCCTTCCAGCCTTCAGATCTGCCTCTGCTTCATCCGTGATCTATGCACCCACTGCTCCACTTGTCCTGCTACTGTCTTAAGGCTCCCGTAGCTTGGATGTGATTCAAGAGATGAGTTGCTCAAGGATTCTGTCGTCTTTCTTTAGCTCCTCTACATATCCATGTCGCCCCACTTTTGTGGTTCATGAGCGCTCATGGCTGCATCATCTTCTGACCCATCATCTGCCACAATAGCCTTGGAAGAAAAAGCTTCCTTGTCCTTTTTCTTCTGAGGACCACTATTGGCGAAATGTCCTAGTTCTCCACACTGGAAGCACTTGATCTTTGACAGATCCTTCTTCTTCTTTCCCTGCTGCCTCTTTGATGCCAAGGCTGCATCTTCTTCATCTTCCTTCTTCACTTTACTCGATCACGTGTTGTATTGCTTCTTGGTGAATCTACGGAGTTCTTCTTAATGCACGATTGCCCACACGTTGTCCCAATCTGGAAGGTCCGCTCTGCCCAAGATACTTTGGACAAAGGTTTCCCATTCCTCTGTGACCGCATTGAGAGCAGTCTCGACCATCACATCATCCCCCACTTTAGCACTCGTGGCAGTCAACTGGTCTCTGATCAAATGTAATCTAAACAGAAAATGTTCCATGTATTCTCCCTTGGTTATCATGAATGACCGCATCTGAGTCTCCAGAAGCATCTTCCTCTAGATGGACTTGCCCTTATATAGGGCAGTTAAGGCCTTCCACATCTCATTAGTTGTTTTCTTCTCAGCTATGTGTGGTACACTATGGTCCTTAATTCCATCCATTATCAGTAGCTTGGCATGCCCAACAACTTCATTATGTTTCCTAAGGAGATCTGCACCAGTTGGTGTGGCCAAAACTTGTTCTGCATGGTCTCTTAGATGATATGCCTCTAGGACTATCAAGATTCTAGCCTTCCAAACTGAAAAGTTTGACATGCCATCCAATCTGTCCTGATCACGTAGTCCATGAGGAGCCATCTGCTCAAAAATTTGTCGGAGCTCCTCTTCTCTCTGCTAGAGATCTGGATCTAAGTTCCTTGGAAAAACAGGCACCTTCTACTCCCTCTGACAATTGATTTCCCTTCTTGGAAATATGCCAAATCAAACAATGATTCAGCTCTCTTCGATCCTCTGATCGATCTGCAAGTTTATTTGGCTAGAAAATCTCTGAGAAGCTGATCTCCTCCCGCTCTTTGTCACTAGTGCTAGGCTAAAATTCTGAAAACTTCATAAATTTAACTCCACAACACCTTCTGAAGATCTGCAGCTTTGCTTCAGGCACTTCTGGATTTCACAGCTTCAGATCTGCATCACCCTAGCTGGTTTCAGACAATCCCAACGTTGTCTCTTCGGTGCATCTGCGCAGTAAGTGCATGGGCCTGCTAGGAGACAACGTAAGACTGTATCACCCTGCGCTCTGCGTGAGTCTGCTTCCTCTGAAACTGCGTTGTCCCTTCAGATCTGACCTTTTGCTGCTGCTGCTGCTCTTCTTGATGCTTTTTGCAGCAAGATCCTTCAGTCTTCTACTGGTGACCCTCCAAGATCTGCAATTGCTCTGATACCATGGGAAAATTTCTTAATGTTACTTATGCAGAAATCTACTGTTAGATTTGGTTATGCTCCTACTTAATTAAGTTATTAACTGAAAAATTCAGATTAATACCCAAGCAAAACACAATAGACTTTCACCAATTCAGATCTCGAAAAAGTACATGCACACATAGAGAAAGTCACACAATGATTTTCTAGACAAATAGTCCACGGAAAAACCCAATGCGGGAAAACCGGTTTGCTGGTTGCTAGAGGGTTTTATTATTAAGAGTTTTCTGAATACAACAAATATGGGTTCCAGATTTGGAAAACCCGACAGAGAAAATATAGATCTACACTCACTGGTTGTTCTGAAGCCAAAATATTCATTGATCCACACCCTCAAACGAGATTTACAGGACTCAACCAAAATTAGGCCCTAGAAACCCCAGTGCTACCCCTGAAGCCCCTATGTCAACATCTATAGCCTCTGCGTCCCTCTGCGTTAGCTTGGAAAGGGTTGTGTAACCCCAGATTGGGTGACGTAGTCCCTACGCTGCCCCTAAGGGTCTCTGCGTAACCCCTGAGGGTTTCCAACTACTTTACGCTGCCCTCGGAGTGATTGCGCAGCACCTGCATAGCTAAAGTTGCCCCTGCATTGCGCAGTTGCTGCCCTCTTGCCATTGATGCTTCTGCTTCTTTGCGCTGCCTTTTTGAAGCTGCTCTCTGTCTCTTGCTGATTCTAGACACTGGGATCAGACCATCCCCTTTGTCTAAACTCCCGTCTCTACAACTGAAACACTTCTAGGAATTCTTAACAAACCCTACCCTAGAATCTCAGCTTAGCTTCAGTGCACTGCCTCTGTGTGTCTTTACAAATGACCCCGAGCCTTTCCTTTATACTTTTCTCGTTGGGAAACCGACGACCATGATCAAATCTTGAATCAATGGCTAAGATTAAAAAAAGGCTTGATTAAGACAATTTCATCACATGTTTAATTTAATTAACTTTAATTATTTCATTTTTCTAAGTTTAGACTTAGGAAATACATTAAAATAATTAATTAATTAATTATTTCCCAAACCAGATGAAGTTTCCCAAATCTCTTTCTTGGTCTTGTAGATCAGGTGTACTCTAGTCCCTCCACAAATTTTGGGAGCTATAGCACATACAATGCTACCCCCAATACACAAAATCTCAATAATTCCATCATAATCATATGATTTACCTTCAATGAAAGATGCACAAATGCCCCTCATTTTATGGGGTACGAGTGCCTTCAAGTGCATTTGTGGGATTTCACCCAAGTAAAATTTTGTGCACCCACTCATTGTCATAGATGGGACCTATTTAGCCCATGTGATCTTTCATGCCTACCAAATGTAATCACTAGTTTAATTGAGAAAAACACTTAGGTGCCTTTGTCAGTCCATGTTGTACATGATCCATTTTGGATTACACCTCCCTAATTGGGACATTGTTGGTCCCTAAACGAGAGGGAACAAATAATTGATCATGTCCTTGTATCATTTTTTTCCCTCAAGATCATTCACTAGAATGGGTGTGATCATTGTGGAGAGAGATGTGATTGCTCTCATTTGAATTTGTGTGACCACAATTAACCAAAAGACTATGAGTTCCCATCAATCAAAGTGATGCAACTTGCCTTCATTCCAAGAGATATGATTAACCCTTATCTCCATGGGTGTAATCACTCTTCTAATCACCATGATACCCTTCACCTAAATCACTAAGAGTTCATTCCATCATAATCATATGGTTTACCTTCAATGAAAGATGCATAAATGCCCCTCATTCTATGGGGTACGAGTGCCTTCAAGTGCATTTGCGGGATTTCACCCAATTAAAATGTTGTGCGCCCACTCGTTGTCATAGATGGGACCTCTTTAGCCCATGTGATCTTCCATGCCTACCAAATGTAATCACTAGTTTAATTGAGCAAAACACTTAGGTGCCTTGTCAATCCATGTTGTACATGATCCATTTTGGATTATACCTCCCTAATTGGGACATTGTTGGTCCCTAAAGGAGAGGGAACAAATAATTGACCATGTCCTTGTATCATTTTTTTCCTCAACAATTATCGTTTGAACCCTATCTATGAGATTCCCTATTGCCCCCTGCATTTTATTCTAACCTTCACTTGCAAGATTGAATACTCCTCCAACTCCTCAAGAGCATTCAATATGAAACCCTCTATTGGTGGAAGCTCTTCCCCTTCCTCCTCTTCCAACATAGATGGTTCAAAGAGGTGCAAGTTTTCCACATTCACTTTTGGAAACCTCCACATTCAAAGAGGTGCAAGTTTTCCACATTAACTATTGGAAACATCTGCATAGGTTGTAGACTCTTTCGAAACACATTGTTGCTAACTTGTTCAACCATGTCAAAAGGTCCATGCCTAGGTGGCTTCATCTTCTTAGTTGCTCCCCACAATCTTTCCTTGTTGAGATCTTGGTCTCCAACTTGGAACTTCTGATATATCCAATGTTAGTCATAAGGAAGCTTATACTTTGCTTAATTTCATTCCAAATTTCCCCGTGCTTGTTGATGAATCTACTTGAGTTTGTCAGTGGACCTATATTCTCTTCTCGCCTCTTGCATCTCTGAAACCTTTTCCCCTTGCTACCCATAAACCTCAAAAGGTTATAGTGGAAAAATAATTGAAGCATGCTTTGAAAGAGGAATTTTAGGTGGAAAAATGAACTGCTCTATTATAAGCATGTTGTATATATACCAACTACTCATCCCAATTTTTAAATGCTTCCAATTGTATCCCATCAATTGCTACATGGGAGTTCTATTCACCATTTTTTTCCTACCTATCCATGTGTGGAATACAAAGTTGTAGAGTTTTCCAGTTTCATGGCCATTTTTTTCCACATCATCATTCAAAACTTCCCCAAAAACCTGGAATCTCAATTAGATACAATTGATGTAAGGTAATCCTAAAAGGCGCTTATACATTTGTGAAGAATAACCCAGTTACAAAATGATTTTTGATGGTGTTAGGTAAAATTGACTTGGGAGAGAGTCAAAGTTGACCAAGTCAAATAGTGATTGTTTTGGGTAAACGGTATAGCGGACTCATGGTTTTCTGCCCATGGGATTGCCTATGGGATTGCATGTAATGGAGCTTTAAAAAGGTGGAGAAGACTTCATTGTAATGTGGCCAGAGAGGTAACAAAAAAAAAAGTCACTTGACTGGGTTGGCCAGGGAGGTAAGAAGAGAAGAGTGTCACTAGGCTGGGTTGGCCAGGGTTTTGGCCAAGGGGCTAATGGAATTCCCATAGGCTGGGTTTTTTTTTCAGGAGTTGGTGTTTTCCCAGAGTAAAAACCATGTTAATATTTGCATCTTTTATTATTGTTACAGGTTGAATTATTTTTCCTCTCGGTAAAAGTTAATATCTCTGCGCTTATTTCTACATTTGTATCAAAGCCAAAGGTGAATTAGGTGCAGGTTTTGGCATCAGAGGGATGCCTCTGTAGCCAAGGTTAATCTGGACTCTTTTTATGAGAGTATGTTGATAATGGCTTTAATTTTAAGTAACCAGTGGAGCCCGAGTAGTGGAAAGAAGTGCTGGGCTTGTGAAGGGGGTGTCAAATTAGAGACTTCGTGGAGCCACTACGCTGTGTGTAAAGCTAAGTGGAGGAATGTGACATCCATGACCTGTGTGACGGAGCAGCGAATAGACATAATAGTGGGTGGGGCTTTCATAGCCGCATAGCCCATGAAGAACTTCAATGTAGAGCTGTCGATACTTGTCAAAGAAGAACAACAAGCCTCCCAGGCAGCAGGGCCTTTCGGCGGCCGATGTCAAGAGAGTGCTCACGATCGATGACGATAAGGAGAGAAGAGGAAATGAACACACTGGGCTTCAAAGACTATGTCGAACTGCTCCAGATATATTTGAACCAGTACAGGGAGTTCGAGAGGAAGAGGTCTTCCATAACGACGCCGCTCAGACCCGATACGATAACCAGCAGTAACAAGAAGCTGATCCGAGAAGGTCGGGGATGGAACTTAGGTGCGCAGGTGGAGACGTCGGGGGGCCTTGATTTAAGTAGCTTGGATCGGGTCAGACAGCTCCACAATTTCGTAGTCTAGACCTGTGAAACTCTGCGGGATTTTCCTTGACGCATTAATTGTAGTATCTGTGACTCTTGGTACTCGGGAGAGATGAAGGGGGACAGTGGAATGAAAGTGGCGGTGCCTGTGGATTGACGGTGCCTGTGATTCGATGGACGCTTAGGTGATGACTGAGAATGGCGAATCAAAGATGTTCCGGGGGGTGTGAGCCCGAGTGGGATAGTTTATGCCCACTGGGAACAAACAAGAGCAACAGCGGTTGCTCTCACCAATGTTGGAGGACAAATTTATGGCCATCAAGTCTTGGAGCTACAACATTCTCTCCCACCACGTCAAAGCATGATCGTCTATCTTCAAATAGGAAGAAAATTATGTGTTCCACTTACTTCACGCACACTAAAATCATTGATTTAATGTCTCTTTTGTAGCTTGATGTCTATCCTCACCTCAACATTGAACAATACCTTATTTTTGCTGCAATCTCCTTTCTCCATCTCTTTATCTTTTGTGCTAGGATTCTTTTCAAGATCACAAAGGAATCGATGCACTGGCTCATTTAAGGGATGCTTATGGTCACATACGACACATTTAGAGACATTTAAATTATTTGATTTTCTAGTTTTGATAGTATGGTCTTTGTCTCATAGTTTTTTTTCTCCCATAACTAGGTCTTGATACCGTTTCTTCCATGTCTTTCATAGGCCCTCTAGAAACATCTATTCAACTTTTTGCAACTTTTTCAGTCTTATAAAGATTCAAATCAGAATGTCCCTTCCGAACTTCCGAGAAAACTTATTTGATACTAAAATAATCTATAAATTGTAGTAGATACTTTTCTAAACAACTCATCACAATGATCACAATGTATCTTTGAATGTCATTTATTATTGTTTAATTACAATCAATAAAGCATGCATTTTCTATTTATTTATCAAAAATAAATAACCAAATTCAAATTCAAAACTCCACCTAGAGCAATTGACACATAGATTTATCTCGAAGAAAGGCATTGTGAGAAGCTCCAACAATGGAATGGTTTATTCATTTTTCAACATAAGAAAACCACATATTACAATGGATTTAATTGATGTGTGAAAATTGTGCTTGGAACTCTTGATTGCTACAATATTTCCTTCTTTTATCTAGGCTTGCAATCTTAGGGTGAGCTATCCAACTTCAAGTTAGCTTCATTCTCCCACAAGCTTTGTCTCTAATAGTTATCATTGTGTGGAGGAGCCCATTCCAAACATGTGTGTTTGAATAGGCAACTCATTACAAATATGCTGATATTCTTCACTAAATCAACAATCGAAATACTATAAATAAATAATCTCTTTTTTTTTTGAATGGAAATGAAAGGAAATCTATGAGCATGCTTATAGCTCCTAATTTCCCTTTGATCAAATGCCAAACTATTTTTCCTTCCACATTTCTATATGAATCATCTAGTCAAATTATTCATTGTTTTGCATCTCGAGCCAAATTACATTTAGCATGAAGGTCTCTATTAACACAACAAATTTAATGAAAGATATTGGGCTTCACCTGAGGGTGGGGATGGAGGAAGATATTATGCAAAAAATAATAGTGGGGTTGGTGAAGAAGGGAAAACCCTATGGGTTTGCATTTACTTCAATGATGGTGATTGTACCTTCAAAACACTACACTCCCTTGCATTGCATTGGTGTTTTCACTTGTTATGAGTGATACAAGGTTTGTAAGAAGAGGTTTGACAAATACCTTCACTTCGAGAGATGCGAGTGATCATTCATTTGATTGCGTGTGAGAATTCATAGAGATTTTCGATCTCCTTTGTTGGAATAGGTGCAAGGACTCTCAACTAAAAGACTACGAGTGGCCATCGCTCAAAGGGATGAACTTGCATTTGTTCTAAGTGATATTGTTAATGTTTATCTTTGAGGGACGTGATCAAACTGAAGGTGATCCATGGTACTTTTTGAAAAGATATGTAACCAATCACTTTACTTCCAAAGATGCAAGTGATCATTCACTTGAATGGGTGTGACACTTCATAGAAAGATCTTATTTTCTTTGTTTGAACAGGTGCAACCACACTTAACCATAACACTACAAGTTCCCATTGCTTAGAGGGATAAAATTGCCTTCATTTTGAGGGATATAATTGATACTTACCTCCACGAGTGTAATCATGTTGTCATTCCATGATCTACAATATGATT
Source organism: Pinus albicaulis (assembly GCA_034641835.2). NCBI lineage: Eukaryota > Viridiplantae > Streptophyta > Pinopsida > Pinales > Pinaceae > Pinus > Pinus albicaulis. The sequence goes on along the minus strand of CM076576.1, from coordinate 864,657,085 downwards.
TTACCTAAATCATTGCGAGTTTAATACATTTAAATCTTGGGATTTACTTTTATTTGAAGTCACGAGTTCCCCCATTAGGGGAATTTTGAGGTCTAAAATGGGCCTCCTAAAGAAAATAATAACATAATTGTTAAAATAATAAAATACGAGTTACATATTTCTAAAGAAAAAAATGAAAACTAAACTTTTTAATTGTATTTTTTATTTATCTCTGTATCGATTCACTTAAATGTCAAGTGTAGGCACCCATTGGATGCATAATTCCAATGAGTAATCACTATGTATAATTTTGAGTAGACCACACGAAAAAAATTTGAAATACATGAAAAAAGTGTTCCTTTAAAGAAACACATTTTTTTCATGTGTTTTCAAAGAAACACATTATTTCAATGTATTTAAAAAAGCATTTTTTTTTTAATGTATTTTCAATTTTTTTCAATGTGGCTTTACTTAAAAGTATGTGGAATGGATATCTTGGATGCATAATTTAATTCTGCATCTAATGATTCTTACACTTGACATTTGAGTAAACCTATAAAGAGATAAGATGAAAATACAATTAAAAAAATATTTTTTCCCCTCCAAAGAATTTACCCCTTAGAGATGACATCATCATCTTAAATCCCATTGGTTTTTATTTTTAATTTTTAATTGATTTTGTTAATATATTTTTTGTTTTGAGATAATTTTTTGTATCTTAAAATTCTCTTAAAATCATTTTGTGACCTACAAGTATCTCCATAAGTTATCATATGGCTTTCACTCAAATGAAACATGTTGACCAATGAAACCTTATATGTTTCTCCTTAAAGTGTTGGAGGATAGTCACGAGGTGATGTGTGCATGGAACCTTATTTTTATAATAATTAAGAGTGAATCATTCTTCTTTATCTAGTTGGGGATAGCAAATACATTTGATATTTAGCAATTCGATTGATTTTGTTAGAAAATAAAAAAGGAAAGAAGATTTTCTTATCTTGATAATTACATGTGATGTATTAGAATTCTTGTTAGCTTATTTTTATGTCTTATTTTATCTTCTTATCATCAAACAACTATCAAAACCAAAAACATGAAGATCAAAACAATGAAGGAGACAAGATGTAGGCTCTCAGCCAGGGAAAAACCCAACAAAATCCTCTTCTCTTCTTCAAGAAACAAATCAAAATGACACAACCAAGACCTCTAGACCAACACCAAACCTTCCTCCATCCACCAAGTCAGCGTTCCAATACAAGTTATTTTTAGTGAGCCTAATGCAACAAAGCCAATCCAAGTCAACCTCTTTCAAACTTAATCAAGCTTCAGATCTCGATCTCCTGCAATAGAATTTCGGCTCTACTGCATACCTACATCTTTTGGCCCTCCTACAACTCAAAAAAATTCCGCACGGGTGGACAAGAAACAACCTCTTTTCCTTCACTAAGGTTCCTCCTTTCTTCGTTAAAGTTATTCTTGCTTCTTTAAGCCTTTTACACTCCTTTTTCTTGCCTTCATGCTTCTCTATATTGTAGATCAAATTGCTTGCTTGATTAATGTAATAATAGGTCAAATGTACTGATTATATATAGTCTAAGGTGTGGTTTAATCATGTTGAATGAGGTCGACTTGCTAGGAGATGAGACCGACTTGGTGGAGGAGGCTTAAATTACAATTTTGACACAAAAATAAATTTCTTTCTCGATACAAAAATTCCAAGAAGGGTCTATGACAAGGGCTATGACCCATGACTCAACCCTAGAAGCACTCAATGGGTGCTTTGACCTATAAACAAAATAAATTGAGCATGAAACCCATGCTTATAAAAATATTTTTTCTTTGATATTTACGATAATTTTATTTTCTTCTCTTTTGCAACTACATAAGAATTACATCATGTCATGAGCCAAACAACAATTATGAAGACCGATGCTACTTACATTTTCAACACTCCCTCTTAACTAGGGAGGCATCTGTAATTGTTTAACTAGTAAAAATTGAAATGTCTTAAGAAGAGTACAAAAATATATACAATTCTAGATACCATCCAGGTCAAAATTGCCAAGGTATAAATTCATCCAAGTGTCATCTAGGCTACCTTCCAAGACACTAATTCAAGGATCTAAGTTTCCGACCAAGACATTAATTCAAGGATCCAAATGTCATCTAGGCTACCTGCCAAGACACTAAGTCAAGGATCCAAGTGTCAAGACATTAACTCATCATCACAGATCGAAGTGTTAATAACCAAGATGATTACTCATCAAGGTCCCCAGTGTCATCTAGGCCAATATATCAATTCAAACATAGTTATGAACATTAACTATGCCAAGACACCAACACAAACAAGGGATCTAGATACTATCTAGGCTACCTGCCAAGGTACCCGCTCAACAGGGACTAACGTGTCATCTAGGCCAATCAAATTTAACTGAGATCTCAATACCAACTAGGCCAAGACACCAACCCTCTTAGGGATCTAGACATCATCATAGTCAAGATATCCACCCTAAACAGGGATCTTCAAATTATCTAGACCAAAATACTTTCCCTTACAAGAATATAGGTATATACATCAACATGTACTCCCTTACAGGGATCTAGATATCATCTGGTCCAAGGCACCATCCGTAACTGGGTTCCAAGTACCATCTAGGCCATGATATCCTCCCTCATAGGATTCTATGTATCATTTAGGTTACCTTCCAAGATACTAACCTTGCCACCATTCTTTCCTCATGGTCTTCACTAGACGTACGACTGCTAGTCCTGGCCTAATGCATGACACATGAAGTAGAGAACCATTTCCTCCCTCTGAACTAGGAAGGATATACACATTCCTTCACAAAGAAAATATATCGAAGCTCCCTCTCAACTAGAGAGTTGTGTCCAAAATTAGTTATTTTATTCCTCCAACGATGAAAATTCTTCTTTTTTCATCATCATGTTATCACAGAACTTCAACCTTCTAGAAAGTCAACTTTAAATCATCAATGTGAATTTCAATTTTATTAGGGTTATTACATCTCCCTCTTTCTATCACGCTCAACATCATCATAAATTCATTATCAAATATAAGATAGGCTTACATCTTTACAATTTTTTGAAAACTATGTACCTGTAAATATTATCAATAAAGCACAAATGTATATGAACAAGACAAATTTATCAATCTAGGGTTATCATGTCATCACAAAGAGAATATTTAGGGTTACTAATACTTCAATAAAGAATTAAACTATATATATCCAAAATCTAAACCTTGTTAGGGTTTCAACCATGATGGACACATTTATACCTAGGATTTCACTTTCATGCCCTAAGCTCTTACATCAATCTTTGCTAGGGTTTTTTCATAAACCATAGATACTATCGTCAAAACCTAAAAATATAGGGTTTTACCAAAGTGAATAAATAGCAAAATATAATACTACAAGGGTTGACTTAATCTAGAGATCAAATTCCCTAACAATACACGAATCTTCATGATTTTATAGAAAAACCCTAGATATGAGAGAGTCATCAACATAAATAAATTTAAAGTGATCATACCTTCTCTTATGATGAAGCCCTACTACAAATATTATAAATTTTAAACATACCTTGAGTTGTTCCTTCTATAAACCTTAAAAGGCCTCCTCTGCAACAAGGCTTCTTACAAGACTCGAATTTTCCTTTTGGGGGATTCCCCTGTGTTGTTATGACATCCCTCACCGAGCTGGGATGTCTAATGATAAGGAGCTTTATTCTGCAAAGCAAATACAACAAGGACTGCATGGACTGTCAAAGCCCCTTTTTTCCCCCTATCGAAACCCTCAAAATCCTTCAAAATTCTTCATTTTTAGTCCAAATCCTTCATTTTTAAATATCAAGCCTTAAGCCCCTTTCGCTTAAGCCCAAGCCCCTTTTCTGCCATGAGACCGGACCCCGTGACCGAGCACTAAGCCCATCAGCAATCGCACATCGCTCTTTTCAAGTTCCTGCTTCCAAGTTTTCTGTTTCGTCGATGGCCGATCCTCCGATAAGATCTGGACTGTCCATTCCCCAAGATCCGACGACCACCGCATCGCTCCATCACATCGACGCATTGCATCGGGGTTCGCCCTTTCCCTTCCGCCTTCCCTTCTCCGCCGTTGATCATCCCCCGCCGATGGAATCCTAGCCGTTGATCTCTCCCAGATCCAACGCTCCTCGCTCCGTGGCACTTTGCCTTCCCCATCAGCATCGCACTTCGCTTCCTCCAAAGTTCTCGTTCCCAAAATTCTTTTCCGCCGATGTGCGAAACCCCGATGCAATCCCGACTGTTGATCTCCGCAGATCCAACGGTCATCGCTCGTTGCGCTTCACCTATGCATTGCACATCGCACATCGCTCCTTCATGTTTCCATCCACTTCCTTTTATATTTTTCCGCCGATGTGCCAATCCGCCAATATAATATGAGTCGTTGATCTCCGCAGATCCAACGGTCACCGCTAGTCTTCCGCTCTACCCGCGGGCACTCTTAGCGCACGAGTTAACACCGTGAGTGCCTCCGCAGTTGACTTGGTTGACTACGGAAGATCTCAAATCAACGGCTGAAATCTTCTGCAAAGGCACAGGCCAAGAAGTTGATCTGTACCCCGAAGCCCCTCTGTAGTTGATCTCCATCATTGATCTCGTCTCCAATCCAACGACTCTCACTCCATCGGCATATCGCAATCGCTCCCTCCCTGTTTCCTCCTCCCGTATATCTGGATCTATGATATGTGAATCCCCCGATTCAATCGCAGCTGTCCATTTCTCCAGATCCAATGGCCTATATTACTCCCGCATTTTCAACCCTGCCCTTTCCATTCTCCTTCATCACCAGATCCTGACCGTTGATCCTCACGATCCAACGGCTCCCATTGATCCCCTCTTTTCAACTCCACCCAATAGCTTTTTGCTACCCGAAAAAACTGATGACATCATTCACCGAGTCCCACCTTTCTTCCTCCCGCACATCCTTTCTCCCTTCGCGTTTGATCTCAGTCGTCGATCTCCTAGATCTGATGGTCTAGAACTGTTTTCGCGCCCAATCCACCAAAATAATTTAACGCCCAAATTCAACGTGAAATGGGTGGTTTTAGAGGGACAGGTGTCAACACCTGTGCCCTATCGCATTCGCCTGGGGTAAAACCACTTACTGCCCCGCCCACGTGTGAAAACCGCCTCCGGTTTTCCGCAAAACCACCTGTTGCACAGTTTTGCACCAGATTGGATTCAAACCATGTTTTCGCCATGGAAATGCTTCTGCTGCATTCCCTACCTCCGCACTACTCCTCCACCTTCACCCAAGCCTTCTGAAGCAGTCTACCCCTCATCGCAGGATTTATTTAACTGGTTTGTTGTCTGTGCAGGTTTTCATGGCATTTTAAGTATGCGGGCCATCTCATAGCCAATCATAGTGGCTTGAGGCCGAGGTTGATGATCCTCCACACCCAGGAAGCAGAGAAAAAAGATGAAGAGGGTCAATTCCATGTCCAAGTCAATGGATCATGACCATTGGCCATTCTACAGGAACCTCCAGCGTAGAAGGCCAACTCATCCATTACTAGCAGTACCGCATTCTCCAGCACAGAAGGCCAGTCCTTCCCACGACTAACGATATTGCCTTTGCCAGAAACAGCAAGGGCTCTGCCTCATCAAACAACGATTATCTTTCATGACTGGGCCCGCATGGCCTTTTACCTTATTTTCTTTTCACTTTGTCATTTCGGGTGAAATATTTAGTTCACTCCTGCATTTTTCACTTTTAGTTTAGTAAATTGTTTACATTTCATTTAGAAACGGCTTTAGGCCTGCGTTGTAAGATGATGAGAGGCAGTTCTACCTCATCATCATTTCTGTTTTTGATTTGGACCTGAAACAACATACAAGCACGCAGGGAAGATATTTTCCCAAAATATCTTTTCGCACATAAGAATCAGAGGTTATAAAAACAGGAAGAAAACACTAACAAAAGGTTCCAGATTTTCCAAAGGACTCACTAGCTTGAGTATTCTGTATGTATTTTGTATGAACTTTGATAGTGGATGTTTGAAGATCCCGTAGGGACTCAGTAATAAGAAGTTTTGCTGGAATGGGGATTCCGCTCGAGATGATTCACAATTTGTAACTCTTCTCCTTGTTTTTGAATATAAATGTTCATTTCGTATCTCTCTACATCTCCTGTATCTAAATTCTCTGGAATGCGAGTGCTCCCATGCTTAAATGTGAATTTATCATAGCAAATACTCATATTTACTCATCTATAACGCTTTAAATATGGCTCAGGCATGATACTTTGTTTCATTTTCTACCTCTTCCGCCGTTCTTCTGATACTAACTACAATGGATTCTTATCTTTGAATGAGCCCAGATATATGGATTATTATCTCTGAATAAGCCCAGTATATATGGATTCTTATCCTTGAATAAGCCCGGTTATAGCTGATATCTTACTCTATCTTCTTCCATAGTCATCGCTCACATATAACTTGATAACTGTGTATTCATTTTAGAAGTCGACCCCCTTTTACAACATTCTGTTTTAAAGCTGTCTGATGCATTTACTTATTGCAGTTTGTACTCAGTTTCTACAGTTTTCCTAGTTGTTGTGTTTAACTTTGGGGTTTTGATTCCACCCTTATTAAAACCATTCATATGAGTGATAGTTGCATGAGAGCCAAACATTTCCAACTGCAGTCAGTTGAGTCATATGCTCCTTTCATTTAAGATGTTCTAGGCACTAGTTTTTATACAACTCAAGGCTGTCTCTAGGAGCTACAACATCTTTCTGGCGCCGTTTCCAGGGAAATAATTTAAAGAACTAAATCCCTGGGCCTCGAAAAATATTCATCCACCCTTCAAAATAGGTGAGTAGGAAGGGTTGGGAGTTGTAGATCCCTCACCTTGGCGACTCCACTTTCATTCAAAGGATAAATCTATTTGCAGTCCTGGCTTCCCGAAAGCCACACCTGAGGTCAGATATAACCCAGTTGAGAACACCTTTAGTTTCTGATCCAAAGAAGATTTTGCACAAGAGAATTTGGAGAGATACAATCAGCTTATACAGATATTCCCAGATTCTCCCTGGAAGACTCTCCATCCTCCTCTCAATTAGATCAAGATCAAGGTCCTGATTCTAGTGCAAGAACTCTTGACTATACTTCAGATAGCCTCTCCCTAGAAAATATTGAAGTCAAAGATGAGGCTGAATCTGTAGATACCATGAGCTTCTTTCTGCATCCCACTCTCGAAGCCGAAGAAGTTAAATAAGTCACAAAGGTTTCCACTTCTCATATTCCAGCAGTTCAATCAACCCAGCGAGCCGTTGTTCAGTATATCCCCATTGTCATACATACTTCTCTCTCGCCACCTCCAAAACCTCCGATTGTTGTTCCTGGCTTCCTACTAAACAAATATGCCCCCCTGCATTGCCTCACATCCTGAATGACATGCCTCAGGATTACTTAAAGATCCTACCTCATTTCAATGGAGAAAATGATACTGAAGCTCAAAAACACCTGGAATTTTTCTGCGCCTTCGCAGAAAATTTCAATGTTGAACATCTGGATGTGGTGTTGAGATTTTTTGTCCAGTCTCTAGATGGAGAGGATAGAAAATGGTTCAAGACCTTGGGGGACTGCTCCATTAACAATTGGGAGGAAATGGAAAATGCCTTTACCAAGAAATGGGGAGAGAAGAAGGACCACGGATACTGTCTTACAGAATTCAATGCACTTAGAAAGAGACATAATGAAGATGTGTCCGAATTCATTAAGAGGTTTAATAAATTATATACAAGTCTCCCAGCCGAAATGAAGCCGCACCAAATCGCTGCTAAAGTGGTGTTTGTAGCAGCCTTTGAATCAGAATTTGGATTCTCTTTAAGAGAAAGGAAGTCTGCTACTCTGGATGAAGCCCAGACTGATGCATTGGAAGTGAAAGCGAAATTTTCTTCTATGGGTAAATCAAAAGGGAGTTCAGACCATGATGCTAGGCAGAGAGGGAAAGAAGAAGCGTCTACCTCAAGTCAAGATAGAGAGGTATCAGATTACAAAATAGAGGAGATGAGCAAAATGATCAAGAACCTTTCGAGCAAGCTGGTGAAGCTTGAGCTCGAGGCAAAGAACTCATCCTCCAAGCCATTCCAAACTGCTCCAAACATAGGATTTAAACCACAATATAGAAAGCCTCCTCTTCAAATATTGCAAAGAGATCAGAAGGAGCAACATGATCACATACAACCTCCGTTGTATCTGGAAGGGAAGATGGATGGCCCTGCCGAAGACATTCTCGTTGGGTAAGATGATCAATATCTTGCTTACTCAAACGACGATGAAGTTGAGTCTTCTTTGCAAGAAGGTGAAGGAGTGGAGCTTTCCTTGCAAGAAGAAGAAGAAAAAACAAGTGCTGCTAAAGATCTAGAGATTGATGATTACTGTAAACAATTTGTAGACTTCATGCAAGCACATTTTCATAGAAAATATGATCTCAGGTCCTCTAGAAAGAGAACCCGCACACAAGAACAAGAAGAAGAGATGTCTCAGAAGGAGACAGCTGTTCAGAAAATCAGAGATAAATTTAAGAAACCTGTGACCGAACCTTTGCATCCTAATGTCTCTGTTCCATCTTCTTCTAATATAGTCCCCAACTTAATTGCAAAAGTTAGGCCTATCCCACAGGAAGAAAAACCTCCAGTCAAGAGTAAAGAGTGAAAGGAATGTCTCGTAGAGAAGCCTCCTCCTGTGTTTAGCCTTCAGAAAGAGCTGGAAAAAGTAAAAATTCCCGTCCCTTTGACTGAACTACTAAAACAGCCAGCCTACCAGTCTCAGGTGTCTTCTTTCATGCTTCCTCAAGGAGCAGCCCCAATCCCAGATAGTTTATACCTCCAGGAAGAAAGGCATATGGTCATGTTCGGTCCTCATGTTGAGGAGTTATATGCCTCAACTCCTCCTTTCTATGTCTCTTTAGTAATTCATGATTTGATGTTGCACAACTGTATGCTGGATTCTGAGGCGTCCCATAACCTGTTACCTCTGTCGGTGATGGAACAATTGGGGCTGTAGATCACTCGCCCATATAAATATCTCTACTCCTTTGATTCTAAAAGAGTCAAATGTTTGGGATGATCAAGGATTTGGTGGTAAATCTAGCCCAAATCCCAGCTAAGAGCATGGTAATGGACATAGTAGTGGTTGACATCCTAGCTCAGTTTGGGATGCTGTTATCTAGATCATGGGGTACAAAAATCGGAGGATCTATAAAGCTAGACCTAACTTATGCGACCATCCCTGTGTTTGGAGGCCAAGAAAGGAGATATACCGGGAAACAAGCTTTGTGAAGATGGTCACTAAAGCCGATAATTCAATAAATTCACTGGTGTACAACAAAGAGGGTGATTTTTCTTGTCTAATGCTTGAGGAAGACCAAGATTACTTGCAGGAGCCATCTTTCTGTCAAATAAAGACTGGGCAGTCTTCAAGGAACGAAGAAGGTGGGATTTGGACCTTGCACTTTGATGGAGCCAACTCAAATGAAGGGAATGGAGCTGGGATTCTCCTTATCTCCCCTACTAGAAAACTGATCCCATTATATTTCAAATTGGAATATGAAGCCACGAACAATGTGGCTGAATATGAAGCCTTGCTTCTAGGTCTACAAATAGCAAAGAATATGAATATTCAGAGCTTGAAGGTTTTGGGAGATTCAAAACTGGTGGTGAGACAAGTAAGAAATCAATGTCAAGCTAAGCACCCACGACTGAGGGCTTACAGAAATGAGGTATGGGACTTGGTAGAGAATTTCTTCTTAGCATTCAATATTCAATTCATGCCAAGAGACCAAAACAGAATGGCAGACTCTCTTGCAGTAGCCACAAGCACTTTTCGGCCACCTCAGAACCCCCTCCCGAGGTATGAAATGGAGGTTCGCTACCGTCCTTCCATCCCTGACAATGTCAAACACTAGCAGGTGTTTGAAGACGAAGAGAAAGTGAAAAGATTCATGGAAAATATTGGGGAATTATCCAATATGGACATAGATGCTGGCGATGAAGAGACCAAGGAGCTTCCTCAGAATAAATGGCAGGATACCGTAGCTGGGCACAAGGTGCTACAACTCAAAGGGAATGTAATACCCAGAGGACTAGTCCCCCTAGAGAGACTATTTCATAAGAATGATGTCCCAATCCGGCCAAGTAAGGTTGTTGAAGAAAATCAAGTAGATGACCTGAACCTCGGCATGAAGGTCGATCCCAAGATTGTGAAATTATCTAATAAGGTACCCGAAGAATACAAAGAGAAATATCGGAAGCTATTTCAGACATATAAAGACGTCTTTGCCTAGTCCTATCAAGATTTGAAGACCTTTGATATTAGCATTATCCAGCATAAGATTCCATTAAAAGGAGATGCTAAGCCACACAAAAAGAAATTAAGACAGATTAATCCTTTACTCCTTCCTTCCATTGAAAAGGAAATCAAGAAACTGTTGAAGGCTAATATTATTGTACCATTAAGATATTCTAAATGGGTGGCCAACTTGGTCCCAGTTTGAAATAATAACGGAGAAAGACAATTATCTGCTACCTAAGCTGGGATGTCTAATGATAAGGAGCTTTATTCTGCAAAGAAAATACAACAAGGACTGCATGGACTATCAAAGCCCCTTTTTTCCCCCTATCGAAACCCTAAAAATCCTTCAAAATTATTCATTTTTAGTCCAAATCCTTCATTTTTAAATATCAGGCCTTAAGCCCCTTTCACTTAAGCTCAAGCCCCTTTCCCGCCATGAGACTGGGCCCCGTGACTGAGCGTTAAGCCCATCGGCAATCGCATGTCGCTCTTTTCAAGTTCCCGCTTCCAAGTTTTCTGTTTCGTTGATGGTTGATCCTCCGATAAGATCTGGAACATCCATTCCTCAAGATCCGACGAACATCGCATCGCTCCATCGCATCAGCGCATCACATCGGGGTTCGCCCTTTCCCTTCCACCTTCCCTTCTTTGCCGATGATCATCCCCCGCCAATGGAAACCTAGCCGTTGATCTCTCCCAGATCCAATGGTCCTCACTCTGTCACACTTCGCCTTCCCCATCGACATCGCACTTTGCTTCCTCCAAATTTTTCGTTCCCAAAATTATTTTCCGCCGATGTGCCAAACCTCGACACAATCCCGACCGTTGATCTCCACAAATCCAATGGTCATCGCTCATCGCGCTTCACCTATGCATCGCACATCGCTCCTTCCTGTTTCCATCCACTTCCTTTTATATTTTTCCACCGATGTGTCGATCCGTCGATATAATCTGAGCCGTTGATCTCCGCAGATCCAATGGTCACCGCCAGTCTTCCGCTCTACTCGCGGGCACTCTCAGCGCACTAGTTAACACCGTGAGTGCCTCTGCAGTTGACCTGGTTGACTGCGGAAGATCTCAGATCAATGGCTGAAATCTTTTGTAGAGGCACAAGCCAAGAAGTTGATCCGTACCCCCAAGCACCTCCGAAGTTGATCTCCACCATTGATCTCGTCCCCGATCCAACGGCTCTTGCTCCATCGGCATATTGCAATCACTACCTCCATGTTTCCTCCTCCTATCTGTCTGGATCTCCGATATGCGAAGCCCCTGATTCAATCACAACCATCCATTTCTCCAGATCCAACGAGCCATATTACTCCTGCATTTTCAACCCTGCCCTTTCCATTCTCCTTCATCGCCAAATCCCGATCGTTGATCCTCACGATCCAATGACTCCCATTGATCCCCTCTTTTCAACTCCACCCAATAGCTTTTTGCTACCCGAAAAAACTAATGACGTCATTCGCCGGGTCCCACCTTTCTTCCTCCCGCACATCCTTTCTCCCTTCGCGTTTGATCTCAGCCGCTGATCTCCCATATCTGACAGTCTAGAACTGTTTTCGCGCCCAATCCAACAAAATAATTTAATGCCCAAATTCAACACGAAATGGGTGGTTTTAGAGGGACAGGTGTCAACACCTGAGCCCTATTGCATTCGCTCGAGGTAAAACCACTTACCGCCCTGGCCCCATGCGAAAACCGCCTCTGGTTTTCCGCAAAACCTCTTTTTGCATAGTTTCGCACCAGATTGGATTCAAACCATGTTTTCGCCATGGAAATGGTTCCATTTCATTCCCTGCCTCTGCACTAATCCTCCACCTTCACCCGAGCCTTCTGAAGCAGTCTACCCCTCATCATAGGATTTATTTAACTGGTTTGCTGTCTGTGCAGGTTTTCATGGCATTTTAAGTATGCGGGCCATCTCATAGCCAATAAAAATGGCTCGAGGCCAAGGTTGACGATCCTCCACACCCAGGAAGCAGAGAAAAAATATGAAGAGGGTCAATTCCATGTCGAAGTCAACGAATCATGACCATTGGCCATTATATAGGAACCTCCAGCATAGAAGGCCAAGTCATCCATTACTAGCAGTACTGCATTCTCCAGCACAGAAGGCCAGTCCTTCCCACGACTAACGGTATTGCCTTCGCCAACAGCAGCAGGGGCTCCGACTCATAAAATAGTAATGATATTTCATGATGGGGCCCGCATGGCCTTTTACCTTATGTTCTTTTCACTTTATCATTTCAAGTGAAATCTTTAGTTCACTCCTGCAGTTTTCACTTTCAGTTTAGTAAATTGTTTACATTTAAGTTAGAAACGGATTTAGGCCTGCGTTGTAAGATGATGAGAGGAAGTTCTACCTCATCATCATTTCTGTTTTTGATTTGGACTTGAAACAACATACAATCACACGGGGAAGATATTTTCTCAGAATATCTTCTCGCACATAGGAATCAGAGGTTATAAAAACAGGAAGAAAACACTAACAAAAGGTTCCAGATTTTCCAAAGGACTCACTAGCTTGAGTATTTTGTATGAACTTTGATAGTGGATGTTTGAAGATCCTGTAGGGACTCAATAATAAGAATTTTTGCTGGAATTGGGGATTCCGCTCGGGATGATTCACAGTTTGTAACTCTTCTCCTTGTTTTTGAATATAAATGTTCATTTCGTATCTCTCTACATCTCTTGTATCTAAATGCTCTAGAATGCGAGTGCTCCCATGCTTAAATGTGAATTTATCATAGCAGATACTCATATTTACTCATCTATAGCGCTTTAAATATGGCTCAGGCATGATACTTTGTTTCATTTTCTACCTCTTCCGTCGTTCTTCGAATACTAACTACAATGGATTCTTATCTTTGAATGAGCCCAGATATATGGATTCTTATCTTTGAATAAGCCCAATATATATGGATTCTTATCCTTGAATAAGCCTGGTTATAGTTGATATCTTACTCTATCTTCTGCCATAGTCATCGCTCACATATAACTTGATAAGTATGTATTCATCTTAGAACTCAGCCCCCTTTTACAACATTATGTTTTAAAGTTGTCTAATGCATTTACTTATTGCAGTTTGTACTCAGTTTCTGCAGTTTTCCTAGTTGTTGCGTTTAACTTTGGGATTTTGGTTCCACCCTTATTAAAACCATTCATCTGAGTGATAGTTGCATGAGAGCCAAACATTTCCAACTGCAGTCAGTTGAGTCATATTCTCCTTGTATTTAAGATATCCTAGGCACTGGTCTTTATACAACTTAAGGTTGTCTCTAGGAGCTACAATACCCTGAATCTGGCCACAATACTTTATTTAGAATATTCCTGCAAACCTTCTTTAAAAAAAAAACACAAGGAAAGGATTATAATTAAGCAACAAAATAAAGGTAAATATATAGAGGGAATCAAGAAGGTAATGAAATAAATGAAGAATACTTATCTTTTGAGAAAACTAGAAGCTCCCGTTTTATTTTTCACTGATCTAAACATTGTGAGGGATTTCTTCAATTTATCAAAACAACTCAAGAATTTTATATTAAATTATGTTATATTTACAAACCCTAGGAATCAAAAGAAAGAGAAAAATATACAAAACCTAAAAACAATGACCTATATTATAAATGAAGGATATACAAGGGGTATCATCCCTTAAGACTTAATAGAATAAGTCTTTGACTTCAGAATCCTCAGTTTTGGTCTTCTTTGGAGGATCATTATCAGTGGAAATTTTGGCTTGGTCTCTTTCTCTATTCTTTTTCTTAAGATTGTGAGGACATTGGTTCTTATATTGTCCCATTTTGTGACAATGAAAACATTATATTTTGGAAAGGTCAATCTTACCATGATGATTTTTCTTTGACCCTTTAGATTTCTTATTTCCTATTTTCTTCTTGAAATGAGCATAATAGGCATTTGAAGTGGTATTCTCTTCTTCTTGTTGTTTTCTTCCTATCAAGGCAAGAGGAGCTTCTTCTTGAGTACAAGCAGACTGCATTTCCTCAAAGGTGGGAGATTTTTTCCAACTACTAATTTCAGTTGCAAAGGCATTCCAAGACTTTGGTAGTCCTAGTACGGAATCAATAAAAAGTTCCTTATCAAGGATTATTCATCAACTGCTTGTAATTCATCTCTTATACGATAAATACCTAAAAAGTAAGAGGAAATTGTATCATCTTTGGTCATTTTGACAGTTCAAATTTCATTCTTTAAGCTTGCCAATTGTCCAATATTCTTGATTGTAAATAAGTTGGAGAAGGCATTGTACATTTTCTTTGAAGTATATAGAGTGGATTTTTAGGGAATAAAATGGTATTTAACTCCATCCACAATTAGTCTCATGGATATAATTTATTTCTCCTTGTACTCCTATTTTCTAGCATCATCAGTTGGTTCTTTGACTTTTCCTTGTACTAAGTACAATGTGAAAATTTCTTAAACTTAAGAAACCCTAATGTTAAATCTTGATTTACTTATCCTACTTACATAAGTTATTAATCTGAATATTCAGAATTAACATCGAAGTAAATACAGTTAACAACTTACACATACTGATCAAATACTGAATAACATGCTCATAGACAAAGTGACACACAAGGATTTTCTGGACAAATGTCCCTGGAAAAACCAAATGCGAAAAAAAATGTGCTGCTAGCTTTTGGAGGGTTTTTATTATGATGCATATTCTAAGTACAACAATCCTGGGCACCAAAATTGGTTAACTTGATAGAGAAATATAAATGGCAGCAATACCTCTATCCCAGAGACAGAAAAATATGATTGATTCACACCCTCAAATGAGATTTCTAGAACTCAGCCCCTTTCTAGCCTCTAGAAACCCTAGCGTTACTTTGAAGCCCTCTGCGTCAGCCTGACTGGCCTGCGTCATCCTCTGCACTGCTCAGGAAGGGCCTGGGTCACCTTAGAAGGGGTTACGATGCCCCTGTGCTGCCCTAACTGGGTCTGTGTCAGCCTTGCTTGGCTCCTACTGCCTCTACGCTGCCCCTGCTGGGCTCTTGGCTAGACTACGTAGCTGTTGCCTCTGCGTTGCTTTAGAATTATCCTTCTCTTCCCTCATTGTACTCTTTGCCTGGGATCAAACTATCCCACTTGAAAATAATCCCCCTCGCTGCAGCTGAAACACTTCTGAAATTCTTAGCAAACCATGCCCTAGAATCTTAGCTTAGATTTAGAGCTATGCAAGTGTGTGTGTTCTCTAATTGACCCCAAGCCCTTCTCTTATACTTTTCTCGTTGGCAAACCATCAGTCATGATCTAATCTCTAATCGATGACAAAGATTAGAAGTTGCTTGATCCGCGTCACTTAAGTCATTCTCATCACATGTTTAATTTAATTCACTTTAATCTTTTAATTTTCCTAAGTTAGACTTAGGGTCCTTAATTAAAAAGATTAATTATTTGAATAAAACTTAATCTTGATGGAATTATTCTAAATTCTTTCTGGGTCTTGGAGATATCATGTACTCTAGCTCCTCCACAAATTTTGGGAGCTAGAGCACATTCGATGCTACCCCAACACCACAAAATCTCAACACTCCCTCTTAGCAAGGAATGTACTCTAGCAATACACTTCAGCCCGAAGTATTGCTCCGATCTCTGGTATTGGTCTTTGCGCCGATGCTTGACCTGCTGCCCTACATTACTGCGTTGTTGCTACTCTCTATACTAATACCCATGAATTTGCCACCATCGCTGCTACATCCGTACTACAGCTCCCTCTCAAATTGCTGTAATGCAACTCAGTTGCTGAGAGTAAGAAACTGAAGGACCCTTGCCTAATGACAGACAAGTCAGTCGGGCTGCATCTCATCACTAAAGCTCCAGAGGCTGTTGCTCTACGCTATCCTCCTAAAGCCACTGTGCTGCTGCAACTCTGCATTGCGTAAGCATGCCTCCTCTGCGTTGTTTCCTCTATGCTGCTGCTACATATGCACTATGATGCTCCCTCTATAGTGTCTAGCTCTACCTCTGCTCCATCCATGATCTTTGAACTCACTTCTCTAGTCATTCCTTGCTACTGTCTTAAGGCTCCCGTAGCACAGATGTGATCCAATAGTTGGGCTACTCAAGGATCCTGCCACCACTCTATAGCTCCTCTACATATCAATATCACCCCACCTCCATAATTCATGGCTACGTCATCATCAGAGCCATCGTCTTCTTTAGCTTCCGCAGCCTTGTAACTAGAAGCTTCCTTGTCCTTCTTCCTTTGAGAACAATTGCTGGCGAAGTGTCCAAGTTCGTCACATTGGAAACATTTTATCTTTGACAGATCACGCTTCTTTTTCCCTTGCCACTTCTTTGATGCCAAGGCTACATCTTCCTCTTCCTCCTTCTTCACCTTGCCTACTCCAGTGCTAGTCTGCCTCTTGGTCATTCGGCGGATCTCCTCTTGTCGGAGGATAGCCCACATATCTTCCCAGTTAGGAAGGTCCACTCTGCCCAAAATGCTTTGGTAAAATGTTTCCCAGCCCTCTGTGAGTGCATTAGAGCAATAGTCACCATGACATCATCCTCCACATTGACCCCCATGCCAGTCATTTGATCCCGGATCGACTGCAATATGAATAGGAAAGGATCAATTTCATCTCCCTTGGTCATCATAAGTAACCTCAGCTGGTTCTCCAGAAACATCTTCCTCTGGACGAACTTCCCCTGATACAATGTGGTTAAAGCTTTCCACATCTCATTAGTCGTCTTCTTCTTGGCTATGTGTGGTACCACATGATCTTTAACCTCATCCATGACGAAGCACTTGGCATGTGCCACTGCTTCATTATGCTCTGCCATGAGTTTCACATCGGTTGGTGTAGCCAAGACACTCTCCACGTGCTCCCTCAAGTCGTATGCCTTCAATATTACTAGGATTATGGCCTTCCAGATAGAAAATTTGGACAGGCCATCCAACCTATCCTGATCATGCAATCCATGTGCCGCCATCTGCTCAAATCTACATTTTTGGAACAAATATTCCTCTCCCCGCTTCTCAACTAAAGATCAGATCTAGGGTCCTTAGCGAAAAGGCACCCTCTGCTCCCTCTGACAACTGATTTCCTCCTTGGAAATATGCCAAACACAATGAATCAACTCTCTTCGATCAGCCTACAATCGATCCTCAAATTTCTTTTGGCAATGAAATATGTTGAGAAACGGTTCTCCTCCTACTCTTTGTCAACTTCGCTTAGGCTTAATTCTACACCGACAGATTCTTCACCGCACCAACAACTGCTAAAGATCTACAACTCAGCTTCCGAATCACTACGCTCTACACATAAATCAATTACAGGATGTGTCACCCTGGCTGGCCTCTGTGTGAGATGATTGGCTCAGGGAAACCTCTGCGCAGCGCAGGCTGCTCCTGCGTCCCTTTGGAAGGCACTACATTGTCTCTGCGTCACCCAGTTGGGACTGCATCAGCCCTTGCATGGCTCTTGCTGCCTCTACGTCCTTCTGGTGCTGTGTTGTCCTCTCTAGTTTCTCTACTGCTACTGCTACTTTCTGCAACACAAATTTCTTCAGTCGTCTTGCTGGAGATCCAACTTGATCTGCAACTGCTCTGATACCATGTGAAAATTTCTTAAACTTAAGAAACCCTACTGTTAAATCTTGATTTACGTCTCCTACTTACATAAGTTATTAATCTAAATATTCATAATTAACATCGAAGTAAATACAGTTAACAACCTACACATACAGATCAAATACTAAATAACATGCTCATAGAAAAAGTGACACACAAGGATTTTCTGGACAAATGTCCCCGGAAAAATCTAATGCGGGAAAACCAGTGCTGTTAGATTTTGGAGGGTTTTTATTATTATGTGGATTCTAAGTACAACAATCCTAGGCACCAAAATTGGTTAACCTGACAGAGAAATATAAATGGAAACAATACCTCTATCCCGAAGACAGAAAAATATGACTGATTCACACCTTCAAATGGGATTTACAGAACTCATCCCCTTTCCGACCTCTGGAAACCCCAGCGCTGCTCTGAAGCCCTCTGCATCAGCCTAATTGGCATGCGTCAGCCTTTGCGCTACTCAGGAAGGGCTTGTGTCAAGGGGTTATGCTGACCCTGTGTTGCCCTTTCTGGGCATGCGTCAGCCTTGCTTGGCTCCTGTTGCCTCTGCGCTGCCCCTGCTAGGCTCTTGGATGATCTACATAGTTGTTGCCTCTACATTTATCTAGAATTCTCCTTCTCTGCCCTCATTGTACTCTTGACCTAAGATCAAAATATCCCGCTTGCCAATACTACCCCTCGCTATAGCTAAAACACTTTTGAAATTCTTAGCAAACCACACCCTATAATCTCAGCTTCCTTCGCTGCCCTCGTTGTACTCTTGGCTTGGGATCAAAATATCCTTCTTGCTAATACTACCCCTCGCTGTAGCTAAAACACTTTTGAAATTCTTAGCAAACCATGCCCTAGAATCTCAGCTTAGCTTAGAATCTTCAAGCTACCTTTTTCCTTTCTTCACCTTAGCTCTAATACCATGTTAGAAAATTAGAAGTGAAAAAATATTTTCTTATCTTGATAATTACTTCTGATGTATTATAATTCTTGTTAACTTGTTTTTATGTCTTCTTTTATCTTATTATCATCATGAAACTATCAAAACCAAAAACATGAAGATCAAAACAATGAAGGACACAAGATGTTGGCTCTCAACGAGGGTAAAACCCATCTCTTAGGGGAAAACCCAACAAAATTCTCTTCTCTTCTTTGAGAACCAAATCAAAATGAGACAACCAAGACCTTATAGACCAACATCAAACCTTCCTCTATCCACCAAGTCAGCTTTCCAAGGCAAGTTATTTTAAGCAAGCTCAATCCAACAAAGTCAATCCAAGTCAACCTCCTTCAAACTTAGTCAAACTTCAGATCTCAAAATCCTGCAACAGAATTTCAGCCTCTAATGTAGACCTATAACTTTCATCCCTCCTGCAACTTAGAAAAATTTCACACATGTGGACTAAAAACATCCTCCTTTCCTTCGCTAGGGTTCCTCTTTCCTTCACTAGAGTTATTCTTCCTTATTTAAGCCTTTTACACTCCTTTTTATTACATGTTCACTTCTCAATATTTTAGATCGAATTGTTTTCTTGATTGATGTCACAATAGGTCAAATCATTGCTTATATATAGCCTTTGGTGTGGTCGAATCATCTTCAATGATGCCAACTATCTAGGAGATGAGGGCGACTTGGTGGAAGAGGCTTAAATTACAATTTTGACACAAAAACAATTATATTTCTTGATACATAAAGCCCAAGAAGGTTCTATGACAAGGAATATGACCCATGAATCAACCCTATAAGCACTCAATGGGTGTTTTGACCTATAAACAAAATAAATTGAGCATGAAACCCATGCTTATAAAAATAAATTTTCTTTGATCTTTACAATAATTTTATTTTCTTCTCTTTTACAAATACATAAGAATTACATCATGTCATGCCAGACAACAATTATGAAGACCGATACGAGTTCCATTTTCAACAAATTCGGATGGAGAAAGAATAAGACATTCAAGTCAAAATTCTTGCATTCGTTAGTGTTAATAATAGAATGCTTGTATGGTCGTAGAAACATCTTTTTGAAAATTTATAAGAAATAAACATTTCTCGTGTTGGGAGTAATAAAATTAAGTAATAATTATGAATAAAATTAAGTAGTATAAGAATTTTATTTTATTTTATTTTTATTATGCTTATAAATATATAAATATTTTTATGAATAAAACTACTTATGTTTGGCTAAGAGCTCATCTTCCTTGAACCTAAAGAAAGAGGTTAACAACCCAAGACCCAGAGACATCTAGAAAGAGTGAAAGGTTGCCCCCTTACATACCAATAATGAGTAATTTTGGGTGGTATGGTTTTCCTTGAATAACAATAACGAGTCAACCTGCCTTAGTAGATAGCAACCAATGATGGTTGTCCCCACCGTTGATTTAAAAATTGAGTTATGATAAAATTTCCCACTGTTTAAAAATATATTTATATATATAAAATTAATGAAAATATATTCACTTTCCTTTCTAATCATATCAATACAATTTATACATTTAATCGTCTATACATTTAATTTTTATCCTCCTTTTTAATCTTAGTTGATTCATTTATGCATTCAATTTTAATCCTTCATTTTAATCTCCACAGTCCAACTCTGAACACTTACTTCTCCATATCCTAAAAATGTCGTTCTTGTGTGTGTTTTGGTTGGGTCAAAATATATAAATTTCTAACACAGGCTATCTCCTGCATTCTGGATCTTATGGAGGAGTCTCAGAGTTCATATAAGCCCAAGTTTTTGAATTTTATATTCGTGCAATGTTCTGGGACTATAGTTATTCCACGTAGGGATGCCAACTTTCACTACTGATGACAAATGAATAAATATATGTCACTTCAAGTTCCATGATGAATAATTCTGACCACGCTCAGCGCCCACCTTATACTCAAATTTATAGAAACAACTACTAATCATCATACTCATTTAAATCTTAGGTGCAATTCAACACTTCCAATTTAGTGTTTTCGATTTTGATGTAATTGACATAGACATTTATCTTCTTTTTTTTTAAACAGTGGGAAAATTTATAGTTGTCAAATTTATAGTAGGGCACCAATAGGGACAACCATTACTAGTTACCATCCATAAATTTAGGTTGACTCATCACTATTATTCAAGGAAAACCACACCATCTTTCATTACCCTGTTGGTGCTCTGTAAGGGGGCAGGTTTCACTCTTGCCTGCCTCCTGGTCTTGGGTTGTCAACATGTTTCCTTATGTCTAAGGAGGATGAGCTCTTAGCCAAGAAAAATAAGTTTTAAGACATATCTAGGCCCATTATTGACATTTATATGTTACAAAGACTGTAATTAGCAATTAACTATTAATAATAACATAATAATAACACTAATATAATAACAATAATATTATAATAATAAAATAATAAATTTTATGAAGTAATAGGTTTTGATTGTATTTTTATTAAATTTATTAGTTATTAAATTTCTATAATTACATTATTTTAATTGGGACTATCAAAATTATCAACAAACTAAATATTAGCAATTACCCCTAAAGGTGCAAAGATACACTGAAAGAATATAAGATTTGGGTAGATCATCTGTACGTTAAGAAGAATTGGTTACCTTCAAGTTTTAGTGATGGCCTCCAAATGCAAAGGAAATAATACCCTCAAAGACTAAAGGCCAAAGGAAAAATAAATAATATCCCTCAACTTTACACTGGAAAAGACATGGAAACCTGAGACAAGAAGACAAACAGTTTCAAGGTTTTGAATTTGGAATTAAATAACTTTCACAAAAAGAGTTTGAAACAAAAGTAGGTTGTTATATTAACCTTTTTGACATTCCAAGGGAAGCTAAGGTGGTAGAATCTCTTGGTATCCATAATGACAAAAAGCATTACAACAAGGGTA
This sequence comes from Pinus albicaulis, assembly GCA_034641835.2. Classification (NCBI taxonomy): domain Eukaryota; kingdom Viridiplantae; phylum Streptophyta; class Pinopsida; order Pinales; family Pinaceae; genus Pinus; species Pinus albicaulis. The sequence continues at coordinate 864,635,267 of CM076576.1, read as the reverse complement.
AGGAGGTCAAGGATATGCAAGTAACATTGGACAAATTAGTTCTCTAGAAAATATCAAACAAAATAATTGCAATGCAATGTACATATTGTCTTGTAGTGGAGATATCACTAGAAAAGTTGGTCTCTCCCACAGTCTCAACACTCCCTTCTGGAAAAATTAAATCCAAAAAGATCTCATTGAAATAAGGAAATAAATAGGATTGTGGGATTTTATAATGCAAACTTTTGATGAGAAGGTTGAAGTTTTATCTCATGCTCCCACCAATTTATTTTTCTGAACAAAAAAATACCCAAACAAAATTGAGGCAAAGTGTGCTTGATATGACAATCTTGAAAAGTCTGATAATTATTGTTCGCTCAATTGTGTTGATCAACTTTCAGGGCACCGAGCAGGAAAAATTTGTCTACAATGGATTCGAGGGAATCGATTTGAAGCTCAGCCGAACGGCCAACATTAAATATGGGGTGCTTCGAGTCATTGACGACATCGCATGCATGATGGGTCACATGTTCTTTCAATAAGACATGTGTTTTATACTAAATACAACATTAGAAACATGAATTTGACGTGGCCTTGCTCTACCCTCAACACACATTGGACGTAAGTGGTTGTAAGTGAAGTGGAGCAATCAATGACTTCCAAGTGTTGGGAATTCCATTTTTGAATGTATATGTGTTATTTTTCTATGAAACAACAAACATGACATCTACCATGTCACAATATGAATTTCAGTTTCACTTCTCTCATCAATGTGGGATGCATGCAAATTTCCACCGAGACACATAATCAATGAACTTTTACTCTATTTTGGATTTTCATTCCTTTGCTACTTAGAAAAATTCCCATTGAAGGAAAATAGGAGGGGCGACTAAATGCCAAATGAATTTCAGCGACTATGGATGAAAATAATCATAGTCGTGATGAAGAGTAGAGAAAATTTACATGGATGGAAGAATAGTAGAAGGCTCTTATCATAGCCTGCAAGAGCCTCTCAGGGAAGTAATGTAGCGAGGGTTTGTACGAGCAATAAATGTGTAGTGTGTGAGAAGAAGGTTTTGCTAGAGGCAAGTAAGGAAGGAAGGAGGGGGGCTTTGCAGCAGCAAAATATGTGAGGGTTTTGTTTTCTTCGGCATAAGATATTTTTGCCTTTGGCCCTGAAGGTTCTAATTCTTGATATTGCTTCTCCACACTTTCTGTAAGACCTTATTTTTTTCTTTGGTTGGGATTGTGTATATTTTCAGCCTCATCTCATAAGGGTTTGGAAAACCAACTTGTATATTTGTTTCTTAAACTTCATGGCCTCGTCTCGGATATGGGTTTTAGATGTGTCTAAAGTTGAATTTGGTGTTGTAAGTTTTCTTATGGGGTCGTAGGGCTAAATGATAGCTAGGCATCAACTTGTTTAGTTCTGAAATGGTGCTGCAAAGCTGAAATATATTGCATCGTGATGACAATGTTGTAAATAAATAATAAATGCTATAGAATCTATCGGATTAATTCATGATATAAATGGAGAGCAAAGGGGAGTGTTTCTCCAAGCTCTCCAAGCTTGCCATAATCATTTTTCATAGAGTTCAAATGAAGAGAAAATGGGCTTATAAACATATTGATACCTACCATAGTGGCTTAACCTTGGGAAAGGAGGCCTTTAAATTGGGTAATGGGACTGGTGGTGTTCCTAATTTTGGAAATAGAGCAAATAAATCTGTAGGGAATGTGAAAACCTATGATGGGTTCCAAATGAAAATTTGTTTTGACAAGATAATTTTGCATAGTTATGGGATGTTTTGAAAGAGTTTGGTTCTTGAGAGGCTTATGTATTATTGGAATGGTGGGTGGAATGATTTTTCAGCTAAAGCTTTAGATTCGTTAAGTAATTCTCAACTGGCATGCCACTATAGAAGTGGTAATATATGGATCATGTTACATTGTCAATTTTTTGCAGATGTTGGAAATAGATTTGAGGGCGGGTTGTCAAAGATCCATTATCTGGATTGAAAAGAATAACTCTTGTTTTTTCCCTAAAGGCTTCTTTGAGGATAATATTGATGATGTTGATGTCACTCCAAAATTCGAAGTTGAGATCAATATTCGAATAAGTGCGACTAAAGGCTAGAAGGCTAACAAGCATGGAGTTGAGAGTAAATTGGATCCTTTGCTCAAGGCTTTGGAGAATGACAAGGATGTGAACCAAAATCATTTTGATCCCTCATACACCCTTGCAAAAACTGAGAAATGCAAACTTAGTAGTAACTCAGAGCATTTGAATGTTACATAATCTGATAACAAGAATTGAGTAGCTATGGGTGCCTTTAAAGCATACAAATTGATTAGGAAAGCGTCAGTTGAGGTCCCTGCACCTACAAATGAATTGAAGATAATCTCAAGTTGTAGAGGCATACAAATGAATTGAAGAGAACCTCAAGCTGCATAATCATACAAATGAATTGAAGAGAAGCTCAGGCCATAAAGGCAATGAGGTTGTTTCTTTTTTCTCAAAACCATCGAAAGATTCAAAAGATGAGGAGGCTATTAGTGATGTTGTTAATGGATCACAATTGTTAGATTCCAAAGTGTTCAAGTTTGGAAGCTTCTAAACTTGAATCATTTGGTGACATATTTCTCAAATTGGAAGATGGAAATGAAGAGTATGTCGCTTTGCAGAACTTTTGTCCCTCTGGTTTCAGTGAAATGGTAGTTGGAATCACTGTTGCGAGTATTTATCGAAATACCCATATAAGTGCAATGGGTCATTCTCGACAGCAGGCTTTCACAGACATGTTGAGTTCACTAGAATGCCTCATGGTAACACAAATGTTAGGAGTTCCTGACACAACACATCGAGCATGATAGGCTTCGACACTGAATGAAAAGCTAGATGATTGACTCAGAGGCTTTGGAATTTCTCACCTATACAAGCACTAGAAAAATCCTCCAAAAACGACATGTGAATGTGAACCTAGCGGTGACGTTTTCCACATGCCATATTTTCACTCAATGAAGAATGATGAAAATAAGACACTAGGATTGGTGGGGTGAACAACGTTTTCCGAACCCAACCCCGCAAAGAAAACACCTTCATTGTAATTATAATATAATATTTAAAATCAATACTTTTAATATTATTTATAATATTAAATACCATAATACAAATCTAAACTAAAAACACATAAAAAATTATCATTTACAAAACCTACAATGAAATGTAAAAACTAAAATAAATATTATAAATAAATATATTATTTCTTTTCAAAAGAATTAAAGTACAAAGATAGCCTCCAACCTTAATACTTATTTGTATATTGCTTAGAATTATTTGTCAAACTACAATTATACTTGATCAAAATAATTCCTACATGAATTAAATCAAATCATCCTTGGTTTAATGTTATGCCTTTTCCACGAATGACATGTACATTTACATAATAATTAGACTTGACACTTGAACCTCCATCGTGTTAATTCTTTCCCATTCATTCAACATGCATTGCTTTTGTTAAACTAGTAGGCTAGTCTTGCTAATATGATTTGTTTAACAAATAAATGGGCATATGATGATAGTTTGTTATCTTATATGTATAATAAATATCTTCTTAATATTATTTGTTTAACAAATAAATGGGCATATGATGATAGTTTTCTATCTTATATGTATAATAAATATCTTGTTAAGCCAAAAATAATCATATGGCATTTTCTACATACAAAGGCTTGTTTGTGCACAAAGGGGTTTAAGAAGAATAAACTTAGGGACAAAACCCATTGTGATTCACTCAAGTGCAAGGAATGAATTAGCATTTCAAAACTAAAATAGATCACATGGAGGGATGAAATAGGTACTCATCCAAATCAAAATAAGAGAAATGATTGAGAAATCCTCATATCTTAATAGGGATGGAGTAAAGAGGCTGGAAAATCATATTCTCATTCGAGAAATGAACCAAAGACAATACAATTTGAAAGCAACTGCAAACCAACCAGAATCAATAAGTATTAGAAAAATTCAAGCAAAATCAAAAGATAGACATCCAAGAATAGAAGTTCATGTCATTTGGTCAAGATAGTTTGACGAAAGGCTCACTTTTGTGAAGAAAAATGTAATTTTCTGGTTTCATGAAGTTAATATTCTCACATCTAATAGAACGGTCAAAGTGAGAATAAGACAATAACTAGGTAACTCAAAGGAAATATAGGGTAGCTAAAGAGTAATCAAGGTGCCAAATATTCATGAAATCAAACTATATATAAAGTTGTTGCATTCAACCAAAGGTTTTCTTTTGGCTTGTAAGTTATCTTCTTTAGTAATACATATACTTTTGTTATCTAGTGTTTTTATACTCTCGCGGAGCTTTGTTTAGTCTTGGGATTCTTCTATCCTTTCTTAGTTCTATTAGTTATTTTGGGTATGATATTATAACCAATGGGATTATTCTTGTGTCATGGTTTTTATTCTTATTTATCTTATGCTTTCTAAAGCCTAATATGAAATAGGGAGCTTCTAGGTGAATCGGGACTATTCACAATTGCTCAAAAACTTTGATTATGCATGTGCTTTAGTTAGTGGACTATTATCCCTATTTTTATATGTATAATCATTTTTTGTTAAAACATGGTTACTAACATGATTTGTGATAGGGTATTTTTCTTAAAAATTAGAGCATTTCACTTTGTGTATCTATTATGAAGGGACTACCTCCCTTGCTCACATGAAGTTGCATTCAATATTACATGTAACTAAACTTGTGGGAGGATTTATTTGGTATCATTGTGGGATAATGGAAAGGATTAAGAACTACTTGGGGTAGAGCTACAAGAGGATTGACTCATTCTTTTGACTAGAGGACTGTAATTTCCTGAATTGGTTAGTTTGCTTGGTCTCCTCCCTATTTTTTTGTAGAAGGAAATTGGACCATTTACCGTCCTTTTGATTCATATTCAAGTTGTATAGCATGATCGTTTGGGAATCTCAATCCAAACTTTGGGCATCTCAAGGAAGATGAAAATATTCACTAGCTCATAAAGGACACATAAATTGTCAAAGTGGATTTAGAATCGACAAATGTAGTGCAAGATGAAGCAACCAATTGACATGCCTTTTCTTAGCACTATATATTATTTAAAGTATCCACCATTATAGGTGAATTTATAGAATATACACCATCACCATCTAGTAGAAGTAATGATTTTTCGTCCTTTCCAATAGTAAATATAGGATAGGATATAAAATAGTCTTTTTTTTATATTGTTTAAGACTTCTTAAAGAGAGTTTTGTAGAAAAAAATTCTTATGTTGTAGCCCACCCAATTTCAAGTTTTTGCATAGTTTAATACCAAAAACCCATCATAAACATATGCCTGATATAACATGTAATTTGCATTTAACTTGAAACAAATAACCACTCTACTATCTTTCACTTTTCACAGTTGACGTAAGGAAGAAATGAAAACACACACACATACATTTACCCACTAGTTTTTGTTCTAATGATCGTGGAAAAGCGCACAAGGGGAAAACCAGTTCTAAGGGAGGATTTTATTAGCTTCTTAATAAAGATTTACAAAAACAAATTTTAACTTATCTCTTCACTTAAAGGAGTGCCTTTGAAGTCGTTTTTCACTGAGTTCTGAATTGATATTTCTCACACATGGTCAAATCTCCTCATGAAAATATTTCGGGATTCATATCAGTTCCTTATGCACATGAAATCAGGCCACTAGATAGTCAATAAATTTTCCTGAAAATAAAATTCTTCTTAGCTGAAAATATGCCCTCAAAAACTGACCAAAAAACCTTGATTTTACATTGTCAAGGCCTAGAAAAAATCACTAACAAACTGATATATTCTAGGACTTCTCACCCTGAATTTTTGGCTTGGTTCCTTTTAAAGTTTCAACCTATAATCCTCCTGAAGTTTTGGCCTAAAATTGGCCTAGAAACCACCACCAATCTCAGCCTAGATTCATCCTGATAACCGACATAAACTTAGCTTTAAAACATCTACAATCTTGGCCTGAACTCCTGGTGCGAATATCTAGGAAATCGTGCTTATGGTTTCTACTATAATTTTGTGTAGGAATTTTCTCTAGAATTTCAAACCCTTAGCATAATTCTCATTAATATGTCCTCCCTTCAAGCTCCTAGCTCTGCTCTCCACAATAACGCACATGAGAATAATGAGAAAAACCCTTTTCCTTTTCCTTTTGTCTTCAAATTAGAGAGGGAAAACCTAACCCTATTGATCAAGGGTTGAGATTAAATCTTAGCCTATGAGATAAATGGATTTAGATCAAGTCCCCCACTTGGACCCCACTCTCATGTAGTACCCCTCACTTAATGAACTCATAGTCACTTTAATATGTTTTGTACCATGTGCACTTTTCCTCTCATAAAGTCACTTTTAAAATATAAAATTCACTTTAATATTAAAAACCACTTTGTATCTTTTTCTCCCTAAAGTCACATTTAAAACATAAAGTGACTTAATTAAAAGGTACATATCACATGTGCCACCTCATAAAGTTACTTAACTTCATGAAATTAATACAACTCATAATGTCTCATGACAAAAGGTTATTAAGGTGTTTTCTTAAGCAAAAAGGAAAATGTAGTAGGAAATAATTCCTTGGTACCATTTTTCTCAACACTCCTTCTTAGTGAGGAAGTTGTTTCCCACCACTCCATGTTTATCTCTGAAGTGACTATGCTCACACCTCGGTACCATCCAGTCACCCACTACCCTTTCCACATCACCACCCAACCTCTTTGGTGGTTGTAACCACCCTCCTCCCACATTTACCCAAGCTACCCAGTCCACTAGGATAAACATGCGACGAGAGGCTATTTTGATGTGATTCGACTCCCCATGTACAATTAAGGAACTGGAACCAACAAAATAAAACCAAAATGACCTTCCACATAGGCTACAAAACCTCCAGGATCCAACCAACCTTTCCAAGTGACCAACCCCTGAGACAACTTAACTCTTCACTAATATAACACCCAAGTCGCTCCCTTGAAAATCCATGCATGTGAATTTAGACCTCCAATCGCTCCCATAGGAAGGGAAAGCTAACGAATTTGGACCTTTCTAGCCAATTTTTTGCTAGTGACCTTGGATTCCGTGCCACTTTTTAGGGCTAGGACTCAGGCCATTGCCCAAAACTTCATGAAAACTTAAGAAATGATAAATAACACTGAGTTAAAGGTAATAATGCAAACATTTGATCAATGACTTGACTCGACCCCTACTAGCCATGACAGGAATTTCGTCAAACATGACACAAATATGCATTCTACAAGTCATAACAACAAATATGAGCATAAGGGTCTCATACTTATCTGAGAATCGCTAAGAAGCATTCATGCCTTATCACATTAGCTGCATTATCATATATTAGGTCATATATTCATTTTTCATTCATTTACAAATCAAAACATAAAACATACTCATAAACAACATATAAATAACAAAAATAACAAGGATACAAATTACATGAAATACACATATAAAATAGTGCATTTACAGATGAAATACCAAGGAGAAGGAACTATTATTAATGAATGCATAATCCAACCAGGTTTGGGACTTCCATGTACCACTTGACCATGGATTGGATGAACCAAATCTTTCTTTTAACCAATCACCCCCATGCCATATTCCAAGCATGAAAGTGGGACTCATAACCTGAAATAAAACAGGGCTTCCCGAAGCTAAGCCACCTCATCCTCATCAATAGAACCAGGATTTAATGTCATCCCCACTAGATTACTAGGCCCTAAACAAGCATGAATGCCACCATATTTCTCCACCTACATCATGAGGAATTTTTCTGTCTCCTAGTATCTAGCCTTTACTATACATCACACCATACAAAAGTTGAGGATAAATAGGCCTAATCGATACTCCAACCTCCAGGTTTTACCATATATACTGTCATTCACTGGCCAAGGATTCTTATAAATGGTCGAGGGCACCCATCTATAGGATTTACCATATATCCCACCATTCACTGGTCGAGGATTCCTATTCCCACCGAGGTAACACAAAATCCAACTTACCGCAACACACAATCTTGTTCAGGGGTTACTAGGCCAAGGATTTACCGCAATCCACACTATAATTCATGGATCACTAGGCCATGTGTTCTTTCTTTCAAATACCACCTCACCCAGTTTCGAATCCATCTGACAATACAACTCAACCAAAACATGAGAACCCCATCACACCATGGCTATCTAGAAATGGCAAGGCAAGGCTAAAAAACATTGTCACACATGGACAAACCCATGCCAATGACAACAAGAGAACCAAGAACACACATGCATAACCATGCATGCCAAAACTAGCAAAAAAATCATACATGCAACTCGATACCTGCAAATAATATTGTTGTAGCTGCTTGAACCTTCTCTTCCTTGCTTGATCTTTTCTTCCTCTTGACTTCTTTGTTTTTCTTAATCCAATGCTGAAGTGCTCCATGAAAACTCTGTGTCTAAGAGTGAGTGAAAGAGAGAGAGCGCTCCAAAGATGAACTAAAAAAAGGTACCAACTGATCCTCAGAAGAGGTTTTATTAATGAGGCCTATAATTTTCTTCATTTTCCATTATTTTCCCTTCATTTTTCTCCTCACATGTAACATGTGGCCTTTCACCTTCCTTTTCTCGTAATATTATTTATTTTCATAGATAAATTTCCAAAAATGCCATTTTTCCTTTCTAAATCCTTTTCCATTGCCTTTTCAAATTTCCTTATCCATAATAAACCAAATGAAAACACACATTGGGATGTTTTTCCCAACATTCAGCTTGGAATAAGTGTCCCATAACTGTGGTTATTATTTTTCCTTTATTAACTTTTATTTACATGGAATTTTCACCAGGGCTATTATAGAACCCTCCCCCATAGGGGAACACCATCCTCGGTGTTGAATGACACCTACGACCAAAAATACTGCTAAAAGGAAAACATATTGCCCATGGAGCTTTATAACTTAGCTCGATGAAGTATTTAAAGTGATCAACCTGCTGAAAAGAAAACCAACATGAAAACATAACAACATGAAAACCATAATGACATGACACCCATACCACTTATTGGAGCTTTATATCATAAATCATGGAGATATTTACATCAATATACATATGTACATATACCAAAACATCACATCAAAACATATACCAAAAAAATTCACTCAACCAATGAATAGTGAAGGATACATAGCCCACATCTGATCTTCCATATCCCATGTAGCTTCATCGAGCCCGAAGTGCTTCCACTTCTCTTTAACCTGCTTGATTGCTTGGTTCTAGAGCATGAGCACCTTAATATGCAATATAGACTGAGGTTCTGGATGCAATTCTCCATCTGGATCCACCTGCAATACAAACCATTCAATCACATGATCAAAATCTTTGACATACTTCTTAAGCAATGACACATGGAAAACATTTTGGACTTTCAACGTTGGAGGTAGTGAAAGTTGATAGGCTATTGGTCCAATAATTTCAACAATATTGAAAGGTCCACAAAAATTAGGTTCCAGCTTCACACACGACCAAATCCTCAAGGAGCTCTTCTTGGGCTTGATGCACAAGTACACCTGTTCCTCAACCTGAAACTCCTTAGAAATATTGTTCCTGTCTACATAATTTTTTTGTATGTCTTGTGTTTCCCTTAAATTCTTCTTTATTACCTGCATTTCCTATTCCATATCAGCCAACATATCTGGTCCTATCAACACCCTGTTCACTAAATCAATTCAACTAATAGGAGTATTATAGCTCCGCCCATATATTGCCTCAGATGGACTCATCCTCAGTGAATACTGATAGCCATTATTATAATCAAACTCAACCAATGGAATGTACTCCTCCCATATCCTCAGCTGATGAATTACATACATCCCCAACATGTCCTCCAATATCCTATTGACCTTCTCTATCTGTCAATCTGTCTGTGAATGATAAGTTGTGCTAAAGGCCAACTATGTCCCCAAACCTACAATAAAATCCTTCCAAAACCTAGAAGTGAACTTAGCATCCCTATCTGATATGATCTTCCTTGGAACACCACGTAACCTCACTATATTTTTTTATGAAGACCTATGTTACATCACTAATTGAATATTTATATTTTACTAGAATGAAGTGTGCTTCCTTTTTCAACCTGTCTACCACAACCATGATGAAATCATTCTCTCTATATGTCCCCAACTGATCAAAATTCGGATTGAAGGCAAAAATTTGTCAAAAATTCAAATTTATTAGAATCACACTAAACTATAACAACCAGAATTGGCTCGTCGTCAGGAATCTGGCACAATTCGTTTCTCTCAAAACGAAGTCCATATGAGGAAGTCAGAGCCTGGTGATCGTAGTGTCAAACATGCGATTTAAAAAAAAAAGTGTCAAACATGGTCAAAGGCTAAAAATTTTGGTTTTCCTCCATTTCGCCCAATGAAACTGTGAAATGTGTCACTGCAGGATTCGTCAGAGAGTTTTGAAGGTGACATTTTATTTTAATGGTTGTCTCCTAAGGTCGAATTTGATTTTTTTTTTTTTTTTTATAGCTAGAATAGACTTCCAACCAAAAGCTGACACGTGGTGCAGCCAGGGGCCACCACGTGCCCCCTCTAGTGGACCAAGGTCAAGGTTGAATTTCATGTGGTGGTCAAAATCCAAGGTATGGGCGCATATTATGGCCGATTTTCATATCTGTCAAAGTCAGATTTTAAATGTTAGTTCAAAGTCTGAAATATCAATTTATATTGAAGGTCGGGTTAGTTATATATTATGGTTTCAAAATAAAGTTAAACCATTGTCGAATTTCAATTATTATCAAAGGGAAGACTATATAATATTGGAGAAAAACTATTGAACCAGCGGAAGGGCGGAGGTCGAGGCTCGACCTCGAGACCTCCCGTGCACCAACACAACGCAATGCTAATAGACCACACAATGAGACTTAATAAGCTATGGGCGCGGGTTGTATTTATATTAAAGTGCCCTGACCGTTACGCGGAGGGGGCCAGCCCCATGGGCCAACCCCCTCACCATGTGAATTTAATCTAGGACTAGGAGCGACGAAGTTTCAAAGTGTGTGGATTAAAAATTAAGATGGGTTTAATTAACCCTAACCTCATGTTTAATTGCATTAATTGCAACCTAAATGTGGTTTATATAAACTGCTCTTAGCGCATTTAATCTATGCTTATCCCCAAGTTAACCTCACCTACTTTTTAATTAAACTCCATTTAATATGGTGGGGAATTCGTCGAAGCCACTAGATTCGGTGCCACTTCCAGATTTGGCAACCTTAACTGGAGTTTCTCCAGTTTTAGTGGAGATTCCTAGGGAAAAATTGAAGGAAGCATAACTTTTTTTATTTTCAACCAATTTTGGCTCAAGAAGAATCATTCCTAGATAATTTGGATGCTATGAACATGATGGAACAAGTTTCAGAGGTGTCGGAGCACTTATGAATTTTTTTTTTTCTTCTTTGAATATTAAAGAAGCCGAGGGCCACCAGGAGAGGAGGTCATGCCCAGATCAGCTTAAAACCATTTTCAAAGATTGAATAGTCTATTTTGAGGTTTTTGGGTCTTATGAAGCCAATGGAGTAGGTTTAACAACCATTGGAGCACTATAGGTTCATTTAATTACACATTTGACCATTAATCCCAAGATGGCCTTGCTAGTTGAAGCAGGTCCATGGAGATGTAGCCCAAGAGGGGTGAACTCTGTTATTAGCTATTGTGTAATGCGGATGTTGTGTGTTATTTCTCTATATTTTATTTGTTTTACATGAGTTTTTAAAAGCTAATTAACTCATAAATTTCTCATCAAAGACACTTAAAAACTTGACACATAAACTGCTTCACAATTGGCTACCTTGAGACGATCCTAAACACACATTTTTAAAACTGATGAGGGAGCTAGCACAACAAAACTAGTTTTCCCATATTCAAATCAAGTTGGTCTCAGAGCACATTTTAGCTCATTTTAGCCAAGGTTAGCTAGAATAATTAGCTGTTTGTTTTAAATTTGTGCAATGAGAATTTCACTGTATGCAAGTTTATCTGTGAAGGAGAAGGTCAACATTGAGAGCTCAGTTCTCAAATCACAACAAAGAAGCTTGTATGAATTTTTGGTGTGATGAAAACTTCATTAAGCATTGTTTCTAATTAATATTCCTTATCAAAACTCTTTGGTAAAGAGTTGTTTTAGAAGCTCTACATCATGAATGCCATGGTGCAAGAGATCTATGAAGATAAGAGGGATAGAATTATACTTCAAGAGTAGTTGATTGCCATGAAGGAGGAGAAGAAATAGGTTCTTGAAAAGATGCATGACATGGAGACTCGGCCCCATATTGCAAACGAAACCCTTGAAAGGATGCATGGTATGGAGACTCAAATCCATGATGCCAAAGAAACTCTAGCCAAGTATGTGCATGAACAAGAGGTATGCAATTCAAGTTTATCTTCTATTTCTTCTCAAGATGAATTTGTAGGTGCTTTTGAAAGACACACTAGAGGAATAGGGTCCAAATTATTGATGAAAATGGGCTATGAAGGTAAAGGACTGGGAAAACATGCACAAGGCATAATTGAGCCAATTGTTGTTGAGGAAAGGCCTAAGTATTTGGGTCTTGGTTATGGAAAACATGATGGAGAATGCTCCAAAGCCAAGAAGGCACATGAAGGTGTTCTAAGAAGGAAGTTCATTTCATGTTCATTACCTCAAGCTTGTGAAGATTATGTTCATGAGGAATGCAAATTTTTTACACCCACTTTTCAAGAAGATGCTCATAAGCATGCAACTAATGATAATGGTGAACAAGAGGATGTTGAAATCTCTAAAGTCATTGAATGCATTGTTGGTATTCCGAAGAGAGCAACTAATTCATCAAATTCACCTCCTCAAGAAGGCGACAAAGGTGAATGTGCAAGGTATAAATCTACCTTTAATCAAATTGCTTTTGATTATGATAAACATGGTAAATATTCACATAAGATTTGGAGAAAATTTGCAAAGTTCCTTTTGTGGTTTGAATAAACATAATGTTTCAAGATGTTAGAAGAAGATAACCATGCACAAGAAACTTTCTTAACAAAGGAGGAAAAAATACAAAGGTCCATTGGACAAGCAAAACCATGTTGAAAAGAATATGCAATTGTTTTGCACTCATTACCATAAGAAAGTTCATCTTGTAGACAAGTGTTGGACTTTGTATCCAGCAAGTCATCCACGATATTTGAAGAAGGTGGAAAAAGATCTTGACATGAATGGAAAAGAGGATTCCATAATCGATGTGGGTCAGGATGATTCACATGAAGATGATGAAGTGCAGCTGAAAGAAGCACTATTGAAATGGTTTGGTAAGAGATGGTTATATTTCTTATCCAATTAAGGCCTTTCATATCTTTTGATGATTGATGCATTTCTTTGCCAATTGAATTCATGTTGCATCTATATGCCGGGAAGGTGTTTGAAAGTGGACTATGTTGACCCACTTTGTTTATCATGTATGTTTTTCAACTTGAGGATGTTGATTATTTGCACATGCATGAGTGTTGACTTGAGTTTGGTCGATGGGTTTGTACACCGAGATGTAAGAGTGCATGGCAAGGTTCACATAATGTGAAATTTGTTTCTTTGAAGGAGCAAAATTATATGTCGTCAAGTTATGTTTCTTGCATGATGTGTTTTTTAGATTGATGGTTGTGTTTGTGACAAGATGTCACGAGATTTTGTGAAGGTCCACTATTGAGAAAGAGGCTCATGTTTAGCCTTCATTCTCAAATCCATGGCATGAGCAGCATGTTGAACTAGAGGATGATGGAAATAGGGACAAGATGTCAAAAACGTTTGCAGCCATTGTAGACCATTTTATGTGTTGACACCAAGAAGAGAAGGAGACAGCGAATGCATTCTTCCAGATGTGAAATTTGGAACCGTGGAGGTAAAAAGAATGGTCATTTATTTTCTAATTATTACTAATGTTGGAAATCATTTTTGTAGGTCACTCAAATGGGCTTAACTTGGGAAAGTGGTTTCCAAGGAGAAGCTTGTATCGAATACATGTTTGTGCAAAATAGGAACATGATTCTCAATGGGAAGGCCATCAGTTAGTTTTTCAAGCACCGAGGGATCAATTTGGTACAAAAAGGTGTTTTATCAGTCAAAAAGTAGCTAACAAGTGTTGGATTGGGACAACAGAAAAAGGAGGAAATTGGTTGAAGCGCCAAGCTATTTGCAAGCCAAGGCATGTCAGTGAACCCAAGTGGTTATTTTGGAAATTTTTCCAAGTAGAATCAAGATGATAGAACTTGGGAAAGAGAGGAGTATTCAACTCTTATCAGATAACCAACTTTTTTGGGTCCAAAATCCTGTCAGTGGGAAGGGCTGATCAAAATCTGGACTGGGGTCAAAAATTTGTCAAAAATTCAAAGTTCTTAGAATCACACCAAACTAGAATGAACAGATCCATCTCGTCGCCAGGAATCCGGTGCAATTCATTTCACTCTAAAAGGAGTCCGTATGAGGAAGTTAGATCCTGTTGATACCCATGTCAAATGGGCGATTTAAAAAAAGAGAGGGTCAAACAGGGTCAAAGGCTAAAAATTTGGGTTTTCCTCCATTTTTCCCAATGACACTATGACAAGTGTTACTACAGGATTCACCAGAGAGTTTTGAAGGTTAATTTTTTTTAATGGTTGTCTCCTAAGGTCGAATTTGATTTTTTTTTATAGTTGGAATAGTCCAAGTAGGGGCTGACATGTGGTGCAGCCAGCAGCCGCCACGTGCTGCCTTTGTTGGACCAAGGTCAAGACTGAATTTCATGTGATGGTCAAAATCCAAGGTTTGGGCGCATATTATATGGTCGATTTTCATATATGTCAAAGTGATATTTTAAATATTAGTTCCAAGTTCGAAATATCAAATTATATTGAAGGCCGGGTTAATTATACATTGTGGTTTCGAAATCAACTTAAACCATGGTCAAATTTAAATTATTATTAAAGGGAATACTATATAATATTGGAGCAAGACTATTGAACCAGTGGAAGGGCGAAGGTCGGGGCTCGACCCCATGACCTCCCCCGGACCAACACAGTGCAACGCCAATAGACCACATAATGAGACTTAATAAGTTATGGGCGCGGGTTGTATTTATATTAAAGTGCCCTGACCGTTGGGCGAAGGAGGGGGCCAATCCCGCGGGCTAGCCCCCTCGCCATGTGACTTTACTCTAGAACCAGGAGCGACAAATTTGTTGGCAATATGATGCAGAGTGTTGTCCTTGATGGCAACCCACTTGATAGGGTGTTGTCCTTGAATGGCAACCCACTTGATGAAGATGATGGAAACCTACTTGATGAACTTGTTAAATGATGTAAATCTGATGTATCTACAGAGAGTACAAAAGGTAATGAAGAAAGGAATTCAATATGTGCTAGATCTATGATGAAAAGAGTATGTCTCAAGGAATACACGGTTTTTTCTAGGGAGCATGTTGCCTGCAGTGAGATTTCTTCGGCCAAGTCGCGTATGAGCAAAAGCGCTCTTAAAGTGCAAAACCAGGGGTAACCACCATGGTATTGACCCATTGTATTGGGTAATAATTCGTCTAAATGACCCCGTCCAGGAATACCATCGGAAGCAATGTGGTTTTGGCTCATGGTATTGAAAAAGGGTAAACCTATATAAGGAGAAGAAATTCATTGTGCAAATCATGAGAGTGGGTGCAATATGTCTGAGCCTGAATGAATACTTCTCTCTGGAGTATATCTGAATGGAAAGGGTTACAGTTGAATGAAAGATCTGAATGTATGATGCACCGATGAAGAAAATGATGAAGAAGGGAATCTAGATCTAAAATGTATTTGTATTTGCTACATCCGTTTATGGAATGATTAGATCTGAGAGGAGGCGAACATCTGTCTGACGTAAAGGGTAAAATCTGTGTGATGTGTCTGTTCTGAAGAATTGCAATGACCTAAATGTCTGAAGAACCATACGCTAGTTTTCCACAGAAGAAGCGTGTATATACATGGCTTCGCTGAAGAGAAATCGCGTATTCGCAGTGAAATTAGCTCTGTAATATGTACAAAAGTATACGCAGGTTTGTATGGTAGAAGGCGCGTATATACGCGGTATCCGTGATAGGAAAGCACGTATGCAAACTAGGGTTTGCTGAAGCATGGGGTATGAAATGTCTGATCTGTTCTGCTGTGTTACTGCTATCTGTATTCTACAGTTCTGAGTTGTTTGTATCAGTTTGGTTGTATGATTAAGCTTAAATGTGTTGGAGCACCTCCAGCTTAAGAAATATTATGAAACAAGGCCTTACAAGTTGTACTCATTTGAGGGTCCGGATCTGCTGGTGAAAATTGGATGAAACGTGGTCCATGGGAGGTGCCGAGATCAGAGGCCTTCTACCAAGGGGTCGAGCTCCCTTCCGTGAGGCCTGCAAACGAGATCGTGGGGTCGTAGCTCCCTTCCGTGAGAGGCTGGTAAACGAGAGTACAGGGGATAAGCCTCCTCTTCCGTGAGAGGCTACTCTTGGTAGCCAGTGTGCCCGTGTCGGGCAGGACAGCCCACGTTGACACATGTTGTAAGATGTTTTCTCTATAATAAAATATTGAAGGCTGAGCAACTGCAGCGGTGGTTTTCTCCCGACTTGGGTTTCCACCTAAAATCCTGGTGTTCATGTGTGATGGTTTATTCTATTTTTACTGCACATGTTTACTGTTTATTGAACATCTAATGAATGAATGATGGAATGATATAAGTGAAGAATTAATAGCATAATTAGATCTCTGTATACGCGAGTTTTATGAAGGATATTCGCGTGTATACGCTAGTTGGCTTCAGCAAAGTAGCGTATGGGTTTTAGAGAGTGAAAAAGTAAAAAGTTTGATAAAGTCCTAAATACTGATTCACCCCCCTCTCAGTATTTTTCCCAACAAAATTTTCAAAGTGCGTAGATTAACAATTAAGACGGGCTTAATTAACCCTAACCCAATGTTTAATTGTGTTAATTGCAATGTAAATGATGTTTATATAAACTGCGCTTAGCGCATTTAATCCATGCATATCCCCAACTTAACCTCTCTTAATTTTTAATTAAACTCCATTTAATATGGCGAGAATTCGGTAGAGCCACCAGATTCAGTGCCACTTCCAGATTTGGTGGCCTTAACTGGAATTTCTCCAATTTAAGTGGAGATTCCTAGGGAAAAATTGAAGGAAGCATAAATTTTTTTATTTTCGACCAATTTTAGCTCAAGAAGTGTCATTCCTAGATGATTTGGATGCTATGAACATGATGGAACATGTTGCAGTGGCGTTGGAGCACTTATGAAAGTGTTTTTTCCACTTTGAAGATTAAAGAAGCCCAGGGTCACCAGGAGAGGAGGTCATGCCTAGATCAGCTGAAGACCATTTTTAGAGATTGAATAATGTATTTTGAGGTTTTTGGGTATTATGAAGCCAATGAAGCAGGTTGAAATCCATTGGATCACTGTAGGTGCATGTAATCAAACATTTAACCATTAATCCCAAGAGGGCCTAGCCAGTTGAAGCAAGTCTATGGAGATGTAGCCCAGGAGGGGTGAACTCCGTTATCAGCTATTGTGTAATGTGTATGGTGTGTGTTATTTATCTCTATTTTATTTGTTTGAAATGATTTTTAAAAAGCTAATTAACTGATAAATTTCTCATCAAAGACACTTAAAAACTTGACACATAAACCCTTTCACAATTGGCTAACTTGAGACGATCCTAAACACACATTTTTTAATACTGAAAAAAACTAGTTTGCCCATATTCAGATCAAGTTGGTATCAGAGCACAATTTAGCTCATTTTAGCCAAGGTTAGCTAGAATAATTAGCTGTTGGTTTTAAATTTTTGCAAGAATAATTTAACTCTATGCAAGTTTATGTGTGAAGGAGAAGGTCAAGATTGAAAGCTCATTTCTCAAATCACAACAAAGAAGCTTTGCATGCATTGTAAGTGTGATGACAACTTCATTAAGCACTATTTATAATCAATCTTCCTTACCAAACTCTTTGATAAAGATATGTTGCATAAGTTCTACTTGATGAATGCTATGGTGCAAGAGATGTATGAAGATAAGAGGGAGAGAATTACATCTCAAGAGCAATTGATTTCCATGAAGGATTAGAAGGAAGAGCTTCTTGAAAATTTGCATGAGATGGAGACTCAGCTCCATATTGCAAATGAAACCCTTTAAGGATGCATGATATGGAGACTCAACTCCATGATGCCAAAGAAACTCTAGCCAAGTATGTGCATGAATAAGAGGTATGCAATTCAAGTTTATCTTCTATTTCTTCTCAAGATTAATGTGTAGGTGCTTTTGAAAGACACACTAGAGTAATAGGGTCCAAATTATTGATGAAAATGGGCTATGAAGGTAAAGGTTTGGGAAAACACGCACAAGGCATAGTTGAGGCAATTATTGTTGAGGAAAGGCCTAAGTATTTGGGTTTTGGTTATGGAAA